>VXBT01003167.1:274486-386495 GCA_013400235.1 Oriolus oriolus | reverse complement strand
CCTGAGGGGCAGCGGCGCGGGGCGCGGGCGGCTCCCGGAGCCTGCAGCCCCTTCCGCGCGGAGAGCGGCCCGGGGAGCGGCACGGGCCGTGTTCCGCCCAAACCATGAACGGGCAACTTCGACAGCCACTGACACGAGCGTTTTGTATGAAACCCATCACAAATTTATTAGATAATAGCAGGGCTGGTTGGAATTAAGGTACGGACCTCTCCAACAGAACATTACTGTGTTGTCCGAAGAAACGAATTGTCCACCAAATTTTGAATATCGTATATAGGCATAACTTTATGCTTCAATTACAGGTTGCTTTACCGACGGTTGGCAAAGGGTAGTGGTGCATATCAAAACCGGGTGAAATCCTGGCCCCGCGGAAGTTGGTAGCAGAACTTGAATGGAAACCTCTCCCACCAAATTACACTTGTAAACCGTGACAGAAAAGCACACTACTAATGACGGTAACTTTAATAGCAGGCACGTGTTCAATAAGACATTCATTAGAAGTATGCGTTAGGTGAATGCACTTTGTTAACACCAAACAGAAGGTGTCTCTGAGAGTTCCAAAAGAGTTTGCTGCAAGGTGTGGAACTGCTCATGAACTCAAAAATGGGCCGTGGCATTTCAGTGACCACACTGATGTACCTGCTTGCAGATGTATGCATCACTCATGAAATTACACTTTCAGATAGATGAGGTATCACACATTAGGCTAAATACTTGAAAAAAAGGAGCCAAGATGTTATCAGTTTCATGAATTTAATTAATTTTCTATTCCTTCCAAGGAAAAAGGCTTTCTTTTTCAGCAGATTTTAGTTTATCAGCCTAATCTGGGGTACATTTGCCTCATATGCTTCTCTACAGAACTCTAGGTTCTGTATTTGCAGTTGGTTTAAATGGAATTCATCATGTCTTTGCTCTGAGCTGTTTCACTTTTCTAATGAATAAACTTTAATTAACTCAAAAAAATTTCAGTCCTGTGGAGTTTTTTTTTTCTGCTTTGCAATCTCCATATTGAACTTGCATTTGATTACAAAAGACTAAAACCAATACTCTGATACTACTTGAGCATCTTTTTTTCTGTCCCATGCAGAACTGCTTATCAGATGTTTACATTAGCTTTATTTTATGCGATGATTACCAGGCAGTGTTCAGTTTGCATATACAACAATTTATTTCACTCTGTCTGCTTTGGTTAATAACTAGATATTTTCTAAGTATTCATTTGTCACACCAATCATTTCAGGTAGGTGTTCATCACATTCCCTATTGGAAATAAAAATAAATCATTTAGGTAGGGTACAATATGCTCTCTTAAAATTATGCCTAAAACACTGACACAACTAATGATATCTACTAATGACTAAAACCAGAGGTAAACTAATGAGAGGCATGATATACCAGCTAGACATGCAGCATAACAGCCAAGTAGCATCTGCCAATTTGACTTAATGGTATTTTTTTTCTTACATTCAGTAATCTAATAATACAGAATATAATCCATGTTTAGGATGTCAAGTAACTCTTCAGAAGTTCATATAGACCATTTTGATACAGCAGCAGAGAGAGCAAAGGCACTCAAAACACTGAATAACATCAGGAGTTGGGGAGTGGAATGTTTCCCAGCAGAGCTCTGTAAAAAAAAAAAAGAGAAATTTGATAAACCCATTCCTAATTAGTTCTCTTTATTGCTATTATAAAAGCATAGATATTTTCAGAGAAATATTTTTCTATTAGCCTCTTCTATTGCGCAGACACTTCTGATGTGAAAAGATCACGTGCCACATTTATATCAACAGGTGTTTTTCAGTGATAGTCAGGGTCAAAAGTATAAAGCACCTGTGTGGTCCCACTTCTCTTCATTTTTTTTAAGACTGTTTCCTTTATTACATGCACATGTGTTCTCAAACATTTATTCAGATGTAGGAAATTTGACAGATTTCAGTTTTCTGTGACATGTATAGGAAGAAACCAGTAGAAACTACAAAGAGGAAAAATTCTTACCACTTGACTGCCGCCTGAGTAAGGTGATTGCTGAAAACAAACAAACAAATACATTTATAGAGGTGTTCCAGCCAGTGGTTTTGAACACAGGTTTTTTTCCTATGATAAACAACATTTTAACCGCTTAACCCCAGCATGGTTTTAAGTTGTTCAAGAGGAAAGTTGAACTGTTGAACTAATATTAATACAGAATGTTCTCTTCAGACAACATGGTCGCAAATTTGCTCTACCCACCACCCAGGTTCTTTGTTTACTAAGCAAAGAGGATGAAAGTGGTGTGATGAAAGTATTCTTACCGGTTTCCCAGAGTAAGTGCTTCCTGAGCCAGAGCCACCCTGTGAAATAATTATGAACCATTTAATTCTGTCATACAAGACTGCAGTGAACAGCATCCAAAGAGCACACAGCAGCTTGGAAATGCCCTGGATATTACTAGGTCTGATAGTGATTTTGATTTTACCATTTTCACTGCACTTTTTCCCCCTATTTTAATTGAATGTCTCAAGTAAGCATAGCTATGTCCTTTTTATTTCATGAACAGTTTCAGAGGAGTGGGTCAAAGCAATGTGCCTTGTCTGAACTACAGTCGGAAACTGAAACAATTGCCCCGATACTGAAATGCATCATTCTTATTAGAATGACGCAAGCATGGTCCTATGAGTAAGTAACAGAGTATATCAAAACTGTGCTATGGGAGGAATAAATGCTGCCTCATCTTAAGGTTCAAGTTTGAAAAAAAATATCAATTTTTATTGGTAATTTTTCTCAGACATTTACCATTGTAACATGATTTTAAATTTCATCTTCATTATTGTTACCTATCTTAAAACCCAATGTCCCCATTTCTAACTTGGTTGCAGAATAGAAAAGAACTGAAAGAAGAATATCCTTACTGGCTTTCCTTGATGACTGCCTCCTGAGGAAGAGGAACCCTGAAAAAAGATACCTGTTTTTGACTCTAAGTCTATTTGTGCTTAAATATTCTTGCTATCTGGAATAAAAAGCCACTGAAGAATGAACACTGTTTTCTATCCAGTCATCCAAAAATCCCAGGCAAAACCTTACCTGAAATACAAATATTTAACATCTTCCCGAGTATTCTTTCAAATGTTGTATTGGACAATTTAATAAAAAATTCTCAAGAAGAAAGAACTGTTTTGTAGTTGTGTTTAATATATGGAATGGAAAAAATAGTAAGGTCCAATTAAACAATAACTCACCTGGTAGCAGTCTATGGTTACATTTAGGAATGAAAAGACACCACCAACAAAAAAGGTCAAATGTTAAGAGGCCTTTACAACCCCTACTTAAAGAAAAACCCTAATAAGAAAGACAGTTGAAAATAAAAGTGGATACAAAAAAAGTTAGATGTTCTGAAAGTATCTTACTCAGTTTTCTGGTGAAGTGGCTCTGCTTATTTGAATGGCATTGCCAACAGGAAATGTTACAAGCATTAAGTCTTTAAGAAATGCCATTAAATAGGTACAGAAAATGTCTCACCTTTAGGATTCGTGCATAAGAAAATGTAACATTTATGGCCACTTTTTAATAACAATTTTAATAACAAAATTTTCTCTTTTATAGAAAAGATAAGCTAAAACATTTGTATCTCCTGCCACTGAATGACAAGAGCATGGTCCAAATTCATAGTAAAAATAATCTGAAATGGTAGAAGTTGAAAATATGCATAGTTAAATGGCAACTATTATTTCCTTTGAAAAGAAAAAGTGTTTTCTTGAAAGCAAGACAGAAATACTTGAGACAAATGCATAAAAAAAATCAGTGAAAAACTGAGCTCTGAGCACAAAGCATATGATTATGATGAATTTAAAAATAAATAGCTGCTCAGAAGTTCCTTACACGTGCACACACACACATATTAAAATCCAGTGGTCTCATTCTATGATTACTAGAAGTTCAGCTATATAGTAAAGTGCTGTCTCAAAACTATGAACTGTGTGAAAATAAATATTGCATTTGTTGAGAATATCCCAGATTAGTAAATAATGTGACAGTCATATTAAAGTAATTCTCAGAAAACTGTCTAGTCCATAACTAACTAGATATAGGTTTCTTTATGAGTGTATAAGAAAAAAGAAAGGTAAATGTTAATGTTTTGTACTTACTGGTTTACCATGTGGTCTGCCTCCAGAAGGATAGGAGCCCTGTAAGAAGTCAATCAAATTTGTATTAACTGAATGAAAAATCTTCTATCACTGTCTTGAGACAAGTTCTGCAGTACTTAGGACAAGCTTATTTGGGTGTTCTTTATACAAAAAAACCTAAATGGGGTACCTAAAATTTACACTCTATACTACACACCACAACAATGGCAATTTGAATCAAGAAAGCAGTGTTATGAAATAGAGCCTGGCAACTATAATGTTTCACACAGAGCAGTAGCTCATTGTAACCAAATCTTTAATTCACCTTGCTGAAACAAATTCATAAAATGGCCAAATTAATGTATCTTTCAGCATCAAGTAACTGATCTGATCTAGAAATTATGTTAGGAAAGAGTTCGGAGTGATGGGATGGAAAGAGAATATGCTCACCTGCCCACCATACTGGCTGCTTCCTGAGGGATAAGATCCCTATTAAAAAAAAATCACAGATAATTAACAGCAGTTACTTTTTTTTTTCTGGGCAGAATGAAACATCACAGGACTTTCAACAGGAGATCTCAGTAATAACCTGGAAAGTATATTAATCTAAAAAGATGCAGTGAAAGACTTCTGACTTAATGCCTCTAAGTTCCTCAACAGCTGAAAGTAGTAAATTGGGCAAACAGGCACAAAACACCTGCTAAGACTGTTCTGTTACATAAATAAATGGATCACAAGTGTCTTACATATGGCTCTATTAAAGAGGAAAAAGTAATCAACTTTATTTGTGATTTTTTGCTATGTCAGATGTGTTCAGAGAGCATCGTGTGTATTATTGTAAAAACATTGTTATTATTACCAAAGAGGTAGTTTGGGAAAAAAATTGATTTGCAGCTGTTAAAAATCCTCTTCATTCTACATAAGATTATCTTTTTAATAGAGTGATACTGACCTCCAATGCTTGCCAGTGGAGTAAAAAGAAATTAATTTTTTTAGTATGGTAGAGTGAGACATTGCAAACACAGTAATACTACTGAAAAATGAGCTCCATCTTATTAATTATTCATTCATTTCATCTGTCAGCTATTTGCACTAGTAACATTTCTGAATCAATGGCAAACAGTCTGCATATGGCACATGCTTAACAGGAAGAGACTTGAGTTGAAGCTGAAGAAGAAAGTAGTATTATTGTCTGCAACACACCAGAATTTATATTTTTAAAGAAGTATCTATTGGTATATTTTGTCCCAAATTTTCCAAGTATAAAGGGTTAATTAAAAAAATCACTTGAGATAAGATGCATTCTGAGGTAAAATATTAAGAGGCATGATCTGTGGAATTTCTTTAAATGGAAGTTTGTTTGTGCTACTCCATTTCAGCTACTGAGAGATAGTCCCTGTTTTCAAATATTAAGAGTCAAATGACTCTGAAAAACTGTCAGTAATTGCACTGCATGATACTTTTCATTTAATAAATTGCAAGTAGAAAGATCTTGAAAACAAAGAAAAGTAGCTTGCCTGTCCACCATACTGATTGCTTCCAGAATATGAACCCTGTAAAAATAATGCAAAATTTTTATAAATCTTTTTTAATAGCATCAAAAATTTTAAATGGCAAAAAATAAAAAAGCCTGTACCTAATATAAATGATACTCATGACACTGATAGTAAGTAAGAAAGCTTCTATAGTTACAAAGTAAAATTTTTGCTCTTGTATATAGAAGGATATAACTGAAATGTCAAGAGTGGTTGAATAAAAGCCCCATGCACTCTCTGGAATTACTGCACCTATCTCTGCAACTTAGCTGAACTCAATATTTAGTGGCTTCTGGGCAAATATGACACTTGAGCCATGTTTATTTGTGAGGAACTAATCTGTGTAAATGTTAGGGACAAACTGCCTACCTGTCCCCCATGGTAGTTGGTTCCTGTGAAAGAGCCCTGTATTCAACAGAAAGAGCAATGTTTACTCTGTATTAACTTCAGTGTCACAAGAGGAAAACCAAGAGGACATATTGACCTATTGCAATGATCAAGTCATTTACACTGATTACTACTATTCTGATTCATCTTGATTTATAAGTCAAGTAATATATATATGTGTATATATATAATGTACGTATAAGTGATAATTATTATTATTATATAAATTCTATTTATATAAATTCTAAGTTATATGTTGTTTTCAGCACTTTTGACTCTCAGAACTGGCATATATTCCATGAGTTGTATACTTGGGCATGTCATTTTGCTGATTACACAGACCAAGAAAGAGAAGTAGTCATCCAAGCAATTTTGACTATACTGAAAAAACAAGTAACTGAACCCTCCTTCAGAGGTAAATTAACTTGATCTCAGCAAGACAGTGGGGGAATTTTGTATGTTTGGGGTCTTTGTTTTTTTTTTTTTCTTCAGGAATTTACAAAGAAATAGGAAATATACTAATTAGACAGAAAAATGGAAATAACTTTAACTTTTCCAAATGTGTTGCTCTGCTCCATTCTAAAAGCATTTGGAGCCAAGATTTTAGATCTAAGTTTCACTAGTTTGATCACACTGTTAATAACTATCATAAGAGCAAAGTCTAAAACCCAACTATGAGATATTTGGGAAACAGATTCTTTAAAAAGCCCAAGGCCTTTCTTACAAACTGAGTAGCTAGTTTTGAATAAAATACTATGATTGCAAATAACTTAATTTTTTTGTCTTTAGCAGGTTCAAAATTGCTCATTTTAGCATAATGTGGAAAAAGCTTTCATCATACACAGAACTTCACAAGACAGAATTATTTCAATAAATGTAGTTCCTTGGGAATGTGTACACACTATGAGAAATATATAAAGACAAAGAATACTTACTGAACCTCCACCGGGGCACACACACCCACCCTGTACAAAACACAACCAAACTTACTTTCCTGGGTCTATGACTGGAATAGGCCTCTGAATTAGTAAAAACTGACATTCTGCTACTGCAAGAAAATGGACTATAAAACACTGCTCATAAACTTATCAAGCTCCACTTAAAAAGGTAGGTTCTTTCTCTCTCCGCTGCCCTTTTAGGCTAGCTGTGCACTTACTGATCAAATTTTTAAATAGAGTCCTCTAATTTCTCATTTAAAATTTACAGTAAAAACCTACTCACCAAAAAGATGAGTAAAAAATTCTGAATAGTAATACAGATTTTATTTTTTTTGCCTTGAGGAGACCAGAGCACCTAGAATTTTGCCAGGGAAGTGGTTACAACACCAAGCCTGTCAGGATTCAAGAAGCATTTGGACAATGCTCTCAGGCACATGGTGTCATTCCTGGGTGTCCTGCATAGGGCCAGGAGCTGGACTCGATGATCCTGATGGATCCCTTCCAATTCAGCATACTCTATGATTCTGTGAGTACATACAGTGCTCTTTAGATGACTTCCAGTGGAGGCCTATTAGGTAACTCCTACTATGATAAAACTTAGTAGGAGGTGGCTAGGAGTTCACTATTCAGTGTCTCACTTTCCACATTCAGTCTGGATGAAATGTGTGAAGGGAAACAGTTGTGAAGGCAAGTTACACAAAGCAATTTGTGAGTATGTGACACTAGCAGAACTGAACAGTACAGAGAAAGAAAAGCATACCTGTCCACCAGACTGTCTGACTCCTGAAGAAAAGCCCTGGAAAAAATGAGTAACTTAATTACTTTCGTGTTACTGGATAGCATTTTCACTTGTTCTCTGTTGTTCTCAGTCTTTCAAATTGCTTGCACTTAAACATAACAGAAAAAATTGGCTTCTTAAACCATGATATGTTGAATAAACCTTTCCATGCCATGTCACAGGCGCCTGTATCATTTGCTTTTAACATGATCTGAAATACCAGACAGACTCACACTTAGCAATCCTCAGTCAGTCTGGCTTAAAGCTATTCTGTCTTAGAATGTTCCTTTTTGGCAAAAAATACAGGTCTGTTTTCCTGATGAACTGTGTACCCAAACTGCAAATACCATGGAAGTAGAAGTTTCACCTGTCCACTATACTGGCTGCTTCCTGAAGAAGCTATACCCTAAAGAAATGAAAAAGCATTCATATTTTTAGCACATTCTTTAACTTATGACCTGTCACAGAAAAACACACTTTTATTTGTCTTCCATGGATTTAAGTGCCACAGGGACATGAACATTTACTTTATAACAATACTGAAATCCACTGGCCTTTACAATGGCTGCTGTTTAAACAGAACAATGAAGTTTGAATCAAAGTCAGCTTCAGGCAGGTGTGAGTAGTGCTGCTGCCTTGGACTGTGCTCACAGCAGCCTTCTGTGTTTTGCTTATGTGAGTGGGTTGACACAGCAGAAAGTCAGATATTCATCTATTCTGCCTAAACGCTGTTTCACTGTAAGACACCCCTTTTAAAAACATTCTGGTTTTCCCCCCACCAAAAAAGGTGAACAATGGAAAAAACAGCCCATAAACAGAAAAACAGTTCTCACCTGTCCTCCGTAATGGCTGCCACCTGGGAAAGATGGACCCTGAAGCAAAAGTTCCAATTATTTCTCAAATCATAAAGCTTCTTTAAGAGCTTTTTAAAGAAACACTATTTTTTGCCTCTTTTGTGCAATGAGAAATTCCAGGAAGGTAAACACTCAGCCTATTGTTTACATGTCACTCCATACTGGAGGCTACACCTCTAGGCAGCACTAGGAGCTCTATCCACCATCTTTCATTTCGCAGGGGCATGGAACACCTCTTAGCAACTCCTCACCTTCTCCCCTCTTCCAGTTCGAAACCATACTGCTTCTCAGACACCAACTCTGATACTGCACTTTGCTGATGGAAATGAGGTAGAGGAGGGATAAATCTGCTTCCAGCCACTCCTTACTCTTAGAGCTAAGAAACCTTGACAACAGCAGGGCAGGTTGGAAGGTAGAACAAGATCAGAACTGCATTTAATACAACAGGAGCACTAGATCTCCATAATTTTTGTATTGCTTCAGATCATACATCTTTAGATACCTATCTATTATCAGATAAACAGTTTTCACAAAATATTTTTTCAGTCAGTATAGAAGTAGCAAGTTTTGATGTAGAAAATGTGTGTTAGAATAAGAACTACACAGGAAGAGATTCTCACCTGTCCTCCATACTGGCTGCCTCCTGAAGAAGGTGGCCCCTGAACAAAAAAGAATTAAATGATCTCTACATCCATGTCATAGTACTCCTTTAAACCATGTTCCATATGAAGGAGTAGCCAGTTTCTTTCACTGCAGAACTGTGAGTGGACTGAACCAGACTGTGCCAAAATAGGTGAGGCTCATCTGCATTTACCATGATGCATCAGAAATTCCATCTTAAAAACCCTTCTGTGGGGTTTATTTATAACCATTATATACTTAGCATCAAATTAGATAAAAAATGGACAGAACCCCCCAAACCAAACCCCAGTCTCCTTAAAATGTTCTTTCACACAGAGAACTACCAAATCTCTTTGGTAAAGTAGCAAGGGAAGAATACAAGGAAATACACTACAAGGGAAGAATATTCACCTGTCCACCATATTGGCTGCCTCCTGAGGAAGGTGAACCCTGAAATTAAACAAAAAGTGGAAACTGAAACGTTTTTACACCTATTTCATAGACTCATAGAATCATTTCATGAGGCTCCAAAAACTCTGGTTAGCTTCATTAAGTACTGATTTATTTCAGAGAGACGTGATGTCTAGTCCTGCAAATTTCAGCAGTCAATTGAGTCAACCATGTATTTCACATTCTATTTTTTCTTAGTCTTGGATAATGATCTTCATCTGAACTTGTTTTGTTTAACCACAGTAGCATCCGAACATGATAGAGTAAGATTTACTGAAAAGATTTTCGATTAAATTAAAGCTAAGATAGACAGGTGGACAACAAATAAACTACAAAAATGGGGACTATTAATGCTTACTTGTCCACCATACTGGCTGCCTCCATAAGAAGATGAACCCTGGAAAAAAATTGATAATTAGTTATTTCTTATCTAATTTGTGGAAAGAATTGGCAAAGACATCTATATTTTGTTATTTGAATGTTTGTGTAATTATCCCAGAATAAACTCTGTGGTTTTTGTCTTTCTTGAATTCACAATATTATTACAGAGTATAGACCACTGTCAATTTTCTTGATCCATTAAATTGAGGTCCTTAATATGAGTCAAATATTTATAAAACAAATATATAATATAAAATATTAAAAGGGAGAGCTTACATGTCCTCCATACTGGCTAGCTCCAGAGGAATATGAATCCTGTAAAGAATACCAGATGAGTGAATTACTTGCAGTAGGACTTCCTTAAATCAAAACATGACTCTGCCAGGACAACAGGAGCAAGAGAGCAAGGTAAGAGTGAAGACAGGTGAGCAGGACTTTCAGAATGCGTTAATAACTAGAATTTAAGTTGAGCAAGGTAAGTTGGGAAAATACCTGAGATCCTTAGCAAGGGTGGAAGGCTAAGACATAGTGCTTTGTTTGTGTGACAAGTTGGAAAGGTTAAAGTGGCATTCTTTCCAGTTCTTTCTCTGCTCATTTCTGGAGAATGGCATTTTCTTTATTTGGAAAGCTGAATGCTGGGCCAGAGCTAGCAGTAAAATATTGGCTACCTAACAGGACTCTGAAAATCAAACTAAGAAAATTTACTGAAACCTCATACAACAAGAGGTCTCTTTAATCTCCCCTCTTTAGAGAGGGGAGATGGGATTTGTTTTTCTTCATAGTGGAATGATGCATTTTGATTCATTCTTTCCCCACGCATATTTTTTTTGTAAGCTTCATTTTGCAAGTTTCCTAAAACAAGGGCAGTATTTGCTAAAAAACCCATTGTTATAATTTTTAGTCTATATCTAACCCAAAAGCTCGTTTACTGAGCTTTTGCTCTTTATGCTCAGTTCCCATATAAAAGCTGAATTTAATTGAGTGAATGAATAACCATCGTTTTCAGAAGTGGCAAACTGGCTCTCCTTTTGGAATGAGTGCTTACTTGGCTATTGTACTGGCTGCCTCCAGAAGAAGATGAGTCCTGGGGAAAAAAACAAACACCAAAACAACCAGTTATTTTGATCTAAAAGAAGTATTTTGAATCAAAACTTCTCGAAAGATAGCAGTACATAAATACTAATACTAAATTTTCTTGCAGTAAATGATCTAAGAGGAATACAGTCACATAAATCCATATCCTTGGGGAATATTTTTACATAATTCCAAGGAAGCCAATGGAACTGCCTCCCAATTAAATATTTATACTGGTATCTACCTGTGTTTGTGACAACATTTTTCATTGTAAGACTTCTCTTTGAAAACTATTAAAACTATTTCAAATGGAAAGAGAAACTGAGAGTGCTGCACGAGTGTCCTATGTGTATTTTTTAGTTTCAATTAAAAAGAATGTCCTGTGTATATTTTCAACTGTAACTAAGGTAGGTTATTTTCACAAGTGTATGACTTCTATTAGGCACTGACTCTTTTTATCCTCTCTAGCCGTTATATTGATAAAGCAAACAGAGGACACACTTAAAAGCTGATGAACATTGCTTACATTTGCAGAGGAATCACTTCTGACTAAAGTAGGGGATCCACCCTAGAAAGGAAAAAAAGAGAAGAAGAATTAGCCTTTGTCTTTGATCATAAACTAGAAATGAAACAAAACCTTAGAATGCCTGTTCTATGGCATTTCAAAGGAAGAATATCCCAGCCTGAAATTAATTACACTTACAGTTACTTACTTTTATCAATTTTCCAAGAGAGAAAAAAGCCTTTTTTTGGCCCAGAAGAACATAAATTATGAAGTATCATATTATAACTAACCATAACTCATTGCTTAGGAAATAAGAGTATTACCCAAGGTGCAGGAATGTCCTTTACATGCTATGTGTTGATTGACCACATATGATTTGCTTTGGAAAGCCGGGATTACCCTATTTCATAGTCCTTAAATAATTTCATATGGACTTAAAAGCACAAGTGAGAAGTAACTCAGGTTTTGTTTTTGTTTTAAATTTGGTAAACATTGATTTTTGATACAAATTTTTGACTTGGTATTATTTTAGCTTCCTTTCATGATAGATCTTTCATCAATCAATTCTGCTATTTAATGCAGTCTTTTGGGGTTTTTTGAGAAGAGATACACATCTCTGTACATACTGTATGGTAACTGACACTAGTGCTCAGAGAATGCAACTCACTGCCAACTTCGGGTCTTCCTGGCTTTTATCAGAAATAATGTGACCAGTGGCACCAGGGAGGTGATTGTTGCCCTGCACTGAGGGGGAACTGATGAGGCTGCCACCTTGAATCCTCTGTTCACTCTTGGGCCCCTCACTACAAGAAGGACATTGAGGTGTGGGATTGTGTCCAAAAATGGCAACCGAGCTGGTGAAGGGTCTGGAGCACAAGCTTTGTGAGGAGCAGCTGAGGGAGCTGGGGTTGTTTAGCCTAGACAAAAGGAGGCTCAGGGGGGACCTTACTGCTCTCTACAGCTCCCTGAAAGGAGCTGTAGCCAAGTGGGGGTCGGTCCCTTCTTTCAAGTAACAAGCAATAAAACAAGAGGAAATGGCCTCAAGCTGCTCCAGGGGAGGCTTAGATTGGATTTTAGGAAGCAATTTCTTCACTGAAAGGATTATCAAGCACTGAACAGGCTGCTGGGGAAGGGGCTGAGTCACCACTCCCAAAGGTATTTCAAAGACATGTACATGTGGCACTTAGGGACACGGTTTAGTGGTGACCTTGGCAGTGCTGAGTTAATGGTTGGACTTGAGGCATTTTCCAACCTAAGTGATTCAATGATTCTGTAACACTGAATCTTAGCTTAATGAGAAATAACTCCTACCATATCAGAAACATCTAAGTCACCAAAGGAACAATGAATATAAAATTAAGAGTACATTCAAATAAGTAAGTTGGAAATAAATCGGATCTCACATAATTTTCCAGTTAAATAGTTTAGTAAAAGAAAATGTATAATGAGCAAGCAGCACTTACAGAACTTCCCCCAGAACAATCACATCCACCCTGTAAAGAATGCCAAAATTACTTAAGATATCAAGAGCACAGGACTGAAGTGGGTTCTAGTTACAACTCAAATTACTTCTACCATCCCAGGCATGCAAACCATAAAGCTACATTCTAAACTGCCCAGCTTCTAGGACTGAGCCTATTTCATCCAGTGCTACTATTTCTGCAGTTATTGTTCTGAAGGGGCAACAAACTGCTAATTTTTTATCTTCAAATTTTCTTACTTACAATTTTTATGATGTTAAAAACATTACTCATGTAAAGGATGAGTAAAAAATTCTGAGTAGTATTACAGAAAGCATTTTTTTTTCCTAAACAGGCCAGAGCACCTAGAGTACATGCTTCAGTACTGTTTCATATTACAGATGATACAGAAAACAGGTGATTTCTACTTTGATAAGACTAACTGAGAGGTGGCCAGGAGTTCACCGTTCAGTGTCTCACTTTCCACTTTCAATATGCATGGAATTTACGTAGCACCAAAGCAGGTACAGAAGCTCAGATGCATGTGCCAAACAGTTACTGCTGGCTACTCTGGCTTGCAGGATGTCCAAATGACATGGCAAAAGAAAATAATGTGTTGCTGAGGCTTTGTGCAAAAAGGACAGTGGTGAAGGAAAATGGTTCTTGTGAAGGAAAGGTAGCAGAAGTAAATTTGAGTGCCTGACACTAGCCCAGCTGAAGACTGTGGAGAAAGAAAATCATACCTGTCCACCAGACTGGCTGCCTCCTGAGGAAGGTGAACCCTGTAAACATTACATTCTCATTTAAAACCTTCTCTTTGACACGTGCATTTAAATACGAGGTATTGTCTTTTACTCTTTTAACTATGGTTCAAAAGATCTATCAGGTTGAGAATGCAATTTTATCTTTAGAAAGATTAATGAGGATAAAATAAACCACAGAGTAGTCTGGAAACTTAGGTATTTCCAATCTGGTAATATTTTCTTGAAATATGTACACTGGGGAAAAAAGCCCCTCACAATAACAAAAAAGAAAAATTTCCCACCTGCCCACCATACTGGCTGCTTCCAGATGAAGATGAGTCCTGAAAAAAATAAAAATCACTTACTTTATATTTACAGTATATAAATTGATGCCAAATTTTTATTACTTTCATTTTTCCTGGTGTTAAAACATCAGTTAATACATGAATTGTGTTTTGACTACTTTGCTTGCATTGGACTTTTACATAGAGGTATGTAAGGAAGAATGAATCAATCTTGTCCACAGATTAAAAATTGCTGTAATACAACATGAGGCCTCAAACTTTCATATGACAGAAACTTGAGGTCAAAAATAAAAAGATTTAGTATTTACCTGTCCACTGGAGTAGCTACCACTTTGAGAAGACGATCCCTGCAAAAGGCAGACCCAATTTATTTTTTTTTTAAATAGCTTCTGGAGAACAAGACTCTTGTACACACACAATTTTTAATTTTTTTATTCAAACAGTTTGCAATTTGATTTCCCAAGACATGATGCCAAATGTCATGAAATTCTAGGAAATAAATGGTTTGGTGTAATATACTCATTGGGATAATTTTTAAATAGTAGAGCCATTTTGGAAGGGAACTGCAAATAATAAATAAAATAGATGCTTACATGTCCACCTGACTGGCTGCCTCCTGGGGAATAAAAATCCTGGAAAAATGTATTGAAATTACATGAAAAAACCAAACCCCAAAACCTGGAAAGATCAGAGTGGAAGGTAAACACTCCTTCTTGCTTCTCCACATTCCTTAGTTTTCTGTCATGGATTGTTCAAGAAAAACAAAAAAAATCTGCTGTCTTTCTGTATAAAACAGCACATGCCCCTCCATGACTACTGACTATTGCTCTTTTGGTGGAAGATATTCTTTAGGATACAACAGTTGAAAGAGTTATATCTCCAACAAAATAATTTATCAGTCTGTGTCATTAGAATAAATACAGTATGTGCCATGTGAAAATGATAGGAAAATGGAAGCCTTCATAAGTGAGTCATACAGCACAACAAACCAAAGGGTTGCATTTAGAATAAATGCTGGACAAATTATGGTATTGAAGCCCTTTGCAGTAAAGCAATGATTTAAAAAGCGCAAGGACTCGAACAAGTAAATCGCGCTATCGCATTTGTAATGTAAGTTTGAGATTCAAAAGCACACCTCAGCATCAGCTGGGATTTCTAGCAGAACTTTAACTGTTTAGCTATATCCTCATTCCCTCTGTGCTTGAGGACTTTCTGTCCCACACTGCAAGCTGCTGGGTTTCCACACAAGATGTAATTTAGGTGCTGGCAGTTGCCGAGCACTGGGGCCGGCACCTGGCAATACGTAAGGAAGGAGGGCTTACCCGTTCGCTCTGGCCGCCACCAATTGGCAAGGCAGAATCCTAAAAAATATCAGAATCTAGTCATTGCCATGGCAAATATTACTATTTCTTTCTAAGCAAGGGTGGAAGGCAAAGAAAAGTGCTGCTTGTGCGAAGGTTGAAAATGCAGGCTGTAGGATAAGCAGTCTACAAGTTCTTTCTCTGCATATTTCTGGAAAATGGCATTTCTTTATTTTGAAAGCTGAATCCTGATACAGTGAAATAAAGGAATGAGATCACATCTCAATCTATTTTCTTTCCTCCAGAATTTTTCAGTGGAAAACATCAGCATTTGCAAAGCTATCTTGCTTTTTTAAAACTAAGATGTGGTACGCATCTGTTGTTATACCTTAGTTTCTTTCAGAGGGCTTTCTGGGCCCTCTGTAGTATCATATTTTAGCTTTCTTGAATATCCATAAGAAGATTTTGATACAGAAACTGCATTGAAGCTATTGATGCAGTATACTTGTGACTAAAGTGCACGGCTGAATTTATAATTATTTGCAGAGAGCAATTTCCTACTAATGAGGACCCTGGAAAATACTTTAAAATTGTTAAGTTTTATAAACAGCTTCAGCAGAATTAATAGGAAATATGCTTTAGTCAGGAGAAAAAGCATCTTCTTAAGAGCTGGCAGTTTTCACCACACTATATGAAAACAGGCCATTCCTATGCAATATATAGATGAAGGAACTTGAATCTTATATATCTGGCATTGGAAAAACAAACTAAGTGTAGTGCAAATTGGGGATGGAAACAGGGAAGTAGTCATATACTAATATTGAGTTTTGATAGAAATTGTGAAATAAAAAGAGCTTTCTTTGTAATTGCTACTTCTAATAACCAATACAAAAAATATTTGACTGTTAGAAGTCAGAACTGTTGTTACTTCAGTTTTGATTTGTGAAGTCCTTATCATGCATAGCACAATCATGTGACATCAGATAAGGTAAAGGTCCATGTAAGCACCTATATACTTTAAAAGGTAGTGAATTGTGATATTGATATTGTTGAGAAGAAATGCTTACACTATCTTCACTGCCTCCTATGGAAGGTGAATCCTGTAAAATAATGAAAAAAAATTATTTTCATATAAAAAGGACTCCTACATTTCATTAATTGTGCAGAATATAAAATAGAAGAATAAAACTAACTAACCACTTAGAATCTCCAATTATACCTAAACTAGGGAATGTGCAAGAAAAGAAAAAATATGTAACTTTACCTGTTGCTGGAAAAAACCTCCTCCTTGCATTTTTATTTATATTTTTACAAGGAAAAACTTTTCAATGAAGATAATTTGCAAAGTTATCATTCTTTATATTCAAAAATCCCATTATTTAAACTTTCAACAGCTTCTGCATAAGTAAGGTGTGTAAAGTAAATGCACAAAATATTTTCCTTTTGAATGAGGAAATGTTATGCTAACGTATAAACAATAAAGTAGTTAAAGCACTGAAGAGTCACAGGGCACAGTTAAAGACTGCATAAATAGTGCATCATGTTCTCTACATTATGGAAACATTTTGAGTTGCTACAAAAGTAAAGAGAAACAAAAGTTAAAATGGCATTTTCGTGGTCATGGTCACTTAAAAATAACTGAAACAGAAGCCAGTTATTTTAACACATAAGAACCAACACAGCAAGCTTAAGCTTTTGATGTAGGAGACAAATAACATTTACCTGGCCATAAGTGTCAGAACCACTATATGTGGAAGATCCACCCTGTTCAGAAAACATAAGTAATTTTCATATTGCAAACAGACTCTTATTTTTTTGGATGCTTACTGTAGGGATCTCCTTGGCAGATTTAAAAAATATGATTATTTACTTAGTTATCAGAATGGTTAAGCAACTCAGAGTTATGTCTCTGTAAAACACTAACGTAACATATTTTTTAACTCAAATTCTAACTCCACTTTTGAAGAGACCTTCATCTTGCAGATAATTCAAAGCTAGAATTTTTGAGAAGAATAAGCCTTAAAGGTTGGAATAAGCCTTAAAGGTTGGATGCATCCCACTTTTTACTCCCCTATAAACTTCCAGACTACTTAGTTAAAAATATATACAAATTTACTTATTCCTCAAAGAAAAGACCACTTTCATTAGAATATAGTGAGAGCCAAAATACAGATATAGCTGTATATTTACTTCACCCATATACTTCACCCAAATACTCAGCAGCATTTACACAAAGAGAAAAAAAAGAGTATTTACCTGACCATAGGATTCACTGCTGCTATCATAAGCAGAAGACCCTCCCTGAACAGAAAATAAAAAAAGATGATTAATTTGATTCTCCCAAGAAAGTGTTTTCCATCATTCAAGGACAGAATAGGAGTGAAAATAAGAAAAGTCTGTTATCCCTACAAACAAGAAAGAGCATCTACCTGTCCATAAGATCCACCAGGATAGAAGGAAGACCCTCCCTGCAGAAAAAAACATAGAAATTTACTGCTTTGTAGCTGAATTGTTCTCTCAAAGAATACTTTTAGTTTGCTCCTTTGCAGGCACAGTGACCAAAATATTTACCTGGTTACCGGAGTAAGAACTGTGGGAAGAACCTGGGCCACCCTGAAAGAAAAACACAGACCAGTTATTTTCTTGCAGATGAGAGTTTAAATACCTGCATATCTGGTTCTCACTGTATACCCTTTCTCCTAATGTTGAGCTAATTTTTATGTGCCTAAGTAAAACCTCAAAGACCATTATTGTTAAAGTGGAAGAAATCTGGCAGCTGTTCCCTGTGAAGCTGCACACCACCAGGTTACATCAAGGTTAATTTAAGTTTTCTGCTCTAAGGGACAACAGTTGGGTCTGTAATTACAGTATGTCATAGCACCCACAATATTGGGAGTGAAGGAACCAGGAGGACGGGAGTCTGTATTATCCTGGTGAAGGAGGAAGAACTACTACCTGTCCATAGGATCCTCCAGGATAGATGAAAGGCCCCCCCTGTTCAGAAGACAGAATGGGTTACTGGTTTATATCTGCCTTCTCCTTCAGGGAAGGTTTTAGATGGAGCTTCTGAATAGGGCATTTTATCTGAATGTTTACCTGGTTACCAGAATATGTGCTGTGTGAAGAACCTGGGGCTCCCTGAAATGAAAACACAGACTAGCTATTTTCTTGCAAACAGGTTGGTGGAAATACCAAGGTATCTGAATCTCACTCTAGGCCAGTGCTGTTAAACAAGAAGGGAATTTTTATCACTAATTTTTTTAGTTAGATGAAAGATCATTCCATGGGAGTTGTAAGCATAATTTAGTCTTTTTCTCTGACAGATTTCATGTGGTAAGGTACAAACAGCTGCTGCAATTCTCAGGTGTTATGAGAGACTCAACTTCTGGGTGTTGTATTTCACAGCAGCCACTACATGAGGAATATAGGAATGAAGATAAAAGAACTGTTATCCCTACAAACAAGAAAGAGCATCTACCTGTCCATAAGATCCACCAGGATAGAAGGAAGACCCTCCCTGCAGAAAAAACATAGAAGTTTACTGTTTTGTAGCTGAATTTTTCTCTCAAATAATACTTTTAGGCTGCTCCTGTGCAGGCACAGTGACCAGAATATTTACCTGGTTACCGGAGTAAGAACTGTGGGAAGAACCTGGGCCACCCTGAAAGAAAAACACAGACCAGTTATTTTCTTGCAGATGAGAGTTTAAATACCTGCATATCTGGTTCTCACTGTATACCCTTTCTCCTAATGTTGAGCTAATTTTTATGTGCCTAAGTAAAACCTCAAAGACCATTATTGTTAAAGTGGAAGAAATCTGGCAGCAATTTTCTTAGCCTGCTGAAACTTGAATTCTGCAAAGAAACTGCAGAGACCATTCTGTGCTGTTCCCTGTGAAGCTGCACACCACCAGGTTACATCAGGGTTAACTTAAGTTATCTGCCCTAAGGGACAACAGTTGGGTCTGTAATTATAGTATGTCATAGCACCCACAATATTGGGAGTGAAGGAACCAGGAGGATGGGAGTCTGTATTATCCTGGTGAAGGAGGAAGAACTACTACCTGTCCATAGGATCCTCCAGGATAGATGAAAGGCCCCCCCTGTGCAGAAGACAGAATGGGTTACTGGTTTATATCTGCCTTCTCCTTCAGGGAAGGTTTTAGATGGAGCTTCTGAATAGGGCATTTTATCTGAATGTTTACCTGGTTACCAGAATATGTGCTGTATGACGAACCTGGGGCTCCCTGAAATGAAAACATAGACTAGCTATTTTCTTGCAAACAGACATTTAGATAAGTGAGTCCATTCTGAATTTCTGTTCTTTCAAATAAAACATTACAGAACCATTTCAAGAGAATGCTGGTTGGTACTTTTTGTTGTAGATAAGGAAACCTTGAGCAAGTTCTGTTATTTCCTGTTCAGGTTAAAAGATCTGAAAGTAGTACTAACAATTTTACTCTTTCTAATCACAGAATCCTATGTCATACCTTGCAGACTCTGTGTTGTTATAGATGATCATGACCTTGATGGTCTTTTTAAAAACTGCCAGAATACTGAACTTCCAGAGGGTAAAGAATATCTATAGTATATTTTTCAGCTCACCACTTAAAGGAGAAGACTATTTACCAGTACATGACATTCACTATGGCTGTCACTTCCCTCTGATATACAAGACAGGTTAAGTAATATTCTATGGTTAGACTGCTTCCTCCAAGGCTATTTGTAGACTAAGACCTTGCCTTTAAATGAAGCTTGGAGAAAAAGCAGAATAATTGCAGTGTGAGGAATTTGGGGATCCACATAAGTAAAACCATTTTTTCCTTCGAAACAAGATGGTTTAAACAGGTATCACTTTGACTGTTATAATATTCTCCAGGTTTGAAGAGACTTTTGTGTAACTCACAGCTTTTAAATCTAGAACAAAGCTTTTTGCAAGAATTTTTCTCCTGTGCTGAAGAATCTCCGAGGAATCACAGAATCACAGAATAAGTTGAGTTGGAAGGGACCCAAAAGGATTATCAGGTCAAACTCCTGGCCCTGCACAGGACTAGTCCCCAGAGTCACACCATGTGCCTGAGAGTATTGTCGAAATGCTTCTTGAACTCTGTCAGGCTTGGTGCTGCGACCACTTCCCTAGGAAGCAGATGACTCTCTCTTTTATGTAAGATTTATGCACAGCAGTTTGTTTGTATGTATATATCTACCTATAGCTTGTATTTCGTTATTGTTAGAATGTAACCTATCATGGCCAGTGTGTTTACATTCTAATCTAAGCACTGTAGCTGCTATGTGTAGAGTGCCCTGGACAGAAAATGAAGTTCATTTTTTAATTCAGTTTATTCCTTTGCAATGATCACTGAATTTTACTGTTGGGTGAAGGCAAAGATCAAGTCTACTGCTACACAGTTTATCAAAAATAAATTTTATCTGCTGATATGATTGAAACTGGAAAACAAGCTCTTGTGTATGCAAGAGGACACATCTGCACTGAGAATTGGTTTCTAATGTGTTCAATTTTGATGTCTTATTTTCTTCATGTTGAAAATTTTTGTTGATAGCAATTAAATAGACTATCTTCTCCCAACCAAGCTGTTAAAAACGAAGTGAGGTTTTTGCAACAATTAAATTATGCAAAGAAAATGTTTATTAGAATGAAAAAAAACCTTGCACATTTTTTCTTATAAATGGCTTTTTTTATACAATCATGCAACAAATTTAAAGGTTTTTCCTCAATGAAGTTTCAGTATTATTTATTTTAATAGACAAATTTATGTTTTAAGGCATGTAGGTCATGATTACTGCTTAGCCTCAATTAGATGAAAGAAGTGGTATTGTACCTGACCAAAATTACTCTTGCTATATTTTAAGTTAATGAAGTTAAGTTCAGAAAGCAGTAATTTCTTTATAGAATTAGTTTGCTTAAATATAATGGGTTTTTTAATAGAAAGAATATGATGCATCCACAAAATGCTTCTTGTTGAAATCGAAAACTAAAAAAATACTACACCATTCAAATGGGTTTATGTAAATACAGCTTCAATAAACGGTTCAGAAATGCATATCCTGATAGAAGACAGGTGACTTTAAAATCCAAGGTGCCTTTAAAAGCCAGAAGCCTGGTAAAGCTAGTCTATAATGCCCACATAAGCACATTCCTTGGCGTTTTTCCTGGCACAGAGGCATTGCCTAAAAAAAAAATTTATCCAGTGCAACTGACGATGAAATTTCAGTGGTTCTCTTTAGGGGAAAGAACAGTTTAAATGTTTATTTAAGAGATTATATTTTGAAGTATTTATCAAATTTTGATATTTTTAGTCATGGTATTTTATTGTACCAGTGAGAAAGACAAGGAAACTAAGCTGGATGCAACTAAATACTGTGGTTACTACAAGGTATATTGACTGGTTTTTGAAAGTAATGAATAATTAGCACATAATAGTCAAGTGACAGAGCATCTGGATCACCAAGCACACTTACAGAAAATAAGTGGCCAAATGGTAATTATGCAGTTGAGTGAAATTCATTCTTTGATTTAATTGTGTGTAGTTTTACCCATACTAAGGAAACTGCCCTTAATGTTTAGTGTTAACCAAATGTTCATATTTACAAGGTGATTAATTCAAAATACTCCATTATGTAGAAGGAAGTATAAACTCAGAAAAATAATTACCTGTCTATGACCACTGCTTCCATCAGGACAAATGCAACCACCCTACAAATTTTTAAAAAAAGGAAACAAATATTGCTCTGTGGAAATTTAAAATAAAATCTTATTTCAGATGCAAAACTGTTTAAGGGAAGAAAGCCTGTGGGACTACAGAGTAGAAAGGTGTGACCTTTCCTGTACCTAGAACAAATGAGGGGACAGGACAGATGTGGACAGTTAATGTTTGACTTGGAAGCCAGACTGAGAGTGCATCTCTCAGTGCGATGTCTCAATGACAGATCCCTCAGCAAGAGAGAAGTATGAGGGTAGTCAGGAGTATCACCATTGTGCTGTCACCAATAAAACACATGTTTTATTGAAACAGTGCTAAAAAGTGATTTCAGAGAGCCATTTCTGATAAATTTAATGTGAATAGAGTGACTTAATTCACAAATTAATGGATAACATCACCCACCAATCTTCCATGTAAAACTACTTAAACTCTGACTCCTGAATTTAATTAGTTTAATTATATCTGAACAAAACTAGTTAAAAATAAAAAAAATCCTGACCTGATTACTTGATCCACTGGTTGCAATAAATGATCCACCCTGTGAAGAAAATAACTATATTTATTAAAGCATTTTATCAGAATCTAAAGTATAAAATTATGTTGTGAGAAACACAAAGTCTATTACTTCCCTGCACCAACAGGTGAAATTATCACATTATTGTGAAATTATTTTGAAAACATTGAATTATTGAATTACGTGAAAACATAAATTAGGATGAAACCTAATTAAGTGACTTGATACAATTCACAGGGAATGGGCATTAGGGAAACTAATTAAGAAAACTGTTACCTTCCAGAGCTCAGAGATCTGTCTGCACTATTGAATTAAACTTCAAACTCTCTGAGATAGAGGGCTATGCTAATGTTAAATATTCATAATGCTGGGTGTAGCACGATTTCAGTTCCCTGGCAAGCTGATGGGTACCAATACAAGGTAAGATACTAAAAATCCAGAACAAGGTCCCACTCTGGATTAGTTCAATTTCTCATAGTTCTCTAATATATACACTGCTGCAGCAGTACATAATCCTACAGAATATGAACGTTGGACCTACTTTTGTAATAGAAGTATGTAATCCCTAACATGTATCCTCTTACCAAATGCAAAATGAAACAATTATATATATGGTCATTACCATCACTAGAGCATGAATATTTCTAAAAAAAATTATCTGAAACTATATAGTTTGTGTTTTTCAAATGAATTTTACAAAATGTTATGTACAGAAACACCTGCAATTCTTACCTGCTCAGTGGGGTGAAGGAACAGAAGAAACTGTGTATTCTGGGCCCAATATCACTATTTACAACTGTGCAAAATTATAACATTATAGGGAAAATGCTGTCAAATCAAAATAGCATCCTGCAGCACAGAAAAATTACCAGAACCTAACTTTCAAAATGAAATATAAATTCTCAGAAAGCTCCTCGACATCATTCAGTTGACATTATGTTATTACCTGGACGTCAGAGTGGCTGCTATTTGAAGGAGAAGATGCATTCTGTGAAGAAACAAAAAAGGACACATTTATCTGTAAGGGTAATAAAATAAAATACATAGTTCTATTAGGAAAGAATGACCTAATCCTAAACAGAATTAATTTCCTTTTGTGGACACTAGATCCCTCTTCTTTTTTGTAGGTAACACACAAGGAGCTATAAGCTTACCACTACCAGCAGTAGTTCAGAAAAAGTGACAAGAATGGTTTACCTGTACATCATAGGCTCTTCTGCTTAAAACATGTGATGTGTCCTGTAAAAAACAATAACATTTACTATTAGGAGATGAAAACTCTATGATCAGTGATAGGTCTTTTTTTCTTTCCATATTATTTGTTTATAACAGGTGCAGACCCATTATTGTGTACATGGAATAGGAATGCACTATTATAAAATAAAAGGCTATTTGCACGTAATTTTTATAGGCTGCTACTGAGTCTGACTTGCAACTGTACAATACATATCTGTATCTCCTACACAACTGCTGAGCACAATAAATTAGCAAACATTATTATTCCTTACTTATTATTCTGTCTTTCTTCAGCTAAAATGTTAGCTGTCCTTTGTTTGTATGACACTCATTTAATTTTAACTTTAGCTTGGACCAAGTCTGTATGTGCTTAATGAAGAACAAGAATTTGAGCTGCCCTATACTTCAAAGCATGATTTTCATGTCTTTTTTTCTTATATATACTTTCTTTAAAGAAATTCACCCAAAGAGCAAATACCCTAGTAATTTTATTTTACTTTATGTAGGAGAATATCAACTAGTACAAACATAATTAGGGAAAAATTAGGTATAATTAAGACAGATTAAGTATAGGTAGGACCAAAATCCTACAAACAGGCAAAAAATAAAAGAAAAAAATGTTACTTACTCGGGCAACAAGAACTTTCTTCTTTGCACAACCAGAACGCTGTAAAGAAGCCACAAGCCTGTTATTACTTCATAGGTGTAGTCGTCTGCATGAAACACCTTAGCAAAAATCTACTACTTGTCAAGGTGATGTTCAGAAAAGGAAAATATCCAGAGCTTTCATTTTATTAGCAGTAAGAGTCTTAAAAAGCATATTCTTTGTCTGTTTTCACTTTATCCCTTTCAACAGAAGTTCCTGCTTAGGGAAGTCTCCCTCAGCTGAACCACTGTAGTTTAGAAAACAATCTGTATAAGGATTTTTTTTGTTGTTTTTTTCCTTTTAGCATTCCCCATCCTTCTTTATGACAAAGTTTAGAAGCAAACTCTTTTACAATGAAGTCCAGCAATACAGACTGGAGAGAGAGATAACCAAGGGAATACTAACATCTTTCATGAACAAAGGAGGAAGTGATGATGCTCCTAAACAGGGCTTGCTGATGAAGGATTTTTTTTTTCAGAACATTTTGAACTGAACCTAGTGCAATGCATTCAAGGTAAATACAAGCCAAAACAAAAGATGTTTTCAGAAGGCCTCCGTACTTTCTAGAATATGTTTGGTGCAGTACTTAAGTAGTGAAGTAAGTGAAGCAGTAAGTGAATGGCTGAGAATTGAAAAGGCAAGTAGCTGGTGACAGAAGGTTACTCTAGATGGCAGTAACACAAAAGGAGGTTGTGATAGATGGAAAAGCTTTTCTATGAACAGAAACAAGTGGGAGAAAATGTAATTTATTTACACAACAGTATATTTGCTTGGTCACAATCTATCCATGTTAATCACCGTTTCTGCTTGTAGGACAGAAGAAAAGTCTTGACAGAGAGAGTAATACTGGGTAATACCAGGCACAAATGTTACTTTACAACAGCAGCATGTAAGTGACTTTATATCTGAATGAGTGAGAAAAGCTTGAGGTGGCTACATGCTTCATATACACAGGTGATTAATTCCCAAATAAATGTCCAGTTAAAGTGAATATATTATGAAGAAAATATATTAGTATATATTCTTATAAGTATTGTGCCATTTTAAGTAACTGTGCAGCAGCCTTGAATACAGAGAAATAATTAACTTTTTGAAGGGTGTTATAAAGCAATCATATACTAAAGGTCAACAGATCTAATATAGAAGTGTTCAGTTACTAACACTGTCTTTAATCAATAGAATTTGAATAATACAGAACAAGCAAAGTACTTACCTGATTACTGGCACTGTAGGTAGTGTCATTCTGGAAAAGAATACATTATTTCCTTTTTAAAGAATTATTTAAATAAAGTAAACTTACAGAAAATGAATTGTTGCTGATACTGCATACCAACATAACAAAAATCACTTATTGCTCCCATTCTCCACAGCCTTGTCTAAATTAGTTTGAAATTCTACCATTCCAGTCTGAAAAACATTTTAATAACAACCTTAGATTGGTAGAAATGTAACATAAAAAGCAGTGGAATATCTGTCACTTCTTGTATTCACTGTATGTACTTTCAGGTTTGTTTTTTTTTCTTTAGTTAATGTAAAACATACCCTTAGACTTTGGGGAAAATCATCTGTTACAGGAAAGGCATTGAAATATTTTTATTCGTATTTCATTTCATCAAGTTAAATGCATTTAAAAGCACTGAGTGTATCTGTAAACACACATATGACAATTTTCAGCAAGAGAAGAGGCAGTTGCTGAAACAGCTATTAGTGTGGAAACTCAGCGTTCTTTCTGGATCATTCTGCTCCAAAGACTGCACCTAGCAGAGCAATATTTTCTCATCTACATGAAAAATATTGTGATGAAAATATATTAGAGACAGCATACTCACATCATCACAAGCGTTGGGATTACTATCATCTGAGAAATCTTGTGACTCCTAGAAGGACATCAGATATCAGTTATTTCCTCAAAAGTATGAGTTGCTAAAAATACACTTTCACGTTGTACTCCACAAGACAGAAGAGATGCTCATGTAAAGGAGAAGCTGAGTTAAATTAAATTATGATCTTTATAAGACAAAAAGGAGCCAAATACATAGCTGCAATAGTGGCTGACAGGGAATGTTCCAATCTTCAGTAAAGAAAAAACAAACAACAAAACAAATCTGAACCAAGAAAACACAGAAACAATTATGTTTTATTACATCTTTGAGAAAGATGATGCAGGGACTACAAATAATATGTAACTAGGAGAAAGAACTACTTACCTGATTCTCATAATAGGTGTCTGAGGATGACCCACCCTTCAAAACAAACAAAAAACACAATCAAAACTGGAGAAAATTAGGATATGGAAAACCTGATTTTGAGCAGAGGCTAAAGTTTATATGAACTGATGTACAGGTAGTGAAATAGAGTATTACTTACTTGGCCACCACCATAGTTTTGTGAGTAGGATCCATCCTACAAAATAAATAAACATAAACTCTACTTCAGAAGAAACTTTGATTTGGTTCAGAGGCTGTAAAGCTGGAATAAACAATTGCCTAGGATTCCTCTGAACAAATACAATTTTCAAAGTATCTGGATAAATTATCAAATATTATAAAATTCTTACCAGGACAAAATCAAGGTCAACCTACCTGGTTGTCACCATAACTTTGAGAGGATGATGATCCACTCTGCTGAGAAAATACACCAACAAAATAATTAGAATTTACATTACTATGTTGCAGATCAGATATTGATCAGCCACCATGGAAGTTAAAACCATCACAAAACCTCAGTGGGAGGCAATACTTACTTGGCTACCACCATAGTTTTGTGAGTATGAACCACCCTGTGAAAACAAAACAGCAACAGTTATAATAGTGGAGAGCTGAATTTTATCTGAGTGCACACAGCTATTCTAGGTTGCTGAGTTCTATGGAAGTTCTATTTAACTTCCACTTTTATGTAAGTGGAATTTCAGGGCTGATAAAAAGTACATCTGAAGAGAAAGAGTTACAAACTGGACACGGAGAGACTCTGCAAGAGTCTATATCCCCATGAGCAAAAAAACTGTACTGTGGATTAGAATTGCTTTAAAATTTTTTACCAATGGTTGATAAAGAACTACCTACCTGACCACCCTGTGATCCACCCTGTGATCCACCCTGTATATCAGACAAAAAATGCTTTAGACACTCACTGTTTGGCCATGGAATATTTCTGATGAAAGCTATGATACTTGCTTAGGAAGAGTAAGAAGCAGAGGCAGATATGCAATATGGATATAATTTCTAATGTAATGACCACAGATTGCCAGTAATGCAATGGTAAATACTAGATGAGACATAAATCAAGGAATCTCAAACATTTAACTTCATGTCTAGTGCACAGATGAGTTCCATTCTGAACACTCTCTAGTGAATGTATCTTATGTTCTCCTGTAGAAAACCTAATTTACACAAATTGAATGAATTTATACAAATTCCACTGGTAGCATTACTACATAGAAAGCTGTGACCTGTGAGATACAGTGGCCTCGAGGAGAAGGTTTTAAATAAAACACTCAGTATGTTTCAATGTGCCCTCTTTAGAAGAGGAATGTAACTCCCTCCAGTGAAATCAGAAGAGATGTTTGTAGAAGTATTAAACTCAAAAGTGCATAATAAGAACAGTGAAATCCTGAACTACTGAAGTGAGTGGGAAATTTGCCATTTGCTAAAAGGGACTGAGGCTTCATTCAAAACAGTCAAAAATGAAATGAAAAGTATTATCTTTCAATGTTCTAGAAGATTTTAGAACAAAATTTAAGCATTTTCTTTTTTCTTAAAAAGGCATGGGTCCTCTTAAAAAAAATTAAAAGCTATTATGAAATATATACCTATTTAATATATAATTCTATCAAGTTACAAGTTACATACAGTCATTTTATATACTGTAACACATTATAACACTATATTGTAGCAACTTCTAAGTTGTTTGCACATATATTTATATTGCTAAAACACAGTATTTGTTGAAACAATGAATCTATCCAATTTTTCTTTTTCTTGTGAAAACTCAGTAAGAATCAAAAGTATTGTGAACAAAAAAGAAATCATCTATTGCTGCTTTCTTCCTAATTTTTAAACATCACAGAGATGACTTCTTTAAACATAGCTGACATCTTTTAAGATAGTGGTTTGTACAGCTCCAACACTTGGACTTGTAACAAATACACGTGTAGCTGTCTATAGTTTACTGCACAAACTCAGTGAATTGTTAAGCCAGTTTGTTTCAGGAACCTCAAGTGACAGTCCTAAAATATTTTCTGGCTTTTGATAGGAAAAGAGAGGCTGGTGAGCTCCAGTCCTGATTTGAGTCATGCCAGTTAAGCAACTCTGCAGCAGACTTCTTTCCAGAATCTGGCCTTAATGTCCTAATGATTTAGATGTTTCACAGACACAACACTAGGAAAAAGAGGCAAAAAGGATTTCAAAGCCCCTATGGCACTTCTGTGTATAAGAAGATAGTGAGTTCTAATCTCAAAATTTGTAAGATTACATGGAATTGTGCAATATGAATCTGAATTTGGGACTAATTGAGTTAGTGGCAAAACTAATTGTGGATGCATCTTAAAATAAGAGGAGAAAGATCATTTACCTGGTGGCAGGGATTGCTATCATATGAAAAACCCTGTCAAAAACCAACCAAACAAAAAGGTTAATGCCATTTTTCTTGCAAAGTAATTAGTTTCCTTAAAATTTCTTATGTGAGGATTAATGTAACAAAACCCAACATATAACATTAGAGAGGGTGACTTAAATTTTATTTAACCCTTCAAGTGTGTGGCTTCACCCTCTGTCACTCTCATACCCCCACCAAGACACTCACACACAGATGATCAAAGGACTACTTGTGAGCCACATGGAAAGAGGTAGGTTGGTAATTGATGTGTCTGTGTACCATCCTAGCTCCTCTTGATTGGTAAAGATGAACTTTACCAGTCAAGAGGAGGGGTTTTTTTGGAAGCAACTGTTACTGTTGGGTGACCATCTATCTAAATGTTACCATCAGTCTCTTGCAAGATTCACCCACCATGGATTTTAGTCAAGGCTTCTGCTCAGAGCCATTCATTTACCCGTTTTGGGTGTATTTTGTGATAACAGTATGAGGAACAGTACATGGAAAGAGTTCTACCTTGGTTGTCACTCTCCCATTATAAAAATTATTAAAAATGTGTTCCTCTTGCAAAGAAAGCTGGGTCTAGTTTTCAAATAGTTTGGAGAAAAACGTCTTACTTGTCCACAACCACTGCTGCCACCATAAGAAGCAGATCCACCCTGCTAGGGAAAAGAGAAAGAGCAGTTCATGATCCAAATACTCCTATTCTCCATTTCAAACATAGATATAAATTTTCAAGGGCTTTAGCTGCCAGGCTTCTTCCAAGGTAGAAGACCAACTATATCCTACTGTGAATTATCTGGTAAAGTACTGAGTATGTTGAATACTAAAGTGCATCAGAAAGCTAACACCTGCATGCACTCCTTTCTACAGGGGAAAGTGCTGCTTCAGTGAGCCTATTGTTGCCAGAGCCATATGAAAAAAGTTCATGAGACTTAATTCTAAAGAGTACTTCCTATATTATTTCAAGTAACAAACCACAGAATTCTCAATACATATATGTGAACATCACATATATGCTGTATAATGACCAGTGACTGACTGATGCTTACCTGTCCATAGGAACTGCCACCTTGAGGCTGGTAGCCCTGTAAGAAAGGCAAGGAGTCATATGTAAACAGAGCTGTGTAAGTATACTCCTAGCACAGCTGAAACAGAATCATAGAATGCCAGAGAGAAAAGCCCATTTCCATTAAAGGTTCCTCTCTACTATGATATTTTTTCCCTCACAATATTTTAGTGTTACAAACCAAAATCAAGAACCACTCAGAAACACAGAGAAGGAAAAAAACCCACCCGTGCCCCAAAGCCCATTTACAAGAGAGGCTCCTACAGGAAAGCTCAAAACATTTCAGCAACAAAGTCTCACCTGGCCATAGGACTGGCTGCCTTGGGAACCCTTTAAATAAAGAAAAGATAATTACCACCTTGACAAGGAGGCTTCTTTACAGAGCATGATGTTTATGGAAATACAGCTGCATGTGGGATTCCCTAAAACACTCTTCCTGAGTCAAAGGACACAGAGCAGTGTGCTAACAGCTGTGCCTCTGTGCAGCACCTTGTCCTATTTTCAGCAGAAGCCATAGCCCAAATTGAGACACAGAGTGCCAAGGGAAACATCATTTCAAAAGTCTGCCTGTCATGCCAGTCACAGAGAGATCAGTGAAGAACTTTCTGCAGAACAGCCAGTCTGCTTACCTGGCCATAGGAACTGCTGCTGCCCGAGAAACTTGGTCCACCCTAAGATAAGGACACCATTTGGTTACTTCCCTTTCAGTAAGGGAGCCAGCCTGCATGAGCAACAGCAAGCACCTACATCCTAAAGTCATGCAGGGCAGTATGAAGAGCCAGACACTGGGACTCCAGGTCAATGAGTAGCACATGCATAAATGTTGAGTGTGAGAATAGACATTTTCAGAGAAAATGTCCATTAAAGTTGAAATTCTGAGGCACTGCTCAGTGCCTTTACAGTGCCGTTTCTGAAATGCTTTATTCTGACTGGTGACAGACTGATGCTTACCTGGCTGTAGGAACTGCCACCTTGAGGTCTGTAGCCCTGTATGAAATTAATTATTGATTCATAGTTACTGAATTTGTGAAGCAGATGCCTCTCTAATGTCTCTTTGTGGGGTAAGAAAACAGAATAAGACAGAGAATGTACAGACTCTACTGCTTAACTAGAGTTATTTTGATATTTCTTACTCTGGAGGAATAGGTGATCACACTGTTTATTGAATGACAATCATAGAGTAGTTTCACATCTGTCTCAGACAGTACTCTAATCCTATGACGGTTTTCCAGGAAGGGACACAGCATTTTTGTACTACGTTTATTTTTCCTTCTGTTTTTCAGACACTGGGCTTACATGGCTAACGATGACTACTAGGTGAATATTGATTTCATATATTTGTATTTCCCTAGTTGCATAATTCCCTTCCTCTGAGGGAAAATTAGGGTGAAAAGTAATTTTTAAAAATTAGGAAAGAATTTTAGAAAAAATATTGGCTCATAAAATGGAAACAAAACAATGCAATTCAAAGTAGCAGGTCAAATGAATTAGTCAAGGATGACTGTACTTCAAAAAAAGTTCTCAGTAATCTAAAGTTACTATAGTTGTAATTTGCTGTTGCAATCTGCCTTCAATATAATCTCAACAAGTGCAGTTGTTTCATGTACATGCAGACCTGTGCCACAGCTGCCTGGGAGAGTTATGAAGACAGGGATTACCAAGAAGTATTTGAAGTATCATGTCTGTCTTTGCTATCTGACCTAGAGATCCTGACAAAATTCATAGCTATGTTAGGGCTGCTTTAATTTACATAACAACTGTGAAGGGAGCTAAACATTCATCACTTGCAGGCTCCAAGACCAAAACTTCACTCTGCTTAGAACCTCACCCAATTTTCTCTAGCTCTTCAACGCTACTTCTCTGCTGAGGGCAAAGGAGGCAGCAAGAACTGACTAAAGATTTATATTGCACCACCAACTGGAATAGGAACAGCATCAAATAAAGTACTTACGCTATAAATTTATAAAGTTTCAAAGCCATGGAAAAGGCAAGATAACAGAAGAAATCTAGGATTCCTGTACATATACATGCAAAACACAATGGTTGTGTTCACAACAAAACTTTTGAAATGCATTCAGAGATATATTGGTTAAGAATTCAACGTGAATTGAAGAAAGAATACTTTAAAATCTGCTAACTTTTCAGGGCCATAGTGCTTCACTTTCTCAAATGTTCTATTCCGACTAACATTTACCTGTCCATAGGAGCTGCCACCTTGAGGCTGGTAGCCCTGTAAGAAAGGCAAGGAGTCATTTGTAAACAGAGCTGCATAAGTGTAGTCCTACCACAGCTGAAACAGAATCACAGAATGCCAGAGAGAAAAGCCCATTTCCATTAAAGGTTCCTCTCTACTATGATATTTTTTCCCTCACAATATTTTAGTGTTACAAACCAAAATCAAGAACCACTCAGAAACACAGAGAAGGAAAAAAACCCACCTGTGCCCCAAAGCCCATTTACAAGAGAGGCTCCTACAGGAAAGCTCAAAACATTTCAGCAACAAAGTCTCACCTGGCCATAGGACTGGCTGCCTTGGGAACCCTTTAAATAAAGAAAAGATAATTACCACCTTGACAAGGAGGTTTCTTTAAAAAGCATAATGTTTATGGAAATGTGGGATTCCCTAAAACACTCTTCCTGTGTCAAAGGACACAGAGCAGTGTGCTAACAGCTGTGCCTCTGTGCAGCACCTTGTCCTATTTTCAGCAGAAGCCATAGCCCAAATTGAGACACAGAGTGCCAAGGGAAACATCATTTCAAAAGTCTGCCTGTCATGCCAGTCACAGAGAGATCAGTGAAGAACTTTCTGCAGAACAGCCACTTTGCTTACCTGGCCATAGGAACTGCTGCTACTCGAGAAACTTGGTCCACCCTAAGACAAGGACACCATTTGGTTACTTCCCTTTCAGTAAGGGAGCCAGCTTGCCTGAGTAACAGCAAGCACCTACATCCTAAAGCCATGCAGGGCAGTATGAAGAGCCAGACATTTCCTGGCTCTCATGAGAATGGCTGTGTGTGATGATTTCACACACTGGAATTCCAGATCAATAAGCAGCATGTGCATAAATGTTGAGAATAGACATTTTCAGAGAAAATGTCCATTAAACTTCAGATTCTGAGGGCTTCCTAAGTGCCTTTACAGTGCCACAGTGCACCATTTCTCAAATGTTATATGACTAAAATATAGCTAAAGTATTCTCAAATGCTAAATAACTCATGCTTACCTGGCTGTAGGAACTGCCACCTTGAGGTCTGTAGCCCTGTAAGAAAGGCAAGGAGTCATTTGTAAACAAAGCTGTATCATCTTAGCACAGCTGCAACAGAACAGTCCATTTCCGCCTTAAGTTCCTCTGTACTGTGTTCTTTTCTTCCAACACATGGTATTTCAGTGGTACAAACCAAAATCAAGGACCACTCAGAAACACTGAGAATGTAAAAAACGGCCCATGCCCTGAAGCCCATTTACAAGAGAGGCTCCTGCAAAAAAGCTCAATATATTTCAGCAAAATTCTCACCTGGCCATAGGACTGGCTGCCTTGGGAACCCTTTAAATAAAGAAAAGATAATTACCACCTTGACAAGGAGGCTTTTTCAAAGAGCATAATGTTAATGAAAATACAGCTGCATGTGGGATTCCCTAAAAGCACAAAGGACACAGAGCAGTATGCTAACATCCCTGCGGTAGACTGTCCTATTCTCATCAGAAGCCATGAATGCCAACCTTGTGCATATAGAATATTTGTGATATTGAGTAGCAGCCTCCCTGTGGCCTTGATCCCTAAAAGTCACACCTACCCTTTTGAAACATTTTTCTGGTTGCATGTAATGCTACAGAGAATATTGACAGACTTTTGCATCCTTCCCACCCCAAGACCCCAAGAGGAGGAAGACTTAAAGAGCCCTCAGACTTGAGTTAATACTATGAGTATTCTCAAGTTTTAGTTTGCAATAATCTATGATGCCATTATGTGAGTATTTGTTAAACTCACACACTGTTTTTCACACAAGTAGCTTTATCTTCATGGCTTTAAGCAATCATGGAAGACATTGCACATAGTTCCACAGTTGCGATTTTTCATCATTCTTGATATGGCTAAGAAATTCGAGGAATTCCAAGAAATTGGAATTCGAGGTCTAATATGCATGGGATCTGAATCTATCAGTCTGGGGCTGATGGTGTGGTGTGAATCACTTCCTCTCTGAGCCATGACCTTTATGCTCTGAGTGGAATACACTCATTTCATGTCAACCCATCACACATGGAAATGGGTTTTTGAGCATCACAAAGAAAACCAGTTGAACACCAACATCAGATGGTATTTTTATGAACAAAAGCCAGGGAAATAGAAATACCTGAACCTGTGAAATCCATTTTTAAATGCAGAAAATAATTTATTTCCAAGTTGTGCTGATCCTGTTTTAGTGAAGTCTACAGGAATATTTATAACCCTTTTTAAGTTTACTTACCTTAATGTAAGTACTGCTGCTGGCTTGCTGTTTTTGTCCACTCTACAGAGGAACAAAAAAAGAGGTTATTTATTTTTAAGAGAAATTGCTTATGCACTAAGCCATTTCAAGAAGCATCTCTGTCCTTCTATCTACTAGACAGTTTGAGATCCATAAAGAGCTCATTACACCTTTTCTTACTGTATGCCATCTCCATTTGCTATAAAATGTATATAAAGATCCTTCACAAATAAAGTGTTAAAAGTATTTATTTATCTTTATATAATTTTCTTAATGAAAATTATTGTATAGTACATCTTTGTGTCATATTGTGGTATTTGAAGTGAGTTAAAATAATTCTTCAAACATACCACACATATTGCCTTTAAACTCATATCCATTTGTATATATGTTATGACCTATTTTTTTCATGAATAAGCACAACAAACTTTTGACGAAATGTTTGTCAAAACAAAAATTGAAAAAGCCACAGTTACAATTTAATCTAAGGAAAAGTCACTGCAGAAAATATTTTGATTCCCACAAAGTATGTGGATTATGAGAGGGGGATAAAATGTTTTTTATAACTACACAATGAAAACAGTTAACCTGTGCAATCAAAACACTGTACCTTCAAAGTCAGAAATAAAATAACAAGGAAATTTTATTCCCTTCTTTGCCAGCATCCATCACTAGTCGTGGAAGAAAATAATGCTATATATTTTGAAAGCAATGATTTCCAAAAGACAAATTTCAGCTGGGGTAACCTGCTACTGATCTTTCAATGAAAGTGAGAATTTGTTGTTGTAGTCTAACGGACCAGCATCTAATGGACTGGCTGGGGACTAAGAGTGGGATGGATGCTAAAACTGCTAAATTGCAAAGAACCCAGAAAAATATGCCTGAATGATATTCATAATACTTTATAAGCATGCTCTTAATGAGATTGGATTGTAATCAACTTTCCAAGTGCCTGGTTATCAAGAAGCAACATTTCAAATACAGTTCAGTAAGTGCAGGATTTTAAAAACATAATTCTGAACTGAGTGTTTCCATTCAAAAAATAGACTGTTTAAATGAAAATGGAACTGTGCAGGTTGTGATTTATATTTGATTTTATATTGATTAACATTCAAGCTTTAGTTCTAGAATTCCATCCTCCTTCCTGAGCAGACTGAGACGGTCAAATTTTGCCAATTTTGAAAGCCCTATGGAATTTGCATCCAGAAGTTTTAATTTTTTTTAAGTATAGAAAACAGCTGCAATGGTCTTTAATCAGCAAGCAGCCAAGATATCTCCTTTGCTCTAATTACAGAAATGCCCTACTCCATCACTGTAATTTGTGGACATCTAAGATATCTCTAAGTTATCCACATATATTTGTTCCCTAAGAGAGGAATTATTACTTAGTTTACTAAGACAAAGCTTCGTTTAAAACTTAAGTGTAATGGAGAAAAAAATGCCTACTTGTACTATGATCCTTGTAGCAGAGCTTCCCAAACTCTGAAAAAAAATCCAGAAACAAAGAAACATAATTTCATTGACTTGTTTAAAACCAATGCACTTAAATAGAAAATACTATGTTGAACAATTTAGTTTGTGAGAATGAAGGGTAAGGTCGTATGTGTTATGTACCATGTATCAATTCTTAATGTGCAGCATTCAACTAGTTTATTCTCAGCTCTGAAAGTCTGGGGAGGCAGACTGACCCTACTAAGTAATTTTCTACTCTTAAATCTTCCGTGGAGAGCAGCAGAGCCCAGGTTATGTGCACCACCTTTCTGCACCACCAGTCAGCTTGGCTTTTCCAAATGTGGGGAGGGAAGCCGAGAACATCATCATCCCTCCAACCTGTCTCACTGCCACTGGCCATACATCAACACATACAAATCCATTTCCTCTTCCCGTCATTTGTTTGCTGAATTCCGGGGCATGAGGGACAAATGTAAAAGAGTGGCACACACCATCCTGAGACAACTGGTTTGATCCTATAAAAACTATAATAATACTATAGGAATCACAAGCAAAAAGTATGCATACCTGAGGGAAGGTGTGACGCTGCAAATGAAACAGAAATATATTTAATTATTTTGCACAAGGGCTTGTCCAAACAGAATATTGCAGCAGAGAAAGGAAAAAGGTGCCCTTATATTTCAGATGCAATACACAATGGAATGTGAAAGAATGATATAAAAAGAATGGCATAGAATAAATGCATCTTAACCTTTATTCAGGTTAGAACAACATGTTCTATTAAAAATTAAACTTCTATAAAATATTACATTATAAAAACTCACTTCAAGCACCTGAAGGCTAAACTCAGTTTTAGTTCCAAGTAAGCAGAGTGGAAATGTAATCATTTAAAAATGAGAATGGAAGTGAATTTACAAAAGAAAATTGCAATAGAAATAGAAAATCAAAACTATTCAGGAACAGTGAGAGACCTGGTGTCTGCAGCTAATCCATTATCTCTGCAAGAACTAACAGCAATCACAGAACCACGAGATTTGTGCCTATCTTATAACAGGCCTTCCCTGAAGATAACTACCCACATAGAGTAAATCCTGCCTGCCAAAGAATTGTCTCAAGGAATATTTCTGAAAAATTAAAAATGTAGATATTTGAAAGCCTTTTTGAGTCAAAATTATTTGTAGAGAAAATGTGTATTGTAGACAAGAACTGCTTACCACAGGTGGAAAAGGGTTGCTGTTGGCAACGACCACAACCTATAGAGAAATCAGAGGAAGCTGTTTATTTGCCACAGAGATTATTTAGATTGCTAAATATGTTAGAAAAATGAAGAATACTGAAATCTGTAAATTTACAAACTCTGATAATAATGCTGTGGAAGATCCCTTTTATAAAATAGTATTTTTATTAAAAAATTTAATGCACATTACCAAGCAGAGAACGATATATGTGTATACATGGTTTACACAAGAGTATAAGGAGTTAAAACATTTGCCCCAAACCACATAAGGACTCAGCTGTAGAGGCAGAAGCAGGATTTCATGTCTTGTACCATATCCACTGGCCTGTACTGTGTGCCCTTTTTGATCTTCAACTTCCCACCCCAAACTAGAAGATCAATTCATTTTGTCTTTATTCTCTATTATGCTAAAAAAAAGACTTGATATTGAGTTCATTCAAAAAAATTAAGCCAAATGGAGTAACTGTGTCTTCTGCTTAGGTGTTAATGTTTTCTCATTACAAGGTCTCCCCACCTCTAAGAACCAAACCAAATCAAATCCTATGAATCGATCTGGGTTAAAATCTTGAAAAGTCTTAACTGAAATAAGAGGAGTCATGCCAAGTTTTAACTGTAAGAATTTGTTCCCTTTGAAAAGGAGTGCTTACCTTCTTACTGGAATCGGAACTGCTTGAAGGGACAGACTGTAAAAAATACAGAATCCATTTGTTGCTTAGGTAAATGCATGGCAAAAAGAGAAGTAACATCTAACAAAATGGATATAGCAGCATACACCAAATATTTAACCCATCTGCTGAAGCTATTTCCAGATATGATCACTACTAAAACATTTGAAGACAGTTTGCCTTTATCCCCTTCCACAAATTTAATTATTGTTTGGTAAATTTGGGCACAACTGCTTAGCTTTTGAATACCTTAGGAAGATAAAAACATGTTGGGAAAGAGAATTACCTGGCCATAAGTAAGACCACTGCCAGATAAGGATGCGCTCTGAAATAAAAACATAAATCAGGTTCTTATGTATACAATAATTTGCTAATTATTAACCTGTTTTCAAGTAAAAATGAAATAAATGAGATTGACAATAGAAATTTCTCTACTAATCAAAGAATTAATATGCAAAGATTGTAAAAAACCCCAATAATTGCACAATATGCAATATCCAAAGACAATTATTTTAACTGATAAAAAATATTACACAGTAAGAATTCTGACATTTTAGTAGGGTAAAAAATTAAGAGTTTCTAATAGGTGCTATTATATATCACCTATGTATACATATACCCCTTAAAACATAAATAATTAGGCTTTGAGTAACTGGAAATGTAACGCCTTTTAATTTTGGGTTTTAATCTCAGAATAATACCTCAAGCTGACACTATTTTCCTGAATATATTTAGGAAGATTTCAATAGCTCTATGAAAGAGAATCAAATGCAATTTTCAACAAGGAGGTGAGTTAAGAAGCATAGTAAGAGACAATCAGTAAAAGCATCTATAACCAGCTTACATCTCTGCAGGCGTGTTGGCCATATGCACCAGCAGCACCTCCCTAAGACAAAGAAGAAACCAGTTATTTCTCATCATTATTTTCTATTTGGAACAGAGATTCCCACATGATCATTCATTAAATAATGCCATTGAAGACTAGGAGTTACTATAAATATAGTTATGCTGGGGAAAAAAAGGAAAATGTGAAAACAGTGCTTACGGGGCCACAGCCACTCTTGCTTATGGTGTAGACTACTCCACCCTGAAATAAAAACAGAAGTCAATTATTTCCATATAAAAAATACAAATGGGGCAGACAGAAGAAAACCAACAAATCTTGCTGTTTACGGCATGAAGAGCTGTGCAGCTGGCAATGTGTATGTGCAAGCAAGGGATAAGCAAGTGAAGAGGTTACCAATTCACTGGCACTGCCTGTAATAATTCTAATTTAGTAGGAGACATTAGTCATCATCTGCATTTCATACAACTTTCATCAACTTTGTCACTGGTCATGAAAGTGTCCAAAATTTTACTAAATGGCTCATATTTGATAAAAAAATTAATAACTTCAAGTGGTTATATGACAAGATGAGAAACTCAGGTCTTAGGAAAGAATATGTATTATATATGAAAAAAATACAAGGAAGATGACCCGTTTTTAGCATTTATATCAAAATAATTTGTATTTCTCAGTATCTGGTAATTCCAGTTACAAGTAGAAAAGATTGAAGAAATGAATATTACCAGATTATTCACTAATAAATATAACCTCTAGTAAACAGTAAGAAATATATCCTTGAGAAGCTTAGTTCAAGAAACTGGAGACATACCAGAAAGTATCTAAGAGTTAAAGAGAAAATTGGCATATTAATGATAGTGGAGATAATAAACTAACAACCAAGTATACATTGCTGTGATTAATGAACTGAAAGTGGTGAGAATGCAGACATACATAACCTAGGAGTTTAAACAGGCTAACTGGACAGTGATATCCCCAAATTTTCAACTGCATATGTAATCTGGTGTTAAAAGCAATATAGACATTAAATTGGAACAAGCTATTGAGTTCAGTAGAGTGGAGGTAGTTGAACTTAGCCCAGGTACAAACATACTGTTTACTGGATGAATAACGCTGCTTTCTGGGTTAACTAGCAGAGAAGATATTTCAGTACTGTTCTAAATCACCTCAATACTCTGTAGTTACAGAATTTTAGTCATTCAAGGATACTGAAGGAAAATACACAAATTCTGGAATTTAAGAGTTCATACCTGACTGCCTGAATAGCTGTTCTGAGAGGAACCGGAAGGTCCAACCTGTAAAGAAACCAAATTGGTATTTATTACATTGCTGAAAAATTATTTTTATACAAGTGATTTTCAGGAAAGAAAGTTCTACTCGGTGGGAAAAGAAAGAACCCACAAAGTAGTTTTCTATTACTTCATTCCACCAAACCGATACTATTAAAATTATTTCAGAGATCTTTCAAGACAAATAATCAAAACTGTGCCAATCCAGCTGTTATAAATAACATAATTCTGATGCTTGCATCCTTTTTTATCTGACCTCATATACTTGATATTCATCACTGAGGAGGAGACCTACACCATCACAATCATTAAAAAGTAGATGAAAGCTTTTTATTGATATGATTAAGTAATCAGTATCATATTTGCTGTAAAAAAGCAAAGAAGGAAAAGAGGCTCCTTCACTGAGCTGCAAGTGATAGTTTTCAGAGGAAAAACATCAAATAGCTATATTTTATATCTAGATCATGATTTGCGAAAGGAAAGGTTTCAGAGCTGTTGAAATAAGTGATCTTGAACAGCAAGAAAACACTAAGAATAAAAAGTGAAAACAGAAAAAAGAAAACTTCTATTATAAAGCTACTTCAGATTAGATAGAATCTGCAGAAGGAAATGGTAGCAAGTCTGACAACCCTTTAGACAGTTTTGGATTTTTAATCAACAAAGATAAACTAACAAAAAGAAAATTAAATTGAGTGAGGAAGGGTAAAAAGACATGTCTAGAAGCAACTTTTGACTAGGCCTTGAGATCTTGGGCAGCTAGCAGCATGTCAATATCTTTGGAGAAAGAATATTTACCATGATGCATCGGCCTGTTGAGTAAGTCCCTCCACGCTGCAAGAAAGTACAGGTTCCAGTTACTATTTATTGACTGGTGTAAAAATATCAAATTACTTTAAACAGAAAAATAACTGAATTCACATTGATGGTCCCAGCAAAGAAATCAAGTGTTTCATTGCTGAAAATATATCACACATTTTAACACTCTCATCTGAGAACTGATGTTAACTAATTCAAAGTAAAAGTACTTTCAAAACTGAATACAAAAATGAAAGCACAAACGTGATATTTCTAGGAAAGTAATTTGACAGGTGCAATACAATCTTCATGCTACAAGTGTAAAACAAGTGGACCAGTAGGACAAGAATTCTAAAACTGAGAATCGGGAAAGGGAAGAAAAATTGCTCTTACCTTGTTACATTCTAATTCTATCATAAGCTGTGGGGAAAAAAAAAAGAGGAAGCATTTCCAAATTATTTACTGAAAAAAAAAAGGGCAGCTTATTACAGGAAACAGGAAATACAGCTGGTGAAGTGAGAGACTAAAGACAGGTGTTCACTCTTGATTAGATCACAAGTTCACATAAATCATTGCAGCTACAATCCAATACAATAGATTTGAGGAGACTTTCTTTACTTAAGCTGCCAGTCATGTTTAATATGTTTCATATAAGCATAATTCTTGGCAGAAAAAATTTTACCAACTCCTTTCTAGAATATGCTATACAGTTACAGTTCCCAGGGGCTGGGGCAGCAGTTAAGACCAGCACTGTACCTCAGAAGTACAGTACAGTTCTCGTTATAACCAATTTGCTTTTCTTTTTTTTTGGTTTAAGATACAGATTGTTTTGTTAACTAGACTATTACTTTCCTCATTTCTGTGGGAGAAAAATTATATTTATTTTTTCATCATTTTAGTAAGAGGATTAGGCAGTTAAATTAAAATTATTGAAAATATCCAATGATTTTGGCCATCTTAGTTAATGAATAAATGACAACAAATGTATGTCTTGTATCAAGCCAAAGATACTTTAATTACTGTATTACTTTTTATCATTCAACTGCACTCAAAACATACCTTCCTTTTGCTTTTCCCTGTCGCATTAACCGACCCCGAATGAGTAGGTGTGAGAGTTTTGCTTTGAATTCCAACCCAAAAATTATCTAGATTTTGAACAACAGTTGCACTAGAAAGAAAATGAAATAATAATTATTTTTCTATCAAAGTATTTCAAAGTAAAATACTAATATTTCTCCTCCCCTTTTGCCCCCAGCCAAGAATGTCCACTGTTTTGGTTTTAAGTGTATACAGTAAAAGTTCCACAGAATACTTTTCCTTATAGTGACTTGTATTTTCATCCAACATAATTTTGAATATAACTAAAACAGATGCTGAGAACAAGCAGAAGAGGAATAGACACTGTTTGAAGAAGCACTGACTCCAGTGAGGCATATCAACTCAAATGTCCATAATGTCACCTGCTCTGACAATCTTTATCTGTGATGGTGAACTGATTCTCATGGCATTAATGAGTGGAAGTAATTGTGGTTTTGTATTCTTTTGGCCATTCTTTGTATTCCTCAAGATTTAATGAAGCAAGGCAAAGATGGCCCTATCATAAATCTGTGCTTCAAACAATACAAGCTATCAAATATTTAGATACTTTCCAATATATTTCAAGCATGCATTTGCTAGTGTAGGTGGTATTTTTACAAGCTTCAGATCTGCAAAAAAGTAGCACTAAAAGTAGGCTAAATATGTCTTCTCCTGTTTCCAGAAGTTAGTTCATGGGTCATACACTTATTTTAAAATTTATATTAGAAGAATTTACATCAAATTACTATTTTGCCGCTGTTCAAAATGAAAAAAGGTATAACCAAGTAGAGCCTGAACTGACTAGAGCCTGAACTTCATCTTTTCGGGGAACAAGTTGCACTCAAATGGTTGCTGTTGTAATTAAAGAAGTCAAAGTGTAAAAACTGGTTACTCAAAGATCCATTAATAGTATTGTGCTTAACTGAATTATTTAGATATATTAAGGTCTGTAGGACAGGGTTTGTCTTTTAAAATTATATCTTGAAATGGAAATCATATTGTTTAATGAACATAGTGGGAAGTTATGGCGAACTATGAAAAACCCCATGATGATGGCAAGACTAGAATATCAGATATAGCAACACAGGTCCATCTCAACACAGAAATAAGATTTCAAGGGAAAAAAAATTGAAAAACAACTATTTACAGAAATTGAAGCTCTCTAGCATCATGTGGAGCAATCCATGTTGTTGTTACTTTCTGTTTCACATCTGAGTTGGCATGAGTTACTGCTGAATTCTGCAATTAAAAAGGAATATGTATAATGATATAAGATGCAAAAGTGACTGTTACCTATATCATTACAGGAACTGTCTCTACTACAACAGGTAACACTGATGTAGTCCTAAAAAGAGCCAAGGAATTTGCACAGCAGGTTCATATCACATATAGAGGATATATGTAGTTCTTGAGAAAATCCAATTTTTTAAACTCTACAGATGACATAGCTTTGCTGTATAAAGACTCATCCCTACTTCTCTTATTTAAAAGAAACCCAAGCTTCAGTAAGCATTCCAGAGACTGCACACGTACCGTCATGTTATGACATTCCAAGCCTTTCGTGTTTGGATCTGTAATTTTAAAAGTACCAACAGGAACATCTCCATCTATTTCTCGAGCTTGTAGATTAAATCCTTTAAACCCAGCACCTCCAAGTGCTTCTAAAGTTACTGTGAAGAGAGACATTTTGAGAAATTTAAGTTTCATATACAGCTAAAACTGCCTAAATGTTTACCATGTAATTTGCTTCACTCCAAGGCAAAAGAATGTATTTGCAGTAATTACTTTAAGCCTTGTACAATTCTAAAAACCATTAAAAATGCTTTTCTTAATTATAAGGAGAATGATAATAAAGGTAAAGGAAAAAATTTAGAAAGGCACTTCTGTGTAAAGTAACATGAAATTTCTGATTTACTGACAATTTTAAAAGGAATTCTGCTCTACCAAATGAGCAGCGGCCCTGCTGACCAAAAGGTTATTTATTTTCTGTCTAGTTAGGCCTACAAAGTCAAAATTGCTATAGGAGAAAGAGAATTGCATTTCTTTCTACCTCTGTTTCTAAAAAAAAGATTAGCTTTTGTGTAAGGCTGAAATGCAGAAACATTTTATTTAATGTATTATAACCAGAAAGAGAGAAACTACAGTTTGGCTTCTATGTTCTACATTAAATATGAAAATTAATAATTATATAAGCTACTCAATATTACTCAAATTTTGTTACTGAAGGAGCTCAGAAAAATATGGAAGAGAACAGTTTCATGCTTTGTGTGTATCAAAACAAAAATTAAATTTCAAAAGGCATAACCAAATTTATTATGATCTATTATAACTTTTCTCTGCTAATTCCATTATTAGGGACTTTAGCAAACAAAATCAGAATAATTTTTTAGGCACAGAGATAAGTGTCATCATTAAAAACAAGAGCAGATGAACTGGGAATGACATGAAAGTGAAGGCAAAGACCAATCATACCTCGATAATTTAGCATTTCCAAACACCTGCATAATTAGCCTTCCAATTGTCATCAACTTTCAGTACTTATTCACTAATTTTCCCCAGTTCTCCGAGAAGCAGTGACATGGAGCCCTTGAATGCAGGGCTAAAAGCAGCAGGGATGACCTGCAGGAGTTGGCACGTGGCATGTCACAGTGAAACTGCAATATACTCAGTGGAAGGGGACCTAATGCAGCTCCCTGAGACCACGGACTGGGTGCTTACAATTGAGAGCACGAGAAAAGTCGTGCTAAAAATAGGCATGGTTAGGGGAAAGGGGACAAAAAAGGCAAGGCTAGTCGCATCTGGGATTCAGTATTTTTCTCATGATAAATCTCATTCAACTTGCTGAACAATCTGCATATACTTAAATCTATCCATTATTTTTCTGTCAATAGTATTTTAAAAGTAGGTATCCATATTTAAGGAGCTCTCCCATCCTCGAAGGAGCTCTTCACACGTTTCCCCAAGAATGGGAGCAGTAACAGGACTCTAAGGCTTCCCCACTCCTCTCACTATACATCACTCTCTGTGGAAGTACATCCATGGTATTATGTTAAAGTAAAACAGAATCCCAGCTAGAGAGTAACTACTTAGAGAACAATGCTCTTTTTCAGCTACCGAGATCCAGCAACAGACATGTGACAGGTCACAACTCTCTTCCACTTCCATGCTTCTTCTAGCGTGAACGGCTAGAAAAAGAAGCATTCACAAATTACTTGAAGTGTGACAGCACCGTGAGATGGCATCATAGTGTGGAGAAACAAGGCTGGTAAGGTGTTCCATCCAGAGAGCAATTTGGGATTAGGAAGATAAAAAGGTGGTTTAAGCCACAATAGCTCCACCTCCTGCAATTTGATAAAGTCTAGGATGCAGCTCTTAGAAGGATGACTCAAAATGTCTCACTCTTGAGTTGTCTCATACTGCGTCCTGAATTTTTATTTTCCTGTAAGATGACACCATGTGACGAACTAATGAGTAGGATCCCTTTGTATTGCAAAGGCCTGATTCAAATACTCAGAGTTAAAGAGCAACTAATTATTAGTCCAGTTTGTCCAGCTGTCCCACTTAATTTTAATTTTGTCACAAAAATTGCAGCATAAAGTTAAGATATATTTATTAGACGAAGAAAAAAGAAGGAATGCATTTTCAGTTATACAAGTATATACATGCAGGTATAGAACAGAAAAAATAATAATATCTCAGGTATACATGAACAAGACTGAAGTTAAAAAATAAATTATCTAGACTGAGAGGAAAACGGAGGAATTTTTATGAAGATCGGTAATTCTGGAAGACACGGACAAAGATTTTATGTCATTTAGGTTGTTTACCTTGGACTTCATTTCCTGGTTCAAAGTTATCAAAAGATACAGCAATAATATATGGTGGTGCAGATGTCTGTGGTTCAGCTTCATAGTTTGGTAACAGGGAATCACAATCAATTGAGGTATTTGTCTGTGGAAAACCGAGGATTCCAGGCAAAAATAACCCACAGAACAAAAAAACAAAGCAGGAGTGTCTCCTCATCTGTGGAACAAAAAGACAATACAGTTCATAGTAACTTCTTCTAAGTAGCTGACATTTTGAAAAATATCTGCTTTTCTCCAGGACAGGAAAAAAAGCAAGCCTAGAAAGCTGTACTTTCCTTGCATTCGTGTATTTTGAAGAAAAAAACTTAAAATAAAATACTTATTTGCATTGGCAGAAAAGTATTATAAGAGACACAAATATTATAATTCAAAAATACTGAATTATTAATGGAGGTTTAAATTTTCAGGTTACATGTCAGCAATCCATTAACAGCCATGTCTGCTGCTTTACACCTTAGAACTAGAGAAGTCTTTAAACAAAGTTCCTCATTGTTTCACTGGCAGATTTAGCTCAGCTCCTTGGCTGTTCAAGAACTAAGACATAACCCTTGCTCTCTCAAACTGTAGATATAACCACAACTAGCATGCTCTCCTTTGACTGCTTTCCCTACTCTCACTTCCAAGGGATGGTCGAGAAATCTAGTTAAATGCCCTGGAGTACTCTGAAAGTTTTTCAAAATATTTGTTTCCTGAAAGACTTAACAAAAGACCTCTGCAAAGTCCTCTGGAACTTCTAAACAATTGAAAAATACTAAATTACTACTGCATGCTTCCTATGGGTTAAGAATAAACTATAGCTATAGCCAGTACAGAAATTCACAAAAAATAAGAGACAGGACTGAAGTCCAGTCTTCCAGGACTGTCTGTGAACAAAAAATGTGTTTTCTTTATAGTTCACTTCTAGTATTGACACTTTTTGTGAACTGTTTCCAAGAAGGAAAGGAAACCTTTCCCAGTAGTATTCTCAGGTGTTCAATACCAGATTTTACAGGTCCATGTTCCAAGTCTAAACACTCAACTGTGGCACTACATAATTTAAAACACCATTGCATCTTATGAACAACTCACTCTTCCAGTTACAAAAATGCTGATACAGCAGTTAAATTTTCAGAAGTATTTAATAATGCTATTTTACATGCTGTCTGCTACAGGATTGCCTCGTGTGACACAACAGACAGTAACAGAAAGAATGGAGATATTTACCTGACATTTTTTTAAGTATTTCAAACACAATGTAAGAGATATGTTCAATTTGTACCATCTACCTGTGTATCTTAATTCATGCATGACAGTGTAATATCATTTGGTTTTGTGTGTGCTGATGAAATAAGTAACAGAAGCATCTGGAAGCAGGGGAAAAATATGCAATTCCAAACATCCATGTACTTAACTCTGAACTTCAACAACTTTTTTAAAAGCCACTGAGTCAACAAATAATAGAACAGGTGACTGTGAAGTGCTGAAAGATTTCCAGGTAGGATGATGAAGGTTTGCATGGTGTCACAACTACTCAGAGCAGCAACCAGGAAAGTGATACATGCAAGTTATCATGGCTTTAAAGCAGATGAAGACTGTACCTCTCTAAAGCCTCACCAAAGTGTCACTTTAATGGGATCCCGGTAAGCATCATGTTTTGGTATCAGCACGCTGGGTGTGGTTACCAATCTCTTGTGACGATTTTGACGTGGCCCACCTCTAATTAATTTTTAAATACAGCATGTAGGTGCTATTATATCAACAGATGTGGTAAACAGTTATTTAATATGAACCAGTCGATGTGTTGCTGAAATCTTTGTCTGACTCACAGAGAGATGGAAAAAAAAGCCTGTTTCTAATTTGATGTTCTATTTCAAAGTGCGAAGTCCTAGTTTAGCTAGGACTGGAAAATAGTCTGGGGCTGCACTCTGCCATGAAAGAAAGCCAGTCTGAAATCTTTCCTCTTTTTTTCTTGCTAGAAAAGAGCCAGAAATACAAGTACAACATGTTGAAACATGGCTGAGATGCCTTCTCTTTGCATCAGCTTTCTGATTTAACAGTTCAAAAGGTATTCTAAGAGTCTCATCATGTCATTTTTTGGAACTAGCTTTTAGATGAGAGAGATATTAGCATTTAAAAAAATTCCAAGTCCAGACTTGAGGCAGAAAACTTCCATGGGCTCTGAGTTCCAATATATACTCAATGCAATCATGTTACCTCGCACCACTGTTTTCCTTTTTGCCATGAAAAATGTAAAGAAACAAAAAGTAAATATTTATAAAATAGAAGCATGGGGAATTCTGGCAAATAAATGTTATCTGCAAACTTCTAATTGGATATAATTATGAAAAATTAACTATATCCTCAGTTCTTTCATCTGATGGAAAAATTCTAATTATTTTTTTATCACAAATTCAAACTTTTTTCCCTATGAGTCTACATGGCCCTCGTCTTTCCAAAACCTGAGCTGCTACCTTAAGAATCTTCTTCCATATTTAGTCTAATATGACTTCAGGCCAACAATTAAATCCCTGAGTGCTAGTTAGCTACTGTGTTCAAAGTCTGCTGGACTCGGGAAGAGACACTTTGGTGGTTTGCTCCTCCAAAGCCTTGGGCAAACTTCTGAATAGAGACAAAAGTTGTTTTAAAAGCTTTTAAATATAGAGCATTTAATTAATATGATAAATACTTTTCTGTAATTTGAAAAACACAGTCCTTGCAAGTCCATCCTACCAACAGTTTAAGACTAACTCCTGCATACCCCTTTCTATTCCCATTCTTTATAAGTATTTTTCTCCTTTTCCTAGACATTGTTGATGAGCCACAGACTTATTCTTTAGCCTTTGAGAATAAGTATCACCAGTTAGTGTGCACCCTGTCCACCACATCCCCGAAAACACACCTTATCGACCAAGGGCTGATGCGTGGGCATCCTCCGGTTCCTCTGTGGTCAGTGTGGAGGAGCTGCAGCCGGGCAGTGCTGGCACCCCAGGAAGATGAGACAGAGGAGGCGGAAGGCTCAGCCAATCCGTGCTGAGGAGGGAGCCAGCGTGGCCAATCCGGGCCAACTGTGCATCAGCCCTGGAAATTGGGACACCACAGGTGGGACTGTCCTGCCCAAAGTTGGCGGTGACAACACACTCCTCATGGGTGAGTCACGCCCCTCTGACCTTTATTGAGGCATCTGGCAGAGCTTCTGAAGCCTGGTAGCCTAAACCAGTGTGTCGACTAAAATCAAAAGAATTATGCTATACAAAACCCACTTACTAATATTTCATAAACAGTTCCTGTAAAATATTCTATATTACTCTTATTAGTCTGTTACCACAGAGTATTCTGCTGCTGTTTTTTCACTTTTCTGCTCCTTTCTTCCAGTTGGACATGGAAAATTCTAACGATTGTCATACTTCCAAGCATTTTCTCAGAGCAAAGAGTTAATGAGGCTGTTTCTTCTCATGCACCTTGTGGGAACAATGTGAAGTTATTGTGACTGACCTACACTCAAAACAAAACTTTTTTCTTTACTCTTCAGAAGGATTTTCACAAAGTCTCTACTGGAGTTTGGGAGAAGTCCAAAGGGTGAATGACATATACAATAGAACATTTTCAGTTGTATAGGATCTACAATTATTTGTCTAGCTCATGCCTGTCCAAATGCCTCTGAAACAGTGACAGGCATGGGCTTTGGCCACTGAACAGGAAATCTGTTCAGTGCATGACCAACCTCTCAGTGAAGAAATGCTTCCTAATGTCCAGTCTGAACCTCCCTCAGCACAGCTTTGAACCATTCCAACACATCCTATACTGGACACCAGGGAGAAGAGATCAGCACCTCCCTCTCCACTTCCCCTTCTCAGGAAGTTGTAGCGGGCAATGAGGTCACCCCTCAGCTTCCTTTTCTCCAAACTAGACAAGCCCAAAATCCTTTGCTGCTCCTCACAGGACATTCCTTTCAGCCCTTTCACCAGCTTTGTTGCCCTCCTCTGGACACCTTCAAGGACCTTAACAATATGACAGACACACCAAATTCTGTGAATCTATGAGTTGATGATACCAGGAAATCCATTAACTAAAGACTGTTCATAAGAACCTTCTTCAACTCCTTAATGTTTGCGCATTTAAAATATATTTACATTCAAAAGCCCACAGCATTTAAAGAACATTATCTATTTTTAAGATTCAGTGCATTTAACTAACTGTATTCTCTTTCAGTTAATTACCTTCAATTAATGAGTAGCACTTTATTTACATTGTTCCATTATGAAATACATTATTTCCTATCTGCTGCTATCCACTGGGGAAGAGATCATAATCTTTCTTCTCTTACTATACCACCAAACTTACCATTAATACCAATGTTATAAATAGCAATGAAAAATCATGCTGCACACCACAAATGTAATAGCATACCAGTAACACCATCAAATAAATTACACAGTAAAGGAATGACAACTGCTCACACTAGAAATACATGACCAAAGAGATGGGATCTCACAAATGCATAATGCAAGACCTCCCTCACAACCAGCTAGGAGATATTGAGAGGTAACCAGAGGGATCAGAACTGTTTCTCCAGGCTACTTTAAGCAGCAGTGAGTACTCCATGAATATTTGATTTGACAGTCAGATAGATAAATGTCAGGCAATGAATTGCTGTAATCTCAGTAATATGGTTATAAAGAAGCATAGATAACACAAGCAATATGCTTTTGTTGGCTGTAGCACTAATAAAATACTACTCTGAATAAGCTGGTAAAGACTCAGACCATTAGTTTACAATGTGAGAGTTGTAAACCTGCGTCCCTCTTACACAACACACTGCTTGCGGTTCATTTCAAAGGAACAGTATTCCCATGGAATCAAACATAGGACACTGATTCAGTATTAATTTACCTGTACTCCAGAATCACTAGTTAAAATAAAAAACAGTCTTTTTCAGGTCTACACACTTGAAAGGACAATTTTGAGATCATCATTTAAATACCAATAGAACAAGTGGTAAACTCCCGACTCTAGTGAAACCATGATTACGAAGTTTGCTATGTACTGAAACTCCTGTGCAGATCAACACTGCGCTGTGTGCACATGGAATTCCCTGGTGCTTGGAATGCCTTCAATGCAAATTCCCGTGGGAATATTAGCCTTTTTTTTAGATCTCTGATTGCATATAACCCACATGGAGTTAGTTGGTCTTTATTTAATATAATCATATTAGATTTGTGCCACTGACAGTGGGCTAATTAGTTTTAGGAAAAAGCCAAGGAACATGGCAGAGAGGCCAGAGTCCAGAACACTGAAAGGAAGGAGATACCTACTGGGCAGTGGGTGAAAATTTTAAAGGGCACATGATGGACACAGAGGAAGCCAGCCACTCACCTAAGCAAAAGACTGTCTTCTTGAATAATGGACTGAAAACCCTGGCAGAGTTTCCAGTACTAATTTGTTTCTGCTAAAAGCTGTTTAAACCAAATCAGACTAAGCAGCTCACTTCCTTCTTCCTCACTGACATCAGGACCTCCAACTGCCTTCAAGACCCTCAACAGCTTTCTGCCTGTTCTCTGCAGCATCTGAGCCAAAGATTATTTTTGATCCGGCACTTTACATTGCAACGGGAAATGCCAGAAAGCCTAACAAAACTTCAGCTAATGCCAACATACATATATAAACGACATGGTAAAATAGGTGGTGTTATTTTCATCAGGCTCTGGTATCCTTATCTAACTGCTTTGATGTTTCCTGTAGGCGATAGATACACCGCTGACCCTTGGACTGTGCAGAATTTACAAACTCTTTGCTCAGACACCTCACATGTGCCAGACACAATGAATGCAGCAACGGCAGCCGCTCCAAAATTATTTCAGAGAAAATGTACATAACAAGTGGTCTTACAGATATGAAGAGCTGAGTTTATAACAATTTACATCTTTTGTTAAGTAGTCCAAACTGACTCTATGGAACAGTAAAAGTGAGTGGGAAGGGAGGGAAAGAAACTTCATTTCTTCCAAGCACTATTTTTCATAATTCTGAAAAAACCCACAGTTATTTCTGAACATCCTGGACTCTTCTTAAGTGCCAGGTACCTTCCCAAGCTCTCTCAGCTCTCTTCTTTGTTTCTTCCTTGCTTAAACAGGGAAGGCCAAGAAAAATCTCTACAAATGATAGAAATAAAATTTGCTCTCCTGACATCTATTTTGACAATATGAGAAATTTCTGTAATATCCCATATTTCATCTCCAAACAAAAGCAGCTTTCTCAGTGTACAGTATTAGTGCTGTAAGAGGATGTTATCATTGCTGCAATCATCCAGCATACCTTCTGTGTATAACTCAACTGAAGCTATTTTGAAAAACATTCTAGTCTAAATTTAGTGGTGAGAATTCTTAATAGTTATGTGAATTGTATCATAATGATTAAATGAAAAGACAGATTTATTTAGTCTTCCTTCAGAAACAGCATGTCTTCTGCCTTATACTAGCACGTCAATATTTACATCCTGTTTCCAAGGACTAAAAGTATTGCCACATTTTTTATTTATAAAGGAACATTTTGCTTTCTGTGCTCAATAAATAGATTCCCTTCTTGAAAATACACCAACATACCATACAGTAATATTACATATTGCTCAAAATAACTCTAGATATAAACATGGTGTTATTCTTCAGAAAAAAAATACATTAAAAAACCCCCATTGCAAAACCAACTAAAATTTACATAGTATATTTTGCACTCCCAAGGAAATACATTAAATGTCTTCTTGATAAACATTCAACTCTCTGAAAATTCAGCAAACCACATATTTCTAGGAAAAAAAGAGATGAAAATTATCCTTTCCTACATATTAAAAAATTTCAACTCCTTGTTGTCTTTAATGTCTCGTCTTTGCTCATGTTAGCACTTTTCCTGTCTGATCTAAATCTGGCCAACATTAGTATAAAAAATAAGTAACTCTATAAATAACAAAATGGTTCACACCCTGAAAGTCCTAGATAGATGTTGTCACTGGGAGCCTTACATGAGAATTAGTGAGCAAAAAAAGGTTTGACTTGACTTGACATAAGAGTAGAAAGGGAGTGATCAAATGGATTACTTCTACTGAACCTTTTGTGTCACAGTAGAGATGGGGGTGAACAAGACTGTGCAGAGCTGATGGATGCCATGCACTTACGTGCTGCTCAGGAGAAACACCTGACATGAACAGCACATACAAGAGCAATGACATACGAACATTGCATCACCTTATCTCAAGCATTGTGCAAGTTAACAAGCAGTAATGTCCCTATGTGCTTATAAGGTGAGTACTTGGGTGTGGCTGCAAACATGCAATACTTCATCTAAGCCATAGTGACTACCATTTGTGAGTGATTTACCAGACACTATATTTAAGTAAACCTAAACAACTGTTAATGGAATGGAAGAAATGGTAGTAGAGGGATCCCGCTACCAAGAAATGTAGTCCACAAGAAAACTGAAGCCTTAATATTAACAATGAAAATTCACTGTTTTCCTAGTCACAGAGAAGGTAAATGGTCTCTCTTACATGCGTAACCTACTGGTATTATTGAAAAATTATCTTTGATTGTAACTTGTATTTATAGATCCAGAATACTTCAAGTTCAGTTGAAATATGTTTACAGGCTATTTCTAAGTCCCTGTGGCTTAGAGAATTCCCCTGCGTAGTGGGGTTAAGGCAGTGCACTATCCACTTGTGAGTGCGCAGTTGGGATTCAGACATGGAAGTTCAGCTTTAGAGCTTCTGCCAGTCCAACAGTACTGGGTCAAAACCAGCACAGATACAGGATACAAAACTGGCTTGCATAAACTCACTTTGCTGATGTACTCTCAGTCATTCAAAAATTTTGGCTGCTTAGGCCAACTGCATTTTGGCTAATTTGGGAGACACATCATTGCATGTCTGTAACAGATACCTATGAGACCTGCACTACTGTGTGATCAAACAAGGCATGAATCTGTTATTAATAAACATAGAGCTGCAGCTTGTAAGAGTTTCTTTCGGTCTCTCAGGCGAAGAAGGACCTGTCCTTACTAGTGGACTTTCCTTTGGAATTTAAAATCAACTTTAAACACTTGCTATTCCCTCGTTCAAAATTGTGGCTAAAGCAAGTAGATCACTTCTCTTTGCGTTAACCCATACAGGTTGTTCCTAGGTAAGAGAATGTGACTGTAGATTTGGGGAGTCCCAGGTTCATCATATACAGAAGCCAAAAAGCTGCCATCCTAGAAAGAGGCATACTTTTTATGAGAAGAGAGGTTGTTTAATTTTGCTAAGCTACATGTGCACAAATACTTGAGAGCAGCAAGGAAGCAAAGGAAAGAGGGGAGGTATGTTGGGCTCATGTGGTTTCCAATAATATCAGATTCCCAAGAAATAGCCAGTTAATAATACATTTTGCAGGACATGATCAACAATGCATTTGATACTGTACAGGTTTCCAGCAACAAATAGTAACACTTCCACTGCATTTTTCCTGTCTGTCTCGAACACGCCTTGCAAACAGTAATGAAGTAATCCCCACAGCTCCCTGTGAGGCAGGGAAGTAATAATGTTTGTACCTAATTCTGCAGATGAGGAAACCAAGTCACAGAGGGATTAAGTGACTCGGCCAAGGTCATATAGAAAGTCTGCTGCCACTCATGGTATGTGTCAGTCCTTGTCAGCACTCAGTGACACTCCCTGAAAAGTTCATTCAACCCCTTTCTCTGCGTAGGCCAGCATCTTTAAGATTTCGTAAGTATCATCTTCCACCCTAACCTTGACTGAAAGAAGAAACTTCATCAGCCCAGGTCAGAGTCAGGCTGAGCATGATCCCCGGCTTTCTTACTTTATGATTAGGACCCCTGATTATCTACAGGATTCTATTTTATTTTCACCTCTGCCAGAAATTCTTCCTAATGGACTCCTCTAATGTAAACCTAAGTAGGTGGGCAGGATAATATCCATACGATAAATACATGCAGTAATTATTTTCAAAGATTCATACATAGTTCTCTCAGAACACAAGCCTTCCCATTGTCTACTCCTGCACTTAAAACTCTCCACCATCCTTTCCTAGACAATATCAATCAGCTCAAAGTTTCATAAATTCATGCCATACAATGTATACATATTTATATATACACACACACACGCGCACAGATAGCATAATACCTCCTGTATAGACAGTGTTACACTACAGATGGGAATATCTAAGGGTATATAGTAAAAAATAGCAAGAATAATCTAAAAAAAATCAAAACACACATCCTAAAGTATTTCGCTTTTACAGCAACTTTCCAAACAAAATCTCTGATGTATTTTATGTGTAAGCACTTATGTGATGCATTTTGCATCTTATTATCTTGTGTTCGTGTATCAGAACAGTCAGTGGACTTAATTTGGATTTCTCTAGGTGTGAGAAAATTAAGCGAACCTCATGTGTGACCCATACAGTGAACACTGCTTTTTGCTCAGTTTAAACAGAAATACTGAGATTCAGCCACAGCAAATCAAAAAGCCCAATGATGAATCAGCATGTTTAAGGCAGGAGACCAGATCAACCGGAGCCATTTCTTCTATGCTGCTCATACTAGGTTTCTGATGCTACATCAAACCACTGATATCCTCCTTCCCCTCTCTCACCTTCTTCAAATTGAGACCTAGGATTCTTGCATTCTAACGTGTCTCTACTTAAAAGCAATCCTATGCAAATAATGGCAAAGTTCTTCCATTATATTGCTAGAAAAGTAGCAGAGCTGCTCTTGGTACTTTTCTTTTACTTATTCAATAATTGAGCTTTTCAGATCATTCACTCATAGCACTGCTCCAAAATCAGGAGTGCCTTTTATTTGAGGACAAAAAGAGTAATTTTGTAAATAAAAAATGGCATGAGAGCTGGAGGAGCTGCCATCTATTCCTTGCTCTGTCACAAATATCCTGTATGACTCTAACAAGTCATTAATTTCTGTATGCCTCATCTAGAAAATGAGATAATGACATTTAACTATTTCATTGGGAGGCTTAATGGTTGTGAAATTTGCTGAGCTTCTTGGATGGAAAGAAGCTGCTGTCAGAGTCAACAGTAATAGCATGATTATGTTTGGTGGGAAGGTTATAGGAGAGTCACTATGTAACAATATCACAATTCTGCATTACACAGACATGACTGGCTAATCAAGTGAGTCACTTAGCAAGAAATTGGTGTTTTACTTCACTTGTGGTATCTGTGCATACTGTCTGGACCCCAAAATCAAGATGGATTTTTAATGCCCTGTAAGTCTGTGGAAAGAGATGCCTTCTTTAGGAAATAAAACATCCTTTCTCTACTGTTAGGATCTAACTGCAAACATCAGCCTACAAAAGATTTAGAAACATGCCTATGGGCTTTGAAATCTGCTGTGGATTAGTACAACCCACCATGTGACAGATCAGTCATAGACAGGAGCACATATATTTATTCTTTGTTGATTTTCCTTCTGATATTCTAGAAAGCAAAGGGAGTTCAACTAATGTATCTGGCATTCACATACTCTTAGATGGGAATGCATCTGTGGATTTTGAACACGTTTGTGAAAAAATATCTAATTCATTCAGTCAGTGGAAACCACCGCAGCTTAGGATCTCTAAAAAAACCCACACAACTTTCTTGGAATACCCTTGTGGGTGTAGGTGTCTAATGTTAGATACACATACACAGCAGTTTTAATTTCCCAAAGCTTCCCCTCTCTCCAGTGTCCCATCACCTCTCTTTTTCTCCTCTATATTTGCTGGAGTTTGGGTTTTTTTAGGTTTATATTCCTTTAATTGAGAAGATGATGGGATAACAAATATGCTTCTAAATTGCTGTTGGCCATGAAAAATGTGATGACGATCTCCTACAACCTCAAACAATTAATGCTGACAAAATGATTGGTAACACATTTTTGGGCAACAACTTGAAACTAATACTTCTGCTTCCACCGTAGCAATCCCCCTTTCATTTGTGATAAGGGATTATACTGGTCACTTAATTTCTCTATGGTGTTTTAGCGTTGGTAAAACATCAATGACCATGTGTTGTTTCCCCCTTCAAAGTAAAACATTGTCTGAAGGAAATATATCTCCTTATATACACTGTTTGTAAATAGCCAATACCCCACAACTGAAAAATTGTGATATCCACAGCCAGAACCTTGAGTACAGGAAATAACAAGCCATCTTTTTACTTGAAAAAGGAACTTAATCAAGCATTCCCTTTCACCAAATACGTGTTACTAAATACCAAGGAAGAACAGCAGTGTTATATAATCAAGAACACAGTATGTAAGAGACTGAGAAAGCTATTCTAGTGTCATTGTCTACAGATGACCTTCTCAAAGATAAATATGGCTTTCACAGGACTGTGGTAGGTATTACCACAAAGTCATAGCAGAAATAAAGTCTTTCAATTGTAGTGGCACTACAAACTGTAGCACTGGACCATTCAATCCACAGTGCTTTAGGAATCTAACTGAATTTTCTCTAGGAAACATTATCTGTCTGCAGGAGAGCCACAGTTCAGGAAAAAAAAATGAGATCTTGGAATATTCAGTCAAACACAGGGCAACTAGCTAGATAAACAGCATTTAGGATTTCAGCATGCCATTTTGCAATGGCGTACTGAAATCTCTCCACAGCAACACAGCTGAATAATGATCCTCTCACACCTGTCACATTTCATGGTGTCATATCTTAAAGATACAGACATTCCACAACATCACACTGGTGCCTGTGAACTACTGTATCATTGGAAAATGAATTATTCTGAGTAGGGCCAAAAGGTGTAATTTAAACAGATTTGTAGCTAGTTGCACTTTTCAGTTCTATCACCAAATCAGTTGATTCACATCAACACAAGCAAAACAAAATTATGACATATGTGTGTCCAGAGCTCTTACAGTGAGTCAGCAGGTTAAAATATTCATTCTGCAACTAGCATATTAGGAAACACATGAGCTAATTAGCCAAAATCCCTAAAAGAAGAAAAAATTACCATCTACCACAGCAAATTTCAAAAACTCAATCACAAATGAGTTGAAATAGGAATGTGCAGCACATATCGACAGTGAATGTTTTTGCTTGGTAGCGTCTGAATAATGCTAACTCTGTTAGTATCAGTACTTTAAATCAATGACAAATTCTGAATTATTACGTTAAGATTAAAATTGGGTGCAGGAATACCCCAACAGACTGCTCCACTTCTCTTACTGTTTTCTGCCCGGTTCTGTGCTCAGTAAACCCTTTGCAACAAGAAAAATCTCAATATATATTTCTACTAAGGTGCTCAGTTCAGACTCTTGCAAGTCAAATGATAGAAGACATGCTAGAGGAGACAGCACTAAATCTTTGAAAACTCTCAGATTAACTTTACTCTACATTTTAAAAAAAGAAGGTTCACCTGCTTTGCAGATACCTGAAAAAAACAGATATCTGAAAAACAGATGAACTGTGGCATGACCTATCCAACATCTAAAACTGATCATCCACTAAAGCTGAGACTTTTCTAACATGTGTTTATATTCTAGAATCTCTAGTTTTAAAATTACATCGGGGTATCTAAGTTCCAAATACTTGCTTTCAGCAAAAGGAATGCAGTAACTACTCTCTCTAAGCTGATCTTGCTGACAGGTCTGGACAGGTCTACACTTGCTTATAACAACACAGAGATTTATAGCTGAGAATGAGCCCTACTTTTCACTGAGAAGGCAATGCCTGCCAGCAGGACCTAACACTCAGTGGAGAAAAATGTGAGCTTGGCATGACTAAGGTAGGCATTAGAAGATGTATAGCTGGGAGTGGATGAACCGGACTGGGCAAGGCCGAGAGTATTAAAATTTGGCCTATTTCTTCTAATGAAATGCTCACAGAAGGATTGTACAGGGACAAGGTACTATACAGATGGTATGTAAAAAACAGCAGAAGTAAACTACTCTTCAAAAAAAGTATTAGGAAGAAGGTATATGATAAGTTCATGCAAATTAGGTATTAAAAAAACACAAGAAAATGGGGGGATGCATTTAAAACATTGAAGGAAGAAATTACAGTTTACTTATCTTCCTCCTGAATCTTGGTCTGGAAATCTTTTGGGCTAGATGACTGGAAAAATATATAATACTGTGTATAGAGCCCAGCCAGCTCATTCTCAAGCTCCCCAGGTGATTATCTTTCCATTTAATTTGATATGTGTGAAATTATAAAGGACATTCCATACCATGCAGCTACAGAAACTACTGTGCCAAGATTGCAGAGCTCTTAAATTGAACAAACTTTTGTGCCTTTCTAAGAAGGCAGAAGCATATAAACACTGAAATGAGAAAAGTAAAAGGGGAGAAAGGAGCCAGCAAAGTCAAGTACTCTACTGGGCTGAGTCCCCAAATTAAGAGTTGCAAACAATGTGCAATTTCCATCTTAACATTTTCAAAGCTTCAGGTCTGAGTGACCCTAAAGTAGCTCTAAAGGACTGAGAATATTACTAGACATTACCTTCATACGCAGCTCTTTCCCTGTCAGCTTTTTGTGAGAGCAATGAGAGGTCTTTGAAAGTCATAAACTTTCTATCTCCTCACATAAACCTCCGTGCAGACAGTTACAAGAGCAAGGCAGAGATGACCAGCAAAACAATCAGTGGCCTAGCTAGCCTCTGAATTAAATTTGCTCTTTTTTCCTATCTCAATATTAAACGTTTAATGGGCAACTACAGGAAGTTTATAATATTAGAGCACAAAGATTAATTTTCATTATAATTCATGTTTGTAATATATGGTGTTAGTAAGTACAGAGTAGAGAAATTAACTCTTTATATATTATTCATATATATAAAATAAACCTCAATTTGTAATGTCTAGGTGCTTAGCTGCAAGGTACCTGAAGTTTTATACATTTATAATATATATTCTGGAAAAGTTTAAGTGACATTTAATTGTAGAGGGCCACTTTGTTGGAAGGGTTCTACACAGAGTTCAAAGGCTGACACTGACCTGGAGCCCTAAGGAAGTGAGATGGCCCTTAATTTATTATGAGTTAATTTTGTTGCTAGTGGAGACACACCACAAAACTTTCCAGCCTCTTGGTTAATGGTAACCTTGATTCCAATTCCCTCACTGTGGAAGCACAAGCTAGTTGGATATAAATCTAGAAATTCTGGGCAAATTAATTTTGAGACGTCCAGCTGATAGGCTTGCACCCAACCCTCCCTCAAAAAAAAAAAAAGGAGGAAAATACTGCCAGTATTTTAGGTACTGAGAACAAGGATTATTATTTTTCCACCCCCTTAGGTTTGTATGGTTAAATTTACAATTCTGGATTCTCAGTGCTTTTGCTTTTCTAGCTAAAGGGTAAACTCTGCTGCTGTAGAACTCCCTCACACCAAAACTGAGGTTGGACCGAAATCTAATGGTTCCCACAGCTTTGGCTTAGGATGTCAGCCATGCTGCTGCTATTGATCTGCAATGCCAATCGTGGAAATGACAAACTGAACTTCTTGTAAGCAGTTGAGAGAGACATTTCACACCATTAAACGATAATTTGTTAGAACTGCTCATGTATTTTAAAAATGCAAATAATAGTAAATTAGAGTAGTATTTTCCACTTCTAAAACAAGAAAATTTGAATGCCTTCAAGACAAAAACTTCTAGGTATGTTTATTTTAGTCAGACCCTTTTTGGCCATCCTCTTGTGTATCAGGAATCTTGTGAAATTGTTGCTTCAATTTTTGTGCAATTCAAGACTGAGAAACACAGGCTGCAGCATTACTGAACTAGAACCTTTTCACTGCAGTGAAAAGTTTGGAACAGTGCAACCATGAGTTTATTATTGCAACATGGGAGCAGGTTTAATCCACACTGTCCTACAGAAATAGGGGTCCAGGAAGGCTTTGAATTTCTGTCTAAACAAACACAAATGGTGGATAACTGAGATAATCTCCAAAATCAGGAAAAAAGAAAAAAAATATGGGAGATGGCTGAAAATTGCATCTATTTATGTCTCAGTCTCCAGTATTTAACAACCACAGAAACCTAGAAACTAAAATGGAAAGTGTAGCATTAGTGGCACTCTGATTTCAACCCAGCCACTGCTATTTATTTTGAGAGAGAACACAGAAAGAGGAGGGAGGGTTTTGTGAGAGAGCCAAAGCAGTGCTTCATGTTTCATCATATCCTGTTTTCAACAGTTTCATTAGACTTACCCTACAATTAATTTTAGGAGCAGATCTTGCAGCACCCTAAGGATATTTGCTCTTTCCTGGCTTTGTGCTGCAGAATCTCACACTGAACTGATGATAATTCTAAGCCATAAACTTTTTCCAAGTTCATCAACGGTCTGTAAAGCAAATTATTTGCTGCATTCCAAAGTTCTAGATGACACATTAGTCTTGACTTGGAATGTTGAGGAGTTTGTAACGTACCTTGGTAATCTGATCTACTTCCTACTTGATCAACTATGACCTATTGATATTATTTTGGAGCTTAGACTGACAAAAACTTAAATTTTTCAAAAATTATTTGCTTGACATGCAGAAATCCAGTGGATCATACAAAACCAAAGTGCTAATGAAGAATGAAAATTAAAAGCATAGCATACACTGTATGAGGGCCTAATGTAATTTTCATTAATGAGGCTAAAACTATCTGTAGAGCATGTTCAGTGTACTGGAAAGACTACAGGCAAATTAGTAGGTACAGAATCACCTATATCTTAGACTACTTTTCCTAAAAAAAGTGTTTATTAAGAAAATAAAAGTATTTAATAGTAAAAGGTTGAATTTAATGTGAGAGAAAATGTATCATTATCTGAGTTGAAGTTTAAAGTAGCTTTTTTTTTGTGGTATTGGATAAAGACAGGTTCCTAAAAATGAAGCTTTTGAACCAGTAACAGTAATGTCATTTATTGTACCAGAGGATAATGGTAATTATACTCCCCATTTGCAAGCATAGCAAAATTATACTTAGTGTTATGAAAATAGGAGGGTGTCTGCTTCAATCTGTTTGCTAATCTAGATGAAGGACCCTTCTTCACTCAGAAATGATGTGGCGGGAGAGGTGTGGATACACTTATACACGCAAAGAAGACTGTTTATTTATATGGCTTGGGAAACAAGAAGTTAGGTGTGCCAGGCTTGAGCAACAGCTATTATCATTTCTGCAGATAGCTTACTGCCCTGAAATCAGTCCTGTGATAATTATTTCAGGACTTGATTAAGTGGCATTGCATCAGAACTCCATTTTCTACTTTATATCCAAACCATTTTTGCAGTTCCAAAAGAATATTCATCCCAAAGCACTTGATAGTAGCAGGATGAGAGAAAATGTACTATCAGAAAATGATAAGGAGGAACACGAATGGCTCAGGAACAGGCAGGTGGCACCGATCAGTGACACTGCTCATGGTAGGCTTGTTCTGTAACGATAACATATGAGAAGTCTGATGCATACCAGTATCTGAATATGGTTAGGTTGGTAACTGAAAATAACAATAACTGTTTTGCCTCCATTTATTCATCTTTTCCTCAAGCATCAGAAGAAAAAACTTGCCTGGTGGCTGAACTAGGTAATTTATATACACAAAGGTTTCTCAATGACTTGGAACAAGAGCCATTTCTTGATGTGAGCTACTTGCATGTATTAGGCATGAGCACTGTGTAGCATAGATAAATTTACTACTGCTGATGGTCAGTAATTTCCTTATATCCTCATCTTGTGAGCTACTTCTAGGCTATCCAACAGAACGTTATTAGGCAAGAAATCATGTACTAATTTGACAAGTTTTCAAAACTGATGTATAAAATGGTTAGTCAGGAACTAAAATTTCTATCTGCATCTTCAGCAAGCTTTCATAAGCCAAACACAACTCAAATATATAGACTTTTAAAAAAATTTACAGTAATTATTATTAGATTACTTCTAGAATTTTTTGGTGCTTGAAACTATGTATGACTAAAAACTCTGACTTAACATTTTTAAAAGATGACCCCCTAAGTGATCATTTCTGCAAAATGAAAATCTTGTCATACAGATGCAGCAATTGGAACCAAAGAGAAAAGAATAGCTGAAGAAAATGCTTTTATTATGGCCTCCTTTCTCAGAGAATCATTTAATTCTCACCACAATAACAATGACTTTTAGAAAAAACATAGAAACAAAATAACAATTACAACAGATTAGTCCTTGAAAGACAGCATCCAGAAAAGGTCTACTCATACATTACAGATTTTGGAAACAATATTACCATTGTTACCTAGTTACTTCTGATAAACTAGTTATGCTAGCTTCATTGTTGATTTAAAAAAAAAAAATCACCAGTAGAATCTTTAGCCTTATAAATCAAGGAGATTGGTAAAGGTGTACCTACTATACTCCTAAAAGCATCAGTACCTTAACTTAAGATTAATTAAATAAGAATTTAGTAAAGAGCTATTGATAGTTGCAGTGGAAAGAGCATGAATGTGATCACATAAAAGGACACTCCTTTTCTCTCCTGTCCTGAGAACTCCCTAAAGTTGAAGAAATTAACTAAAATTGAAAAAGTTTCTCTTACGGCCTAGTCTCCCTGCCATGGACTGGATGTAGGAAATACATTTTGTAAATCTGACTGTAGATTAAAAGTCCAAATACCAAAGACTGAGCAAAAACACTTTGAAAACTTTGTCCAACAAACCAAACAAATGTGTTACTGTCAACTAATACTTCAGACAAAAATTCATTGAGGAGATTTTAATGATCCAAAATGGAATCTGAGAATGTGAACTGTAATCCAGACTAGACAACTGATTAGGCAGCTCCATCTCAGGAGGTCCTTCTGGTTCTAAGAAAGATCTGTCTGCACCTATGTTAATGCTATAGTTCAGACCAGGAGGATACTTCCACCTCACTCCTGAAGCACTGGTATTTGTTTCTTTTGCAAAATCTATCTTATTCCTCTTTTTAAAAGGTACTTTGCAGATCTCATTCTAGTGCATCTAGCCTTGGCAATAACTACTGTGCCCAATCCTGATTGATCCACCAGGGCCTTATTTATGCCAAGTCAGCATCTCTCACTAGCTGTTCACTCTCTTCTATTAAGAGATAGTTGTCATACCATATCAAGAAGGACTCTTCTATGTGTAAGTTAAATAAATTCCTGGTGGCAATCTATTTTCACATTTTGTGTAAGTGCGAATGACATTTAAAATATTTTAGAGTCTGGAAGTTGTTTCACGCATTCATCTAAAATACCTTGATTTGGTGACCTAAACACAAAGATTTAGTGTAAGATACTTAGTGGAAGATTTCTCTTGTGTTTCTTTGCAGCAGCCACTGATGAGCTACAGTGAGTGGGTAACACGGAGATGCTGCATGTATGTGTTAAATTCCTACTAGGCTGACTAATTTAAAGTGGCTTTATTTCACTTGATAATGAATTATCATTTCTATAACTTAGACTCTTTAAATTTGTAAAAATAAAAATACGCTTATTAAATAAATAAAAAAACGTTCGCAGGAAGATTTAGTAAGCCTACCAGAACAAGGGTTATGGCTGCTTATGGCATTATGATCAACACAAGAACACCTTCCTGGAGCTTCCAGAGAAAACCTTACAGCAAATATATTAATTTTCTGATAGACACCTGGAAGGCCCAAGAAAAGCCCACAAAGAAACTGTTTAACAGTGGCCTGTCTCAGTAAAATTTGCTGATGTTTATTGTTCAGTATTTACAGGTCTCCTCCAGAAGTGCCAGAACTGGGACATGCCTCTTGGCACTGAGGACTTATCAGTCAGAGTCTAGATAGTTCCAAAGGTATTCCCTGACTGTTTCCCAAGCCCTTCCTTTCACTCTGCATAGCAGTGAGAAGTCACCGCAGGATGTGTTCTCATGTCACCTTGGCTGCGCAGAGTTTTCCCTTTCAAATGCAGAAGCAGGTGCATACCCATTCCTTCAGCAGCTAACATTGTAAGGAATAGTCAGGTAACTATTTTTGTTCAGTATTCATAACATTTTTTCATGGTGAATTTGAAATCTATTACAAGGAAAAAACCAACTCTCTATGAACAGTCAGTTCCTAGCAGCTGCAACAATGTCTCCCTTTTGTTTCAAAATAGTAAGCAGTGCAGAATATTTAGAATATCTACATTTTCAGGCATTCTCTATTCACCAGTCTGCAATTGTTTGACAGGGATAGAGTTTAATAATGCCTCCCAACACAATCCCCACAATGCCCACAAATTCATTTTCAAAACAAAAGCACCTGGTTTCTGTCTGGGATTCTCATTTCATGGTAATAGATAGTATTAATAGAAGTATAGTAATAGATAGAATTTGTAACAGATAAAGACTCAGAACAATTAATGTAATACCTGCTTTGGTAGCTTAAGTAGCTCTAGAGCCCAAATTGCAAGGACTGCTCACTACAGTTAGCAGAATATCAGACAATAGATCTAGAAGCTGAAGACAAAACATGTCTACAGAGGCCTTTTGACCTAGATACTTTTTTATCCATGCCTAATCTGTTTCCTACAACATTTCTGACTTCCATCATACAGAACACGGTCTTCCTGTGTGAGCTGTGGCTTGTACCAACAAGCCAAGCTGTGGCTTGTACCTAGCTGGCAAAGTCAATTTGTAAAACTTCATACCCTTCTGGCAAAACTTTCAGTCCTGAGGCTTGATTTCCCAAGCCAAAATTCTGCATCCTATAGACCAAGCCAGAGATGACATAATTTTAACTAGACTACAAAATATTTTTTTTTCCTCAGGTACTTGAGAATCAGGTTCTTCAGTCTCCCTTTTTCAAGATAAGGCAAAATGTTAACAATGTTAACAAATGACATGTGAGTTCCTAGATGAAGTAATAATATGAGAATACACACAACTCCAAGTATTGTGAAGAGGAGAATCTGTTTTGGAGGACAGTGGGAATGCAATATACGAAGTCCTACCATTGTTTCAGTATCACATAACCCTGGATAAGGTGCACACAAAGGTCTGAACATAAAAGAAAATGCAGAAATTAACTGAAGAGAGCATAACAACAAAGAGCTGCAAACAGGTGGGGGCAGGCATCTAAAAATGCCTGTTTACAGGGAAGCATGACTCATTGGGTACCGTTTTGTGCAATGGAAAAAAGGAGTTCCTGGTGTGTATGCAAGCCAAGCAGTTTACAAGACCAGTGACGTGCACGTGCTCTATACAGATAAATACTGCTGCTCTCAAGATAACACATTTTTCTGAAATAAATAACTTAGCTTCACAGTAGTACTATTCCCTTCCATATACTAGTCATGAAAATGCTTTGAGCTTAGACTTTACTAAATGGCAGATAACTAGCTCATTAACTAAGGAAAAGATCATGTGTTTTTGAAGTGGTTGCTCTTGTCCTTGCATTTGATTGTCCCCTTATGTCTTGTATTACTCATGATTTTAAGCCTAAACGTAAGATTATCACCTTTTGGAGGCAAAGACCAAGTATTAAATCTTTGAAGTACAACGAATCCTAATTAGGTATAATCAATAATAATTATATTGTGTAATGGAAAATAGGAAGGTGAGGAAAAGGAAATAGCTGAGATCATAATAATTACTTTCTATTAGGACTGGCAGGGAAAACTTGTGTGAGAAGCTGGCCATCTGAGAAAACAGATACCTATTTATTTGGGTTTTCCTTGGAATTGAAATAGCTAAGTTAAAGTATACCAAGCATGCACTAAACATGACTTAAAACTTTAAGAAACTCTGGAAGCAAAGTGCATGAAGCACGTGTATCTCTGAGGGGTTTGCTGTGGTAACCTCTTTGGAACGCAGCAATTACCACCTACCTGGCAAATTGGAAGTGTTACATTCCTCCGTTACTAATCCACTCCTCCATTTAGCCAGAGGTCAGGGAGGAGAAGGAGGTGACTCTTATGGAGGGAACAGTCAGAGCCACAGAGTGTTCTACCAGAAGGGCAAAGATGCACTAGGTGTTAACCTCAGAATATAAAAGCCCCTTCACATGGAATGTGAAAGCCCTGTTATACCCACGAGATACAAAATAATTTGGACAAAACCGGAAATTAAGCTCCATGACACTTCTGATCTAAAGTTTTATGTTCCTACTGAGTGCAGGTCTAGGCCAGTCCTGGTCTTCAGTGGGATTTTTGGTTAGGATGGTTCCACAGAAAAGCTGCTGATCATCAAGGCTGCTGTGGGTACAGAGTCCCTCACTGCTGTGCTAGACTGGGCATGTAGAGAGCCAAGGTAATCAGTCACTGTGTACCATGTCTGGCAAATTAACTCGTAAGTCCTCTAATTTTCGCTCTGCACTAGGAATCTACTGCCCTGCCTTCTTAGGGCCATCAGATCACTATGATCAGGTGACTTCTGCTCTTGAGGACTGACAAATTAATTTGCTTGGGTTCTTCGAATCTGATGTTCCATCTACTAAATGAATTCCTTACAGAATGCATTATATTTTTGCAATACATTTGAACACAATTATGATATATAGCCTTCCTTATGGAGAAGTATTAATTTACTACAATCCATTATTTTAAAGACTTTCAAGCTTAGTATGATGTTATCCACAGTGTGAAAGACACGCTATTTATTAACATCTTATCATCCTTTCACAAAAGAATAGCATCCCTATAGCAACTGTAATTATATAGATACAGCAATATAAATATCCTCAATGCATCTTTTAATTAGGTTTAGTAAGTGAAAATATTTGGGAGAGTCAACTCAAGGTCGGTTGTCTAAGGACCACTTTGCAGTGATTCACCACTCTGTAGTGATTCACAAAGCACCGAGTGAGAATTTCCACAGCCTCTCAAGAAAATACGTTATCCCAGGTGCTACAGCCACAGCCACAGCGCTGTGTGCACTGCTGAGGCACAAATGCGCCTTTGCAGCTCTTCTGTAAAAGGGTTAAACATCCACATCCACAAAGTTACTTGAAATAGTTCCCAACATTATTTCAAAGTAATGTATGTATGAAGTAATACAACTGAGAATAAGGAGAGGACTGCAAAACAGCATAGGAAAAGGGTAAAAAGGAAAATACAAACACATCACAAGTCAGAAGAAGTACCTAAGGAAGAACATACATCTCGTAGATAGTTAGTCCACAGGATTTACCTGTGGAGCTCGATACTTTCAGCTTCAAATATAAGCTTCACAGAAATGAAAGTTTCATCTTTAAGTAATTCCTTTTTGTACTTGCATCGCTTTCTCTATCCATGTGGAAGTAAAACAAAGGTAGGAGTGTGTGGCTTCCAGTAACAGTGAGAGAAACAGGTGTTTTTAGCGTAGTAGATAAACCTGTGGTCTACACATCCAAAGATCTAAACTATGGAATAATCTTTTAAAAAGTCAGCCTGCATAAAGGTAGTATATAGACATAACTTTCATGCATTAGTTCCTCATGTGCCATGTAATTTTCTGCAGAATGTGGCATGGTGAATAACATCTGAAAAGGTATTCAATGAATATTTGAGCTGCTTCATTGTATAAAACCAGATGATGATCCAAAGAAATAACTGTCCTGGAAAGTTTCGTGACACATTTCAGAACTCAGTTTGTAGGCCATGCTTGAAACGGCCCAGAAATCTGTTGTGTACAGATAGGTCAGACATGAACATAGGCTGTGAGGTTTCCTGAAGGCTAAACACATGATGTGACAGATGTGAAAACAAAGGAACTGTAAATTGCAGGAGGTTAGTATTTATTTTTTATAGATTAAGTATTTCTGTAGGTAGTGCAGTCTAAAGGCACATGCACAAGCAGACCTGCAGGCCTGCTGCAAAGCACGGTGAGATTTGGCATGGTATAAACTGCTGTATAATCCCTGGCACACGCACTGTGGGATTACAGATCAAGCACATACGGGTGAATCCTGATGACAGGGCAGACAGGAGCAGCTCCTGAGGAGGGCAGTGCTCAGACAAAACACCAGTGTTACTGGGGCACTGTGGGAGGGACCTAAGCAGGCGGAATTAACACTGTACAGATGGGACCTAACTCCAGGCTTTCTGTGTTTAAATGACTGTGTTCTGCTGAACTTGCCACTCTCTAAAAATATTACTCATTACCAGTCACTCCTCATCCATATGTTAACAACAAGAGGTTTTTTTCTTTTAATAGTACCTCCAGCAAGGGAGGCAGCATTTAGAGATCACATCCAACAGTGGCAGCAAAACCAATGGTTCTTAGCTTAGAAGACAGATACCTGTTCAGCTAAGTAGGATTTTGGTTAGCAGCATTCTTATTTTCAGCAGAAAATATTTACTGATTAGCTGTGAAGGGCAGTGAAAATGACCAAGCAGGAAACAAAGATCAAAACTTTCCAAAAAGAGGTGTGTCCGCAGCTAGTACTACCTGCCATCCACTTTCCACAAGTTATGAAGCTACCAAAAGTTCTCAGAGTACAGCAGTCACAATTTTCCAAGAAATGAAGATAAGGGCACAGAGACACCTACATGCTATGCCAATGTCCCCTCAGTTAATTCAAAGCAATTCTTAAATTTTTAGCACTGGAAACATACAAGCATGAATGGTGTGCACTAATCACTGTCACAACTATTTAGCATTTCAAAGCATCCTCATGTGAGTTTCATGACAAAAATTTTACCGTAAGACGATATTTAACAAAACATTAACAGTAAAAAAACGTAAAGATGTAATATCCTTGACTTCTACTGCTTCCCCCCATGTTTGAAAATATATACACATCAAACACATACATGTTGAAAGAGTATATTTATTAGCAGTACATTGAGTATATAATCATAGCAAATTAAATAGAGTACGCTGAGAATTAAATTTATGAGACAGAAGATACTATTACAGTAATTATTATTCTGAGTTACTTTTTTATATGACATCAAAAGACTTAAAATGTTACATTCAAGCACATAAAACCTTTGAGTCTGATGTAGTACTTACGTTTTCAGGGATTTTGATGACTTCTGGGTGAAGTTCACAGCAGCATTTTAGCTGTGCTGAAGAAGGGTGAAAGATGAAGAAATTGAGTCCACTTTAAGACACCATAGCGAACTGGCTGAAGAGCTGGAAATAGGGCTGACAAAATAATGCACAATTTTGACTTCAGCCAAGTGGAAAATGCTTTTTCAGCCTCTACAGGGGTTCTCCTCCCCATGAGATTTCAATATGTAAAAAGTATCTAGTTTTCAAAAGTGAAAAACCAGATGAGAATTGAAGTAAGTCTTGAAATTCATCTGTGATTACAGCTAGGTGCTCTTCCCTTCAGTGGCCCAGAACTCTTAGCCAGAGTACTGTTGCGTTTTGCTGTAACAGCAGTAGAGCCCTATGGCTGGGCTGTCTGCTCCACTGAAACACAGGGTTGTACAGACCAACCTGTAGGCCCACACTAAGGTAAACTGCAGCTTCCTCCTCTCCATCATGTTTGCTGTACTACTGTGTGCAGCCATACCAGACATCAGAACGTCTTCTCTTTCCTGCTTCCTCCCTTTGAAAAACTCCAAAGGTGAGGAAACATCCTCCTTGTCTCTCTTTGGTGTTCACTTGGGAGTCCTCCTCCCTTTCTGTCATAACCCATCCTCAACCATCACATCTCTGACCTTCCTGAGGGATTCACTGACCACCAAGCAGTAGGCTGCTCTTCAGACAGTCAAACCTTAAGTTAAAATTCAAACACTGGATTTCTGCCCTCCAAGAGATTCTTTTTGAAAGAGCAATAGTGCAGTTCTCCCTCTAAACAAATATTTAAGTGCTTTATAATTTGCATGGCGGTAGACATAGAAATACCCTCTTCCTGCAGTTAAACGGGGCCCTTTACGTTAAATGAAATCAGGGAGAAGGATAGGAAGCAAGATGACATTTAACAGCAACATCCAGTTTAGAACAATTGGTTCATAACCAATAAGAAGTATCTGGTGAAATTTGGAAGAAATGCTTAATTACCTAAGTGAAGACTTCTTATCTCAGCTATTAAACTAATAAACATTCACTTTTTAAATATTATAACTTTCAGACTTCTCTGCTCAATCTTCCAGTACAGACAAAACAAGACTTTCTAATAACACAAGCATAAATTTTGAAACCCTAATGTTTTAAAGGAATTTTTGTAAGCTCAACTTTGAAAACACAATGGAAATAATCAGAAGAATACTTGTCTACTACTACTAACACCCACACCCACACCCACCCACCCCTTATTCTCAACTACATTTTATTTGCTTTTAATATTCCCGAAGAGAACGTTTTCACCAATTTGATAAATCCAAAGTACAAAATTCTATCAGCCTTTTGGGACTACAGAATTTATATTCTCTTAGACTCCAGCAAAGGTATTTACAAAGAAGGCAAAAACCCCTATGCATGACTGCTTTAAGGAAACTATTGTGACAATGAACCCCATCACAGTACAGGCTCCCTACCCTGGAACCAACAATACTGTATTGCATTATCACATCTGATTTATGCTTTTAACTGTTGTTTGCAAAGGTGTATAAACTGTCTAAAGACAAAATTATGCAAAAATAAACCTGCAACTATTCAAGGCACGGCAATTAAATTAGTCTATATTTACTCTGATCCAAGTGATAACAGCATCTCGTTCTTAAGTTTAACTAAATGGTGCCTGGAGGCCTTGAAAAAGCTCTGCAGTAACCTAACTGCTCCAAACACATGAATATGGCCCTCCAGAAGCCTGCAGGGAGACCTCCAGCAGTACTAGCCAGACAGCCATTACAAGAAAACAAAACCACCACTTGAACTGCTGTCCCAGTAGGTCTGATTACAGGCTTTACAAATTACAAAATTACCTTTAAAATGTGGGTGTTCCCACCCAGCTTCAGCAAGTGGAACAACTGCTAGAAAATGCAGCCCGTTAAAAATACACAAAGCTGTAGGACAGAAGCACCTGGACTTCTTCAGCTACAGACTCTTTCTTTTGTTCCTATATTTCATTTTATATAAAGCTGTTCTAAGCCACATAAAATGATCTAGTATTTCACATCGCCTTTTTTGGTTTTTTTTTCTTACCATGTCTCAATGCCGGACTCCATCTATATTCCTTCCTACTGCTGGTATTCTTCTCCAGACTTCTCTATTACTGGACTTAATTCCTAGATTACAGCCTTACAATATCACAACATAAATCTCAGGCCTCCAAATCTTTCATACTCCATGAGAACAAAGGCGTTCAAAGTAAACTCTGCCAACTAAATCTAAGCTCTACACAGTTTTCCTGGGTCAAAAAAATATTAATTTTCAATTAGAGTTTCATACTTTTTAGCCTCGCCGTTTCCAGTTGATTGTCCTAGAAAACGTGTGTGTGAGCTGAATGCCACTAAAAAAAAAAAATCCACATAACGACATACTTAAGTTAAAATACCCACAGTCATAGCGAAAGATTGCCAAGGCAGAATTATTTTCAGATTTCACATTAATTTTTTTTTGTACATAAACAAAACATTTAAGGAAACAGAAAAAAATTGTGAGCAATTACAGAAGCATTAGATGAACTATGATGCAAATAATAAATAAATGCCTAATATACGCCTGGTTTCATCTCCTAGCATTTCCCATTCCTTAGGAGATAAATAGATTCTTGAACTTTGCCATAAAACAGAGAAATAGATTATTGGAATTTTTAATAATGAAATATTCATTAGTCACTAAACTATCAAAGACGTATTCCTTTCCCACTTCCCCTAGGTGAGGATATATTATTGAAACATCTGCTAAACATTTAAAAACTTATTATGGTTTTGACATGCGGGAGCCTTGAGCCGTTAAAAGCCAGCGAAGCGAGTGTGGCTGTGCAGAAATGCAGAGCCCTGAAGGGCGCTCGGGGGAGCTGAATGGCCCAGCCTGAGCAAGAAGCAGCAGGGCCACAGGGCCAACTGGCGCCACCCTCTGCTGCCAAGCTGGAAATGTTAATTTGTATCTACAAAAAAGAGCTGCCTCATCATCCCCAGCTTTCTACTGGGGGGTTCACTCCCAGCCAGCCCACCGTGCTAGTCCTTGGATTACCATACATTCAGGTAAGATCCCTTCTGACGTGTCATCCCTGATACTTTAATAAATCATTCACATCCACAAAATTTATACACTAACTAACTTCAAAATCCTACTCCAAGCTCTCCTTAGGTTGAATACTACAACACGCTGACAACACTTAACCTGCTATTGCCCTCCAACGACTGCTCTTGCTAAGACAATATTACCTCATTATTTGGCTACTCTTCAAGGTGTTACACGAGCAGCTGTGAGCCTTACTCCTGCATTTGGAACTGATTTCTCACTGCATACTGTTAAAACGGGTACCCCTCTCCAGGGCTAGGCTGTATCTAGGACCCTTAGTGGCCACAGGAACGATTACAAAAAAATTTTAAAATCAGCCCCTGAACGTATCCCACAAAAGAACAGATTGTTCATTTTGTAGAAAACTTTTCCTTGAGATGTCACTTGCAATAAATAAATCTTTCTTTCAGCTTTCTCAAATTTTTATATATGGTTGTGACTCTACAAGTCACCTTAAAAAAAGACTTCCACTATTATAATTTAATCCCACTCTACAGTACTTATAAGTCTGTAAGTCATGTGCCTGCAAATATCTTCCTTTAGAACTGATTAGAAAACATCACCATATGTTTCTCACTACAACACAAAATTAAGCTCCAGTTAATTTTCCAGTCTGAACTCAGAAATACACAACTCCACAAAAAACTTACCTCCATTAGTACCTGGAGTCCACATCATCCAATTTAAGACCCTTGCCAGGCTGCAGGATAATTCTCTTCCTTCATGGCCAGCTTTTGTTCTCATTGCAAAAAGGTACTTCACAAAGAATAGTCTCTCTGTCTGAAGTTGTACTGAGATATTGCTGTGGTGCACAAAGGGAAGGGAAGTGCTCATGGATCTCACAAGTTCCGTCAGCTTATGTGAATTGAGGTGAGTAAGTTTATTATTTGTCAAATACAGTCAGTGGTACTGAATTTTGTTTGTGTAGTACGCTGAGATCATTACACAGGGTGAACAGCCACCTGTGGCTGAAAGGTTGTAGACAGAACAGATACATCACAGAGATTAAGATTCCTGAAAGCAACATGTTCAAGGAGGTATTACACAATGAGACAAACGTGTCACAGGCTGAGGGGACTGGACAAGTGTTTACAGAAACCCAAGAGCCCGCAACAGCACAGATGGCTCAGACTGCCACCTGACTAGCCACTAGCCTTCTTTCTGTATTATTCTCAGGTTCACTTTTGTACCACCACAAGTTAAGTCTGTTTTAGAATCTGACCCGGTAAAAAACAGCGATTGCTAAACCAGCAGTCAAGTTGTGCCTTGTTCAGCTACTCATGCTCTGAAATCAACATTCCTCATTTAAAAAGGCCATTGGTCCACTTGGTCACCTGCACTTTGATGCAAAATTCAGAAGTAGGAAGCCTCTGTTTTAATTTAGTCCACAGCTTCTGAGAAATACCAAATGCACAGGCAAATCTTGCAGAATGTGAATAGGGTTGTGCTCTCCCTTGTACCGCTACATTAAAACAACAGGTGTACAAGCTCCCAAGTTTGCACAAAAACTCAGATGCTCATAGGCAAGTACATTTTCCTTCTTGCTGTTTCCAGGCACATTTAAAAAGGAAAACAAGCTGTCAGTCGGGGCAGGTTTCGGCTGTTTTCCCGAGGGGTGTGCGGTGGAGCTGCCCGCAGCCGGCGGTGTGCACAGACCCCCGCCTTGAGGGCCCGGCGGGCGCACAGGCCCCACCCGCCCGCGCCGCCCCGGGCCTTCGCGGCGCTGTCCCGCCCGTGCCGCGCTGAGGGGCCCCGGCAGCCCCGGCCGGGCTGAGGCTGTGGGGCCGTCTGGCCCTCGCCCCGGCAGCCCCGGCCGGGCTGAGGCTGTGGGGCCGTCTGGCCCTCGCCCCGGCCGCCTGGGAGGCGGAAGCCCTCTCTCCGGTGGCGAGAGTAGCGGGCTCTCTTAGGCGGGTCCTACCTCACCTCACGCAGCAACGGGCAGAGCATGTGTCCCGACTGCAGGCGTTTCCGCAATCGCCATCTGCAATCGCCAAAGGAGCCTTTTTCAAGAGAAACCTGCCAGTCACCACTAACATTTCATCCATCTATACCGCGACTGAGCTGCTTGCGGTGCCATGGGGGCTGAGGTGGCAGCTCTGACTTTACCAACTCCCCCAAACAACTCAGTGACTGGTCATTTGTGCATTTCCTTAAACATTTTTCAATAGAATATTTATTAAAAGTAGCATACAATAGAATAATAAACTACTTCTTAACGAAAATGCTTGAATAGAGGATTAGAAAAAAATCCTAGTTTTATAAAGCATGGAATGAAATGGGGACATTGCAAAACATATTCAATATACCAGGCACCTGTGCTGTGAGATTTTGATTTTACAAAGCAGAGCTGAAAAGTGAAAATACCTTCTCCGTAGTGACAGGAATTTTGCACCAAAAGTTAATTACTGTAACACTTGGACATCTGTAAATCAGTCTTGGTGAATTTGCAATACTATGACTTAAATTATATAAACATTTATAGCAGAAGGGAGAGGCAGAGCTCTGCTAACCCAAACACACTCAAACTCAGCTAGGACAGCTAACATTGACTCCAACATAAGAATCTCTGTGTAGGGCTCAAGTTAATGCTTTTTTTTTTTAATAAGCTGTTGGTTTTTAAATAAGTGTTGTTAGCACATTTTAACATTTGACCTGAGGAGTTAACAATCTCTCCCTGTATATAAAATTGCTACAAGTGAACAAGCAACATCAGCTGGAAAGTCTGACTTTGTTTTTAAGAAAAATCACAAGAAAAGGTTAACTCTGAATTAAAGGATTTTATTTTGTGCATTTCAGAAATGAATAATGACATTTTCTAAAATCAGTTGTTGCTGTGATAGACAGACATGTAAAGCTCATGTTTCCATTTTACATTACAACATGCAGTGTGAGAATGGTACACTAGTTTACCTGAATTCTCAAGTTAATCATCTTTGAATAAATCAAGAGCTATTAACTGTGTAAACATCAGTAACAGTTAAAATTATTTCAATTGGGAGGAAAAATAATTCTTAATATGATATAGATCAAGAAGCACCAACTGGAACACAATGGATGCACAGTTCTTACTGAGTTTAGTTTACTTCTATTTTACCAATCATAAGCTTGCATTACTAGAAGTTTTTGAGTGTAAAATATAAATGATAATGATACAGCACAGGATCAGTCAATGTACGTCAGCTACTTTTAGGGGATAATGACTTGATCTATATGGATATCAGCTCATGTTATGTCAGATTTAACATTGTTTTCTTCCCTCTTCATTTTTAAACTGTCTGGCTTGACAAAGTGTTGAGTAGCTTTTTGAGGGAAAAAAAAAAAGAAAAACCCCAAAACCAATAAACCACCACCCCCCAAAAAAGTTAATAACCTTAAATCTTACTTTTGTTGCTACTTAACAGCAAAGTCAACCAATACATATTTTTTCCCTATTTAAAATATTTGTCACTAAAACTATGCTCAACTAATCAGTGCAGAAGCAACATTATAAATGGGCATGTTTAGAAGTTTCATAACATACGTATTTTTGTGTACACAGTGGTGATTTATCTTTAAACTTTTACTATTAAATTAGAAAAAAACCCTAGCAGTGACGAATATGCAGTCTATATCAGCAGTGCAGTTTGCTAAACTGGAAAGCAATCTGTACATAGCATAGGAAGGTTTTGATGAAAAATTTCTCATGTTTTTTTTTCCAAACACTTAAAGAGTGTTATTGCCAATATATATAATTTTGATACCTGGTGGAAATCATTTTCAACAGTCATAGCTCTTAAGCTTCATTTCCAATTTTAAAATGTTTTCATGAAGTAAGGACAATTTCTTTTCTGCCATTTTGTTCCTGCTTTCTAAGCCACAGGAGCCATAAAACACACCTTGAAATAATAAACAAGAAATAAGCATCCAGGAAAACAGTAAAGCCAGTGAAACAGTAGGACATAAATCTCAATACAATTATCAAGAAATTTGGAAAATTTAGTGCAGTATGAAAAATACTTTCTATGCCTTTGCACATTAAAAAAATAATCTGTAGCTGACATTTCAGTAACATTTTTGATCAAATGACATTTCTTATGCATTGTGTCGAGAAAATAAAGATTTCCCAACCCATGTACTGCAGCAGCCCAAAAGTTCAGGTATAACATAGACGTTATATATTCCTAAGGACTGAACACTTCAGCAAGGGAGTTAAAAATCCTTTTTAACCTTGCAAATAAATAGTATATGAGTATAGCCATTTCTTACAATTTCTCTCTCTTGAGCCGGTTAACTTGCCTTTACAGTATCTACCTGAAATACATCTCTCTGAACAAGACAGCATGTGTGCACTGTACTTTAGACAGGATACAGAAACTTTAAAATACAGACACAATAAAATCTTGATTTTTGTGTTTTAGTGCATTATAATTACATCCTGTACTTATTTTTTCAGCATATGTTGTCTAACATTAAGGAATAGTGCTTTTGCTTTTCTGCCTTGTGATGTGGGAAGTGCTGTCAACCTCACTCTCTGCCTGTTTATTGCACTAAGATGGAAAAATTGTGTGAAGAGTTGAGAATTACCAACTCCACTCCCCTCAGTTTGTGAACCCTGATATGAACTTAATAGGGACATGCAGGCATCCAAACATGAAAAAACATTTTGCATCATGTTCACTGTATTTGCTCCCAAAGGACACCACACAGAGGTAGCATGCTTATTGTTATTGGTGTAATTTCACAAGGCCCAGAAGCCTCACATTGTCCTGATACTAGGCTAGTATGTCTTTCCATTGTATTAAGTGTTTCCACCTGATTAACAGAGCTAGGATTTTCCCAAGAATGAAGGGCTGAGGTGACCTTATCTCTTCAATTAATGAAATTAATAAGCAGTTAAGCACGTTGGCCTTCCCTAACATATAGGCTGTGCATTGTATGCACTTTTCTTATGAATTACCCATGGTGAAAACCAGATATAGATGAAAAAAAGGGTTTGGTATATAGCTCATGGTATAAATAAATCTAGATTAACATAGGATGTTACCTCATTGTTGCTTGAACTAACTCTCAAAGTAAAGTTTTCAAAATTTTATATGTAACTTCAAAGTTGATTTATTACAGTATTCATACACTTTATTTCTGTGGTTGCTTAGAGGAGTGTTCAATTGAACACATACAAAAAAATCCCCATTATACAGTTCAATGGAGAGATAACATATTATGCCTTCATTAATGCATGGTGCTAGAGCACAAAGCATACCAAACTCAGAAACCCAGAGGTTAGTCTACTCCCCCTTAAGCATGCATTTGCAAAAACATCCATTTACTCTTTAAGAGACAAAGAAAAAAAAACATAAGAGCTGTGCTACTTATTTTTAGCTCAGGAAGGAGCTAATTTACTTCATTACATTAAGATTTTGTTTTGAAAAGGCTAAAAAACCCAAAGCTACTTAAAATTAAGTTTGTGCATATTCTTAAAATTGCTCCTTACTAAAAGTTTCTGCATCAAGTGTGCACTGCAGTTTTATTTTATTGTCATGGCCTGATTTTCAAAATACCTAAGCCCCACACAGTTATAGGGCACAGGAGCTGCTGGCATTCAGCATCTTTGAAAGTCAGGACACAGCTTAAGTGATTGTGCAGAACAGTTAATTTCCCTTGCAGTGTAAGCCAAGTGTTCATTTATGCCCAATAGTAAGACCACAGAAGTTCCATTAAATCAATCAAAATAAACTTTTACAAGTCATAAAGGATTTCCAGGATAACACCAATCGACCAGGCCTGAGTTTCACAGCTAAAAGGACAATACTGCCCATTCTCATTGGTTAGTTCTGGAAGCCCTTTCCAGGATGATCTGATAAAAGAAAACACAAGTGAATACTGTTGTTAGATTATAGGTTGAAATTAAAAGAACATTTCATTTTAAAACCTTTTGGAAGATTAACTCAGTAGGAAACTGAAAAGCTTAACTAAAGGTCAGCGGTCCTACAAGCACAGTATATCCTTTAATAAGGGAGATCTAATTAATATTTTTTTCACCTGCAGCTGGGAATTGTAGTGGAAGTGTCTCCTCTTCAAAGCAGACCCTCTGCTACTAATAATAACTAAACTTACACAACTGGTGTGTGCTGCTCCTGTTTCTCATTCTGGTAGCTCTGCATTTGGAAAATGGTAACAATGGTATTCAAACTACACTTGAAATGATTATGGCGCTAAAAAGTGACAACACCTGGAAGACAGCATGATTACACAAACCTTCTTTTCCTCCATAGGAACAAAAGCCCTCCACAAACTAGCACACTTACAATAATATCAGTAGAGCCTGTTGCTACATTAATTATTCCATACAGAAATAATGTATCAAAGCAGAGTAAAAGTACACTACTTTAATAAGACAGAAAAAGCTAAGAGTGTTACCAAACTGCAAGTTATTTCTGATACTACCAAACAAGAGAAGTGGACAAGACACTATGTAAGGCAAAATGTTGCTTAACAAATCCTTTTTTCTTCCTCATGTGGTCAGACAAACTCTTCTGTCATGAGTCCTACTGAATTACTCTTTTCGGTACACATAAATACCTGTTTCACGTGCTGCAGAACAGATTGTATGGATAAGATATCAAGGGCAAGGTTTTTTGTTTATTTTGGTTTGTCTCAAATCCTTAATAATTAAAAATAAAATAGGCAGCAAAAGAGGAAAAACAGTGTATGGGTTTAGTGGTTTGGTTTGAGGGAAAACTCAAAATGCAAGTTCCTCTGTCTCCTTAGAAAATCAAGGTTATTAGTATGATGACTAGTATTAATTTCCTCACTTAGAACACAATAAATCCCAACAATATTTTGCATAATTTTATCTGCTCAAATTTTAATCTATCACTACTAGATCTTTAACTATTATGTTTTAAAGTTTGTTTTTAAATACTTTGATTTTTTTTAAAAAAACAACTCACTGACTTTTTTTCTGAAATTGATTTCTTGTATGAAATTAGATCCTAATCTTTACATAAGATTTATTTCACCCAGTCTTCACATGGATAAGTATTAGGAATTCTGCAGTCTCTAGAAGGCACTAGATCTCACCTGTATTTGAAACCTGACTTGAAATCCGCAATTGCACATATAGCAGTCAACTTCCTATCTAAAAAAGAGATCCTGTTTATGCAGTTGGACGGTAGATACCACTAGCCTGGTATTCTGAGTATTTGGAATCTGTGTGCATTGTTATCTTACCTTTCAAGATGAACATAGTGGCGAGAAAGAACATTCTTAATCATAACTACAGTTTTTGCATATATCTCTGGACCGATCAACCTGGAGAAGTACAATTTGGCACGAAGAAAATACCCAATTGGCCACAGCCATTCCTAAGCAAAGAATGAAAAGAGATGATTATCAAAGCAGTTGGTTTGAAAAGATGACGACACTTTTTCTAAAATTGAAGGAAGTAGCTCTTACAGGTCCTTGGTGATAATTAAAACCTCTGGCTACATTGTAGTTGTCATTGTCCAGAGAATTATCATATACTCCACAGTACACCATATCACTGCAAGAAAGAAAAAATACATTATGCAAACAAAGCCTTAATTAAAAATAATACACAGAAAAGGAAAACAAATCAACAAAATAATTTGTCATTTACATTTACTGATGGTTAAGTCAGGGAGGTCTCCACCAGGTTCTGTACTTTACATGACAGTGGAATTCCAAATAAAGTTTAAATTTGTAGGAAAATGGTCCGTGTCTTGAAAGGACTTAAGAGTCATAATTTTACCCTTTTACTCAAATTGTAGTGTTATATACTATATCAAACATAAGTATGCCCCAAGATGCAAATTCAACATCTCTGGTATGATGCCAGATTTGACTTGCTTACTGTGAGGCATCCAAAACCACCTAGCCATTGCCTATATAAAGAAATCAACGGCACAGACTTTTAGAACAGCAAACCAATTGTTTTGGAACGCCTTCCTGCAGCTTCATTTCATAAGTACATATGAAGATTTCACACCATCACCACCCTTCCCCACAATAGATAATTCCTACTCTTGTGTTTATTGTGTTTAGGAATTAACACTTGATCTTATCTCTGCTGTACTTACTCTGGGTCTAAGGTTTTCATGCCTAATGGACCAAGAAGCTTTTCCTCTGCTATCTGCAGAGCTTTCCAAGCTCTCTCAGGTGTGAACAACTCAGGGGCCTAATAAAATAATAAAGATTTAATGAATAATCTCTGTGCATAAACACACATAAGGCTGTGTATATAAATGCTGTAGACAACAAAAAGCCTGAGTTTTGTATTACTGAATCGACTTCTGGAACCTGAAAGTCAGAGTAAGCAAGAAAAAAGAAGGTATCCAGTGTTTTTTTCAATTTTGATTTTATTTTAAATACCCTCACCGAGTATTAGTACTGAAGCTCTTTACAAATCCAGTAAAGACAAAGAATCTATCCTTTTCAGCCAATTTGATGGGAAAAGCAGCCTCCCAGACCTAGCCATAAAGGCATTCTGAATACAGTGAGCACTGCAAATTGGCAAGTCCTGTCATGGACTATCTCCTAAAAATATATCAAGATGGAACAATATTAAAAGCATGGAAAAAAAACCACTTTCCAAAAGTTATTCCAAGCAATGTATGTTCCTGATCGAATGCCATGCAGATGGACCTTAACGTTTTCTTTATAACTGACCTAAGCTTGCCTTTACATGCAAAGCCCTCCTCCCATTCCCCCACACTTACCACAACCATTGCTATTGGAAAATTTGGCCTGAGTTGGTAGTCACACCATGGACTTGAAGCTCCATAGCTGTCTTTATAAATTCCACGTTTGTGTACAAGATCTGGGTGTTTTTCATTAGGATCTGCTGGATTCTCAGAGACAAAGAACAGCCTTTCAAAATGTCCTTGAATTTTCCTGTCCCACTCATCATATGTGATAATCTCCTCCTTTCCTGCAAGATGTTACATACAGTTTTAATTTTCTGCAATCAGCCACAGCAGCAACAGCAGAAATATGCTTCTTGAATTCCTGACACTTAATATAACAGGAGCAGACCTAGCATCACCTCTCAGTTTGTGATTCCCCACATTTAGGCCAATTGTACAGATCACAGGAGGAACAGCTCACTGAAACTTCTAGTGTGACTAACACAATATCAGTCTTCACAGGGCACAAATTCACTTGGGCTGGGTAAACTTAAAGTTACTTTGTGATTAGAAGAATATTCCCTCTAAAACATAAGGAACTTCCAATGACATTTATGTAAATATTCCCAAGAAGTGGTTTTCTGTGTTATGAATACTGGGAGGGAACAGAAAGAAAAATTAAAGACAAGTGTCCTACATCATTTTACTTCACATTCTTGTAAAAGAATGATACAATCATTAAAATACACAGCAACCTTATCACTTATATCCATTTTGAGAAAAGGTATTCAGGCTCTGAAATTCCTTTGTAATCCACAGAATAAACTATTAGAAATATTGAGAAGAAAATATCAACTTTCAATAAATTTTTATAGTACTGAAAGGATCTTAATCATATGAGATACTTTCCCAAGTTTTTCCCCTTTAACCCCTAAACCTTCTTCTGAGGGTTATATGGTCACTATTTCATTGTTTTAGTTACTTTTATACCCCAGTAATACAATTGTGAGATGTGCCTGTTTTTACCATGTCTTTTTACAGTGACTCCACGGAATGGAAATATGTTTTTCCCAGATAAATCCATCAACCAGCGAACAGTCGACTTGCACAGGCCAACCATTTCCACAGCAGAGCCATCTCTAAAATAATAATGATAAAAACCGTCATTCATTACTTTAATAAGGCTATTAAAGTTCAATGAGTAACTGAAAAATTTAGATTCAAAAAGTTCTTATTTAGGCAATTTATTTTTCCTTATTTTTCTACTATTCCTCTACTTCTCAGGGAATGAACTCGATTGTAAACTGGCTAGCAAATACGTTTTTCTGTACAACAGCCTTATTTAAAGTGGTATGATCATACCCAGCTAATTAGCACAAATGGAAGAGAATTTTATACCAGTGATTAAGAACGTGAAAAAAGGATCAACCCCAAACAAGGTGGTCCTTTGATGTTATAACAGTGTTCAATACAAAGCTTCTCAACCGCACAGACACTTCTGTAACTTAGGTAATAGTTCTGCCGTAAGACATTACTCAAGTCAAAAGTGAGGGATTAAAAGAAGCACAAAATGCACTTCTTGGACTTGCTTCTTTTTTCAAGTAATATTCATGTAATCAATATATGCAAACATTTCATATTGTATCATACTCAGCTTTACTGTCTACTTGATGGAATTTTCTCTCTCATATCACTAGCTCAGCCTCTTTCAGAAAGTACCTCTTCCAAGATCTCTTGGCTCCCAATTAAGGTGCTCGACTTGTCAAGAAAGATAATGTTTTCCTCAGTTCTCACCCATGGATGTGCAATTGATTTGAAACTGATACTGCACTAAATCCAAGCAAGGATGCCTGCAGCAGTTTGCTGGCATATAATAAAGAGCCTATTTTAAAATGCTTAATCTCAGCTCTAAAACTGTAGATGTTGTAAATATTTTTTAACTGGAATTAAGAAGTATTCAAACAACACAATGATCAATATATAACTCACATGAGAAGTTTAAATAACAAAGTACCGCTAGTACAACAGTATTAATTTAGTATTTCCTAAATTCCTAAAGCCTGGATTTCATACCTTGGAGTAGCAGGAATTCCTTTATTGCGAGCTTTGTCGCTCTCTCCCATTTTATCCATCCAAGTGCCACAATTGAAGCGGTTCCCTCCAAAGACAAAGCCGGTTTCATGGTCAATGCCTGCAGTTACATTAAAACCTGGCAAGCAAGAACATCAGGTGTTAAGTCCATTGTTTTGATGAAACAAAACCCCTACTACCCTACCCCAACCCAAACACCCTAGATAAACAAAAAAACCTTCCAACAAGAGAACCGAGATAGGTTTCTGAAGGCAACTGTACTTTAAGTGAAATTTTAAAGACCACTTGTACCAAAGCATATGAACAGTTGCTAACAACAAACTATTATTTAAGCACTCCAAAAATATTACATGTATATGAAGTAATATAGTTTTAGTTACATTAAATATAATTTTATAATTAAAAATATGCTCAATAGAAAGAGGAAATAAGACAAAAAGGAAATACAAAATATAATCAACTTCTGTATTGCACATCAAATGTTCTATGTACGTTACCTTCATCTCTCATGTTTTGATCAATCTGAGGACCAGCATTCCTTTCTCGGAAATTTATGCCTTCCATATGTCGTTGCATTGCTTCCTGTATTACTTCATAAAGTGGCTGATCCTAGATTCATTGCGTGTTTGGATGACATGTGAAAGGCAAGATGAAAAATGAGCAGAAAGCACTTCTTGAGCCTATAGTGTATAATATGATACTCCAAAAACCTCCCAAACCATCAAACATTTTCAAGTAGCATCCTTAGCAATGGCAATACATTGTATACAACTTTTCATATAAACATTTTTTCAAGACAAATGGCAACAAGAAAACTTAGAAGCTGATGGATTTTTTTTCCTCCTTCCCCAGCCCCTTGTACTTGGTCTAGTCAAGTGATGCAAGAAGTGCCTAAAATGTGGAATTCTTGTGCTATAATCAGATTTCACCATGAACAACAGATAGCAACAGGTTCTTGTAGCTAGAAAAAATTATATACCTTCATTAAAAATTTACAGTTTTGTTAAGTACTTAAATTAGAAGTGATCTTTACCCTAGTGCCTGCAGGCTGAGGAGAAGAGTCATCTCTTGGGTACATCCTAGAAACAGGACACCTGAGAATGTCTAATCCATTTGGAACAATTTTACAGTAGTCCTGGATACACTGAAGCCACCACCACACAGCATCACGACAGTTGTATCTGGCATGTGTCCCCCCGCCAAGCAGGTTGGGAATGAGACCATGTCTTAAAGTCCCACCAAATGCTAAAATGATGTTTCTAGAAGAGAAGAAAATCACAGTCTTGACTAAGTTGCTTTCAAGGCCATTATTGGACCAAGTATCAAGTACAAAGCATACAGGGTTACGTTAATGGCAAGGCAGGGCAAGAAGACAAACAGGATTTTAAAGACAGAGGCCAAAAGTTTGCTGTTGAAAGCTACGAATTACTCCATTTAGCATGAACTTTTTACAATAAAAAACCACCCATTCCCTACAAATTCCTCAACATGAATACATTTAAATCAGTTTGTACAAAACATACATCATCTATTCATATGGAAAAGATAATTTGCTTTTTTATAGGTAGTGTTATAGACCCTAAATCCAAATCCCACTGAGCTCACAGGGAAGGTTTTTATTGACATTGTTTATGATTACCCTGGTATCCATTCTGATGGGTGGGGTGGAATGGGGACGGAGGGCAGGAGTAGATGGGAATTTCCTATTAAAATACAGAGAGGTGACAGCAACTGAGGTTATGAGAAGTTTCATTTGAGAACCGTTGCGCATACCTTGCAGAAAACACGGATTCCAATTAGCTTTAAAAGGCAAAATAAACATACTAGTAGACTGCAGATCTCTCAGCATGAGCAAGCTAACAGTTGGCCAAATGTACAACAGCATAAATACATGCTAATTTACACCAACTCGTTTTTATATTTCTGTTATGTGTCAAGCTCCACTCAAATTAATATTAATGAAAATATCAAATTCATCTGGCTTATGTATGGCTCATTTGTCAGGTTAAACATTTATAGATACCAGATTGTAACAATGCACAATTAGCTGATTTCTAGTATTAACTGACAAGTATCAGCAGTTACAAAAAAATCATGACAAACCTGCAATCATGCCTTTCTGATTAAAACAGTATTCTTTTTTGCTATTTCAAATTCTTACATAAGTAATTCTGAAATTATTGCTCAGCAACACTGATGCAAGTACTAGTGAAACAATCGCTTTGTTCAAGGACAAACAGCAGCGTTGCAGGGGTTAAAACTACCTTATCTCTACAGAACATCAGCTTTGTATCAGTGCTAAGAAGGCAAAAGAGAATCATTTGAGTAGTATTTTTAATACCACTTAGAGAGCTCCCAAATATGTCTAGTGCCATTAAAGTTTTATACTGCACATCAACTGTTTCTCACAGCCTGTGCATCAGTCAGGTTTTGAGAGCATTGCTTTTTCCTAACTGCCTACAAAGCCAACAAGAACTAAGGCTAAGCCAGCCTTACCTTGCTTCTAGATAGCGCCCAGTAACTAACAGTAGACCTCTTAGTGCAATAAAAGTATCCCTTCCCCATGAACGAAAAATTCCAGAAGAAAAGTGAGGTAAACCTGAAAAAGAAATGTCATTATTCATCTAATTAATTGATATAGCTGAAATGTCCAAGCATATGTATAAAATAACCAGAAGTGAAAAATATATCCTCAGTTGTAACTTTTTCCTATATTAAGATATTTCAAACAATCTCCTAGACTGAGTTCTTGATAGAATTAAATACACCCTATAATAGAACAGTATCTTCTAGAATTTCAAGATCACACAAAAGCATTTCTCATATTAGTAATAGTAACATTTTAAGTTTTGTTAAATCATCTGGCAACTAAACTAAAAGATAATTAAAAGGAACAGAAAGAAAATAACAAAAAAGGTCAGAACAATGACAAGATTGTAACACTTTGTTGGCAAGAGTTTATGTATGGGAGCTGTGACATCTCAGCAGCATAAAGGGGATAAGACTGCTCTCAGACACCGTGAGAGACATCCTGTTTCTCTCTTACAGCAGCTTATCGAAATATGCTTTACTGCAGACATTAAAACATGTAGCTTTAAGAATGATTCTAACTGCCAAGACATAATAAATACAACAGTAAGGTCCATACTTGTCTTTTCTTCCATTTTTTTTCCTTTTATGGTCCATTAAACAGAAATTCCATTTGGTAAAGTTTCAAATCAGCAGTCTCTTGTGCATGCTTGGTAGAACAACAATTCACTTCTACCACTTACTTTAACAAAGTATTTGCTAGTTCTCAAATATGGCCTCAACATCTCTGTGAATTTATAGTACTTGGCAGCAGCACTTGAGAATGATAATCTGTGTACAATTTAAACATCTCAGGCACAACTACCAGTGAGTATGAGAAAGGAATATTTAAAACCAAACCCTTTAGTATAATTAATCCTCATGACCAATTTAAGGGAACGCTGTTCCTCTGTGCCTCTAGGTAACACTAAAGCAGGCAAATGGAATGTTATTAAAATCCAGAAACTAAAAGCAATAAAGCTACACAAGAGAAAGAGTGATGGCAAAAGAAGAAAAGCACTCCACTGAGAGAGATGCCACTGCATCTGTGGAGGTTTAAAAGTTTCCATGACTTCAGAAAAGGAATGAGCCAATTCAGAACCAAAATAAATTCATTCTGGGCCACAGAAGATAATACCTTGGATATAGGAAAATTCCCATAGGAAGATTGCCAGATGCTGGCAGAACATTTGAAGGTATAAATACTACTTTCTGACTGCTTTAATGCTCTCTTTTTGGACACAGTTCCACATCAAGAGTTCTTCTGGTCTGCTAATGGTTCTTTCTGAGAACTTGTAAACCATAAATTCACTCTTGTTACTCCATTACAATTAACTTCTTCAATTCACATTTATAAAAGATAAACTAAAATCCCTTATGATAAGTAATCTCAAGCAAGTCTTCTGGAAAGGAAAATAACATTTTTGTAGATCTCTTTATTTGGTAACAACAAATATAGCAAAAAAAGTCTCTAAATAAAGCATTTATATATAAAGCTCTCCCACCCAATCCCCATGAGTACTACTAGAGAAAAGTCCCATACTTTCAATATGAGCAAATCTTTACCTTAAAAGCAAGGCAAAAGTGAGTGAAATTGCTACATTTTATACATAGTTACTGACACATGGCTCTCAAACACGGTGCAGAAAATTTTAATACAGTTACTAAAAACAGTTTAACTATTTTGGAAGACTTCTGTTTTTTTAAAAGGTTGTTCTCACTTACCAGCTGCCAAGGAAACACAACATTGCTCTTTCTGATTTGTAATCTCATTCAGCCTATAGGGAACATCATGTAAGGAAGGAGACAGATCTGGCAGACAAGAGTATTTTCCTATCCCACATAACTGGATGGAACCCAAGGAAAGGTGTTTAACAAACGTTGATCCATTCTGCACAAAGCTGCAATTCAACATAATCAAATTAAAATAACTTCGCATTCAACAATACAGTCTATAAAACATTTCTTTTTCATTTACAGAAGGCTATGACAAGCATTACGTGTAAGAAATATAAAAAACTAGCAATGAATTAATACTAGCATTTTGCATTAACTAATTTTTAATGTAAGATTTAATTTGTAAATGACTCATTCTCCTAAAATGGGTGCCTAATGTTAAGAGTAAAATCTAAAGTGATTAATGCCAATGGGAGTGTTTATGACAAGTACTTCTAGAAAACAGTTCAAAAAAAAGTTGTTTTGGTTTAGTTAATGCTTATATACACAGACCTAAGACTTCAAAAATATCATAAAAATATTTTACTATGAACAAGTTCGTCAAAACTAGTCGGTATTTCAAAAAATCATGTTTTTACATATATATACAAAAACTGCAAGTCAAAAAATCTGTTAACGCATTGCTTGAAAAAATGCAATCTGCATTCCTGACTAGTTGATCTCCAAGCATTTTTCATAAAATATATTACGTTCCATGATTTCACAGCCATACCAAATCCTATTCACTTTTATGTCGCACGCGGACACGAAGGAACACACAGACACCAGCTCTGAAAGAGAGAAACTGAGCCCAAGCCCCCTACTCGGAGGGAGGCTTCTTTATTTTTATACACCTTTAGAAAACTTCACTGATTGGAGAATGACATTACCACCCCTCAACCACATAGGTCACAGGAGAAATCAATCAACTTCTCCGCCTTAGGAGAAGGAATGAAAACATTTGACCGGCTAGACATAACATGGCTTATGTTTACAGAAAGAGTGTGAGAATTCTAGCTACAGAATTAAAAACATTGAAAAACTGTGAACAGCAAGGCAACACTTTTTATCATCCCTGTTTTTACAAAACAGTATCAACTTGTTCAGCATATTCATAGCTAGAATAAAGCCTCCATTTAATCAATCTCCCTTCCCTTTGCAAGGGACAAAGAAGTAGACACTGAAGATTAATCAGTTATTTCAAAAAGTAAACAGAGTGCTCATATAATGGGGAGTAATTATGGAGAAGTGTTGAACAAAGCATCTCTGAGGAGAAGTGTTGAACAAAGCATCAGCATCAAATACAATCCAGTATTTTCTTAAGTGAACTTTAAGGAATCACTGCATTGGTACTAAAATTATAGCCAAAAAAAAGCACAAGCTTCCAAAGCCTGACAAAAAAAGATGCTGGCTAGGGCTTCCTCCTTCTCCTGCACAATGCCAATGCCAACAGTAGTTATAAACTGAAATCCTGGATAGGTGTCTGAACTCTCAGTCTTCCAAACCACTACTGTTAGAAGATGGATTTGATAATTCTCTCCCAATTTTACCATTTTGCACTAGAGGAGTACGAAAATATTCAAATGACATTCTCCAGCAGATAAAACTTAAAAGGTTCCAATATATACAGATGCCTTTATAGCTCTGATATACCAAACATACCTAGACATCTGATGCCATCCCACATCCAGAAGCGTTGTGTATGCACCCACTAATATGGCATCAAAGTAACATGGGATGAGGTAACGTGGAATTCTCTTCAGGTAGACAAACATGGCCTTCAACCATTTACCAACCTATTAAAATACAGTATAATTAGAATTTGATAACATCAGAGTTCAAAAGCCAGTGCTTTCAGGATCCATATTGTTACAGTATTTGTCACAGTTTTTGTGCAAGTAGTACACCCCAGTTATGCTGTAACCCTTCTGCTCCAAAATTTCAGCTAAAAGACAGGAACTCTAAGAAGAGTAGTAGAGAAAAACATGTATTGCATTCGTACTATCAAAAATAAATAGGCCAAAATGTGAAGTATAGAAAGAGAAAAAAATGAACTATCATGAAGTTGTTAATAAAATTGAGTAACAAAGAGAAGTGACAACTCAAAAGGCATCACTACAATCCAAGCATGGGAAGGAAGTTTTGCATTGCTAAAAAGACAAGACTGAAGAGATGAAGCTTAAGACCAGGAATAAAAAGTTATTAGAGCTAAATTATACAGAGCCACTAGTGAATATGACTGCAGGTCTGTGTCTTGGACTCAGGATTCTAGAGCTTCACATCCTTGTATCAATGCAAAATGTTTGACATCTGGAAAGTATTTCTCTTTCCTTCTAGTCCTGCTAAATAACATTATGACAACTTACTAAAAAGTCACTAAATATTTGAGCCTTGCAGATAAAGAATGTACCTGTCAAAATACTACATGATGAGACTATACTTTTAAGCTGGATATGATAAAGTTACTTATGTAAACAGCAGAATTGTAAAGTTTATTCTCACATGACTCAAGTCTTCAAAACAGAATGAGACATTACAAAAGAAGAACTCAAAAAACCACAGAAAAAAAGCAAGAGTCTTTGAAGAGCAGTAAAAGTGGGAAGTATCAGACTAACTTGTTTTCTAGAAAAGCTCTGTTTCTCAGGTCAGATTTAGCATTTGCTTCAGTACAACATTAGATGGTTTTATCCATTCTTGTGCTTTGTATTACTAGACCTGACTTCAGGAATAAAATGAAATAAGAATGCTAAAGCCTTTATTATTGTATTTGTTAGGTAAGTTGCAAAAATCAGGTCTTCATCTTGTGAAATAAATAAAGCAACTTCCATTCAGGAAAATAAACTATGACAAACAAAAGGACTGCATTGTAATGCAGCTATAAAGGCACCTTGAATCTCAGTAATTTCTGTTTTCCCAGTGCTTGGCTGACTATAAGTGTACCATGCTCATGTATGCCTTAGTAGCATTTAGGCACTCTCTTGAAAGTACTTTCTTAAAAAAAAGACCCAAAAACTCCCCCCAAAACCATAAACAAACCACCCCAAAACCTAGGGGAAAAAATATCAGCAATTTCATTTTTTATTTGAGGAAAAGTAAAACAGGGAAGGACTCTTGCAAGCCTTCATGCAAGAGTTAACACCACCTTCATTCCCTATCTATTTTTCATTTCCCTTTTGCAGCCTATTCTTAAATAGGATTGAGGGGAGGGAAGAAAAACATATTAATGGTTTAATCTACTAGAAGAAATTGCCTAGACAAGAAATATGTTACAGTCAGTTTGAATTTAAAAATATACCAGAAACTGAAAACAAAATAAACTAGTAATTTAAAACCCCAAAGTTACCAAGTAAGTATTTTTACTCACTTCTGCACAGGCTCCAGCACGTGAAATCAGACGATTACTGACATAATCAATCATCCAGTCTCCAGATCTTAAATTGTCACAAAAGGGATGACCCAAATCATTTTTTGGTCTAATGTCTGCCATCACTGACATTAACCCTGAAGATACAAACCCAACTCTGTATTAAAAGACACACCATTATCACAAACAGCAATTACAATTCAGGAAGAAAAGGTACATAGCAACAGATGCTTTAACTTGATTACTTCTCTCAGTCTGCATAACAAGTTAGGCTACGACTCAATTCTAGTTTCCTCAGCATAAATCCTAAAAACTTACGAAAATCACTGCAAATAATTAGCATGATGGAATTTGTATGTTTGATAAATGACAGACACTCTTTAGTAACCCAGTAATGCCTCAGGTTAGATTAATGCAACTTTTTGCTGGAGGACTTTTACTTTAAAAGTCAAGGCACTGGTGTTAGAACACATACTGGGATGCAGTATTAAGTTTCAGAGAGTGAGAGAGAGGGGGTTTGTTCTAGTATGAGATCTCCTGGGTACATCAACTGGTAGCATTGTCAAGCAGAAAAGAATTACCTTTTTTACCAAACAATGGCAGCAGCAATACAGCAGCATTATGACATGATCTGGATTGAGCAGCTCTCATTGACTTTTTTTACTTGACAGAAAAAATAATGCTGAAACTATTACCTTGGAGGCCTGCATACTTTAGGGGTGACCAGTTTGGTATATTGTAACAGCCTCCACCATCTTCTTGTTCTTCTGCCTCACATCTATACAGCACTTGATTTAGGTCAGCCAAAGTTAGTTTAGATGCAATACTGAAAAAACAGTAGAGAAAAAAAAAGAATAAAACCCAAAATAACATCAGTAGGGAACCAGGGAAAGGATTTCACAAACAATTTTAATTTCAGACTTACATTAAAATAGTAAAATATAGACAACTCTCTCAATACTTAATCTTGGAAATTAAGAGTTGGATTTTTCAGATGTTCCAAGATGTTCTCAGTGTTTATTTAGAAACACAGTATTAAGTACAAAACCCAAACAATCACACCCCAACACTGAGAAGCAGTCCATCTCAGAAAGTCTACTTTAGGCAGCGATTACACAAACTGGGAAGTTTTTCAGTATTAACCGCGCTGAATATTATAAGATCTCTGAGAGTCTTCATTGCACTCTGACAATTCAAACCCATCTGCGCCATCACCACCACCAAAACCCAACAATCCCTCACTAGGTTTATACAGTATTCTGTGCTCTCCTTGGAGCTCTCTTGGTTCTACATCAGAAACTTAAAGAGTACTCACGAAGAAAATGGCATTTTTAATATCGGTGCTGATTGATCATCAGGAAGACTTCCAGATTTAAAATGAGAGCTGAACTGGATCAAATGATTGCGGAGTATACCCACAGCCTCTTGTGCCTTTGGGTCCAGGCTAACTCTGTAAATATGAATGCGTATCTTGTAGAAATACAGCACTTGGAAGAACTATTCTCCAGTCTCCTAACACCTCTTATTTAACTCACACAGCCATTAGCCATTTGGCAATTACAATAACTTACCTGAACACTATCACACTTCCTGGTGTTAATCTTTCAAATTCTATTTCTTGAACAAATTCATTTGGCCCTTTTATGGCTGTTCCAGCTTGCTTTATGATTTTACTGTCTTTTATCTTAGAAAAGAAAACAAATTTGCAACTGAAATTCACTGTCTTTTTTTTCAAATATAAAGTATCACAAAAAATATTACATTAGAACATGAGTGAAGGAGGCTAATTACCTGGATATGCTCTCTGAGTTCCATTGTGAAATTAGGCAATCCGTTTATAAAATGTAGATCTCTTTTGTAAGGACTAGCACTTCTCTCAACAGTCCTAGCCTCAAGCACTACTTCGTCTATTTTTCCTAAAAAAAAGTTAGATCATGTTGCAGCTCTTAAGATATTTGAAATGAAAAAAGTGATTCTTTTGGAATTATGAAGAAAAAGCTTAAACAAAACACCTGAGTATTCAAGATACAAGTCGCTGTTGCACAGCAAAAGAACATAAAATATCGGAAAGTATTTTAAATATCATATAAATATTCATTACACATTCATATGCTGTATTGTATTTAAAATGGCAGGTTTTGTTATTTTATAATAAATTAACCATAAAATCAGACAATGAGAAAATTACAACCAGTCTTTTACTAGACATCAGCTTTCTTAGTTTCCCTACTATCTTTTAGGAGACTGTGCTACATGGCTTTCCAAACTGCAGCTACTGATGGTTTATCTTCAGAGTGTAACAATTTATTATTAATATACAAATTCTAATTTTCTCTATCCTTTAAGTAATTTACAGACAATAAGGTATACAAGTCTTGCAAATATCTTTAAATATAATGTGACTGATCTTATAACAGGCACACACATGCACTCAAAGAACTAAGTATACTTAAAAAGCCAGTTTGGAAAGCATTTCTTCAGAAACATGTCCAGGTAATGTATAGAAGTCATTATACTTTGCTACTTTCGAGTATAGTAAATACTCTGCATAATTGATTAATATTATATATGTACTGCATACATATTATCTTTACATTAATTTACTCAATACAGAGTTCTTATTAAGATGTCTTTTCAAGCTACAAAGTAGCTATATATGTTTGAAAGCTGAATAAAAATGGTATCAACAAATAGGATAAAATTTTAGCCTTTTTCCCCACTATAACAGAATAAATAAGTAATTCCCCCAATGCTGTACAATTAACCATCTCACTGTTAAACATTACTAGCTCACAACAAGACCACTAAAACCCCCCAGAGCCTCAAGGCGAGCTTGCAGCAGGGATATACTCAACACGAATGTTTCTGAAAACTCTAAGCACTGCAAGTCTGTTATTGGTTCTTTAACCACTTTTGGGACACACATGTTAGTACATATAAAAGGAGTGTTACATACTGAAAATTCTCATATGGATTTCATGTGCATGTGCTTGAAGTTAAAAAGCACGAATAACCTGAATTTTTTGCACATGACAACAGCTCTTGGAAAGAAATCTGTTTACCTGGGATACACATTTCAGGTACTTCTTTACTGTAGAAACAAGTTTTAGGATCCCTGAAGGCAGTTCGACACACAGCCACAACAGACTGATGTGTATTAGGGCAGTGTCTTGTCACTGCAACTATATCTTCATCAACTTGATCTACATACACCTAGAAAAGACACAACATTGCAGCCGTGCTCTCTCAGAGCATACAAATGAAGAAATCGCAGTGTTACCCTCACTTCTTGCCTGATTAAAGCCTTTAGCCCCCAGCTCCTGATGCAGCCTGTTTATGGCCAGCCTTCCTGCTAGAATTCCTGTTTGGAAATTAACTTCACCAGAAGTCAGATGTACTGCTGGATTCCATTTTGCATAAAACCTCTCTTCAGATACTACAGAGATCTGTAAAAAAACAAATTTAAGCAAATATGAACTACTCTAGGAAATAGAAATTACCACACCTTGAGGTCTGAACTATGTAATAAATTCAAATTTCATATGAAGCTGGACAATCTGAAGCAAGAACAGATTGTAAACTACCTGGAATTTCAAATAAACAACATTAAAATACATGTTCTAGGATGAGAATATAAGGTATTTTTAAAGGTAACTTAGGAGTTGAACTGTAGGCACATACCTGGTGTGGTACTAGTTCATCATAGCCTTTGGTACTTCCTGTAGCACAGCATGCCATGGAAACAATCATTGCACTAGGAAGAGCATCATATGCAGATCGGTGCTGCATTAAAAAAGTACAGGTAATAAATAGCGAAACAAAGATAATTCAATCCTCCCAATTCAACACACAAGATATATTCAATCTAACAGAGGAAGTGCTAATCCCATGATCATCATTTCCTCAATTACAATACAATTATTGGAGAAAATTTCTACAAATGAATGAAGAAAAGAATGAACTTTAGAAAAATCATCAAAATAAGCACTCCCTGCCCACCACTCTCTTTCATTCTTGCCTCTAAACAAGCTCAGGAGAACAGGTCAACAAGCAGAAACAGAACCACTTACAGCAGCTGGATGAAAGAATCAAAACAGCTTATTTAGGAACTTTACATACTTACACTCTTTAAAGACAAAATCTTGAATGTCAGAGGGTATTGTTATAAATTTTTTTTCTCTGCATGAAAAACTTCAACTGAAATGCATTTTTTCTAAATATTGTTCAGGATATCCAGATTGCATCAAATCCTTCCACAGTTCAGAAATACCACTTCAGAAAACATTAAAGGTAAACTTTTTTTTTTCGGTTTAGGTGCTCACCTGAATTGGACATTCATTATCATGTGTAATATCCATAAACAGTGCATGAGCAATAGCTGGCATCAAAGGCCTCAAACGTGGCTGAACGAAAGATCCGACAGGCTCGCCTCCAAACCGATAAACCAACCTCCCCTCTTCGTGGCTATTGTAAGCAGTCATGGCCTCTAAAGAACAAAATACCTAAGTGTTTGCATAACAATTACTACCACAGAGGACAGCACACACAAAGATGTTAATGTGGCATTTAGAAGTTGTTATTTTGGTGTGTGCAACCATAAAAATAATCAAACACATGTAGCTATGTTCTCCAGTGTGGAAACAGCCTTGGAATATTCCACTTACTATAATGTATTACAAAAGAGAAAGCTAAGGGAAAAAAACAGACAAAAAAGCAGAGATCACACTTTCTCACAGGCTTTAAAAAACTCATGCAACAAAAACCAGACATGATGCAGGACTTACATAGCAGAACTGTGCTACAACTCCTTTTTCCTTCACTAGACTAAGAGTGAAATATTTAACCTTCTGTAAACTAACAAAGGAGGTCTTCTCTTATTTTATGGCTAGCACTGTATTTTTTGCTAAGTATCAAAAAAGTCACAACACAGAACCTATACTCTGATTATACAGAGTATGAAATTAAAAGCGCATAATCTGGTAGAAAACTTTTTCTTGGAAAAAGCACGTCATCTATAATCTCTCGTTGGAAAGAGACCACACACGCAGCAAGCCTACCTCTTATTAAGGAGGTAATGCCCAGCCTATTCACAAAGATATTGTCCAGCTCCTCATTTCCTGTGAACAGTTCAGCCACTACATACAAATCGGCTCGCAATTTTCTAGCTGTGTCCAGCATGTACTGCAAAAAGCACAGCCAAAAAAGCCACAGAAAGGGGAAAGGTAGATACAAAAAAGGACAAGTTTCAAAGCTAGGCAGGGATTGGACAATAGGAAAACGCCATGCAGCAAAGATAAATAAAAAGCCAAAATTAAGGAACAAAACAAGTTGTTACACAGAAGAGGATACACAAACATAAGCAAAACCAAGAATTAGCATACAACACAGGAGAAGTTAAATAGAACATGAAGAAGAAAAGGTAATTGCATAAGCGAAGAACATAAATATGTAAGAAAAATAAAAAAGCATACCAATGATAGTTTCACATTTAAAACTCCAAACCATACACGACAATCCTACATAATTTTCAACTGCTTATTGTACCTCTAATCAGGCTGGTAATTCCCAGGCGGTTGACAAAAACATTGTCAATGTACTCACTGCCCGTGAAGAGTTCAGCTATCACATAAAGATTAGGTCTGACTGATCTGGCTGTTGCTAGCATCTCCTATAGATCATAATACATTTTTAATGTAAGACATCCATTGTCAGCTAGGTATATACAAACATTAACATGAATGTTAACCAAACATAAATGAGTCATTCATATATGCAGCACATTAAAAATACTGATAACATGTATGTTTCATAAAAGCATGGTTATATTTTACAGATATTATTTATAGATTGAATTCTAGGAAACTCTCTGTAGACTTTAAGCTAACCACAACTTTGTTTTAAAACAGAATCTTTGCTCAAAATACAAGAGCAAAGGCTGGATTAAAGAGATACCGATTGAACTATGAAATCCGAGCAAGACTTCAGTTCAAGCCTTTGCAGTTACCACTCCAAAAATAGTGACACTAAACAAAAGAACGGCGGAAGTTTTGACACGGCTGCATTTACAAGCCACTTACATCTTGGGTGGCCAAATCAACTTGTTTTAGAGAGTTCTTCACAGATTTAGGTCAGCTCTGTTACAAAGTTAAGACTAAGCGCTAACAAGCTTTGCTACTCCAAACTTATTTTAAGCTAATTTACTAGGCAAGTACAACTTCTGGATGTAGTCAGCTCCCTGGGAAACGAGAAGCACTAGTCTTAACAATATACCTGCCAGACTATACTTTCTGTAGGAGTTCTTCACCAGCTTTTAAATTCCATGAACCACTTCCTGTTCAATTTAGCAGTAGCAAAATATAAATGGCAAAAAAATAAACCAGTCAGACTTTCAATCAAGTCTTGGCAATGAGTCCAGCTCAAACTGACATACTGGATACTGGCAGCCATTGCACGAAGTCCACAGCTAAGTGTGGGAAAAGCTAGCCAGGTCCACTCACATCCACAGTATTTCACCTGAAGTAGAGAAGTAAAAGATACAACAGCTACATCCCTCTACTGTTTAACATAGCTGAAACCATATGTAAACATCACCAGATGAGAAACCTTGCCTTTATGCTATGAGGAAGATTGATTCCCACCAAAACTCTGCCAGAAGTCCTGCACTGTTGCTGCAAAATCTGCAGGATCTATCTCACAGACAGGAAGCTGCTTTATAATAAACATGCTTAATTTTGCGTACCTCAGCTACATGAATAGGTGTTGAGTGACAGTTATCCAGACGAACACCATGGAAATATTTGGCAGTGATTTCAGTGTATTTTTTCATATGTGCCCAGAGGTATGGGCAGTCTTCAGGTTTATTACCATAACGCAGTTTCACACTGTCTCCCCAACAAATGAGCTCTCTTCTCAAGTAAACATTTGAACCTGTAAGGGAAATAAATTCACTTTAGTGTATACATGTAGTATAGAATATGAACCAAAACGAAAACGTGACATTTTTTTTCTACTGCTGAAGAGCAGAAAAACACCGTAATGGACAGTAAAAATTCTACCAATAACCATATCAACTCAAAAATCTATATACACTACACTGATGTAAAATTTCACACTCTTCCATGGAATATTTAGCTTCTATAGTGATACCGAAAAAAATTCTTCAGATTGAAATAAAATTCCTTCTAATTCTTCAAGGTAGAATAAAAACTGTACTTCAAAAAAAGAAAAAAAAAAAAATCAAACAAACAAAATTAGTAGTTTGGTTTTTTATACTGGCCAAATTCAAAAAAGAATCTCACTGTATTATCATAATCTGTCACAGCCACAATTTAAAATTTTATCTTCTGTTAACAGCAGACTGTGATGGATTTCCAAAGCCAGTAAGTAAAAAAAACCCAGGAACTATAAATTACCACAAATTCACAAAACATTCACATAAGCACAGCTAACTTTTTTCTTCACTAATAGCAGCAAAGCCACATGGACAGAAAAATTGTGTTTCTTTGGAGGCACACCATGATTTTTTCAAAGGATCATTTAGAGAACTGCAGTTCCTTTATTGTGCCTTTGTGTACCACATTTTCACACTGTGTTCTCAGTTGAAACGACGTGTGGCATAAAACAAAGGCATAACAAAAGTATAAGGGCTCAAAAATCTGTAGCTGAGTTACCAGAGAAATCTCAGTAATGGAAATTAAATATGTTAACTGAAGCCAGTGACTGAGAGAAAAAAATACAAAAGTATGCCTAGAAGAAAGAGCAATAAGCTGAAGGCAATTGACCAAAAAAACTCCTGAAACACATTATTATCTCAATCCTTGAGAAGGAGAATAAAAGTAAATAAAATTTAGTGAAAGAGGTGTAGATTACTTAGCAGAAATTAAATATTTGTTTGCTAACTCCACATCACTCTGGAGTATCATCAGATTAGCTTGTAAAGCAGACTCAAACTTTTACATGGTTTTTAATGACAATTAAACTGGCCTTTGTTTCATTTAGTTTACCAAGTGAATGGCTACTCCGAACACAAGGCTTTTTTGCTTTTACTGGATAGCAACACTGTCCCCAAAGGAGTTAGAATGCAATATTTTAGTGCATGGTGATTTCATGCCCTATTTTACTCTCACAAGTAATCTGCATACTTAATTTGGATTAACTGGGTCATCTCTTGACTGCCACTCAGTGGACTTTTCAAGGATCCAGTTTTTGCTCACTAATGCAGTAAAATACTATTCACCTTTTCATTGCACTAGTTTTTCTGCCACACTGTCATTGTCTCATGGAAATGCCAACAAGCACTGGTGTTGGAACAAAGTACAAAGTAAGCAACAAAGACAATAACAAAAGTGGGGAGGCAGGACGTCCCCATTTCAGTGGCAGAAAGCTGGTAATTTCCCTCTCAAATCTTGTAAAACTACCTCAAATTCCAGTTCTTACAGTTCATCTGTATGCTGAATGGGAAATTAAAGTGCTATAAAGCTTAGTATCTGCTATTCTGCAGCTTCATAGGAATACATCTGGAAAAAAAGATTAAATAAAATCCTTTTTGCTTTGGCTAGAAAATCAAATGGTTTGTAAGAATTCAAACTTCTTTTACAAACCCGGTTCTGCAAAGTTTCTAAGAGGATCATCTCCCATAACCCATCCATTATGAGCCATGAAATAACAAGCTTTATCTGGCTGATGTATCATAGTTTCTTCTTCCTCCACAGTCAGCTCTTTGAATGGATATGTAAAATACCTATGGAATAGGCAAGCAATTAAAAGAGAAAAAGAGACATACACCGAACACATGGTAACCTAAGCTGCAATTAATTGTCTTTGAAATTAAAGTATCTGCTATGAACTGGCTTGTACATAATACAGATAAAAAAAAGAGAACAACTTGCATAAATGATGGAGAGTTTTCTATTTTGAAGGAAGCTTTGAAGGAGCAAGAACAGATGTTGCTACTATCTTGGTGTCAGCTGGTAACGTAAGATTAAAGCCGTAGCTCTTTAGATATGAGTGGCATCAAGTACATAAAACGTGAAAGGTGTAAACTTTCCTACTTCCTCTCCTCTTCCACCTACAACAGCAATTTGCACTACGTCAGGTTTTGATGTGCTCTGAGTATTGTCTCATGCTTTCTGGTCACATTTGCTTATGAAATAGTTATTGCTGTTGCTTACAAAACCCCTGTCAATTCACTAAGTGGCATTTGTCCATGTGAAAGAAAACATTCATTTGTACATATAAATATATACTGTTATTGAACTTTGAACTTGCTTTCCCTGGATAGATTCTAGAAGTTTCCAAACAAACAAGAAAACATGTATATACCTGGTAACCAAGGGATGTTTTCTACTGATAAGACCCAGCTTAGGACCATCACAAGCAATTCGTTCATAAACCACAGTCCCCACAAGACAATTGACAGCCTAGAAATAATTAAATTATGCATTATTGAAATGCCTGCATTTTTTTTGCAATTTTGAACAACTCAGCATTAAAACACAGTAATTTCAAGACCTGTTCTTGATGGTGACTAGTTTGTCTGTATTGCTCAGCATTCAGTTCCTCAATCCTCTTGCGAAACCAGTTACAACATTCTTCTATTGCAGCTGGTCCATTGCTTATCAGGAGGACATTAAAAGCAGAGAACAATTAGAAAAAAAATTTTTAAAAACATGCAGTATAAATTACTAAAAGGAATCAAAACTTAACTTTTTCCTCACGTCTGAAATCAATGTCTTTTTGGCTTCATAAATTTAGCTTCACTTAGATTTTAACTTGTAATCAGTAACACGATACCTGTGTGGTATGAACGTTGCCAGTGCTATATTCATATCTACAGTGCAGCCAAGTCGTCTGTACTCAGGGTCCTGAAGTATTTGGAGATGTTGATTTGGATCGGATTTACTGCTCATTTTGCCTGAGAATAAAACAGAAACAAGTACTCAAATTAGAAACAGGAATTATATTTAACAGACATGCAACTTTTATAATTCTAGCATAACCAAGATGTGGGTGGATGAAGGCATTGAAGGGGTACAGAGTCGTTAAAGATTTTCCTAGCCCTCAAAGCATTCTGGTATGCTTAAATCAGCACAGTGGATGTCTCACAGAGCAAAAAATAGCATTATCTTGTTTTCCATCTAACTGTTAAGTTTTCCTATGTCTCTTGAACTATAAACATGTAATTCACATGCTTCAGCAACATAATCTTCCTTTACCTTGAGTTAGAAGGGTTTTAAATTGCTGGACAGCTTTGTTAACATCCACTTGGAAAAATTCCCATAGTTTAATTTTTGGATATATATCTTCATAAATTATTTTACGTAAACACTGTAAAAATAAAAATTGTGTTAGTTACTGAGGTTGTTTATTAATGTAATTAAGAAAGCCTAAAAAAATGGGAAGTAAGGGCTTATTTCACTAAACATATCTGCAAAGTATACACCATTTTTCATGCATTTCCACAACCCTAGAGATATTAAAGGTTTATTCATCTATTTATGCAGTATATTAGCTTAGTTCTCATTCACTTACATTCAAGTGCTGATCATTTTCAATCAAGGGTGGGACCCCTTTGGTAATACACTTTCCATCAGCCACCATACCGGTCAAATGCCACAGAGCTCTATCCAGGACCCAAGCTGGCTTCAGGTGAGGTGAATTTACAAGGTTATAGCCACATTCTGGATGCATCCTGAGCCATTCACTGTTAGTAGCTTATTGAAGAAAGGGATGGGGGGGGAAAAGCCAAACAAAAATGTAAATACTTAAGTTGAATCCTTCATTGTATTTTGTAAACATCTTAACACCAAGAAACTGAGGTACTATAGTACATGTAGTTCATTCATATTTCAACTAAAGTTTTCCATGTCAATAGAAAATAATATCTTATGCAGAAATGTTATTACTGATTGACTTTTTTTTGGTCAAAAATACAGCTGCAGAGACTGCAGAAAAACTTTTTGTTAGTTACATAAAAACGTGCAATAGTACCGCCAATTCTAAAACACTAAAAAAAAAAAAATCAAATTTTTGTTGCAAAGAAATACATCAAATACTGAACATAAGATACTGATATTCTTTGAGTGTTGAAAGCCAAACATACATCCCAAATTTTATAATGTAAGTTGTTTATTTTTTAATATTCTTCATCCTGTCAGATGCCACACACAGCCAGACAAAGAGTGAACACACACCACCCAAAAAATAATTAATGCAAAATATAGTTAAGTGGGCATTAAGAAAGGATTAGCTGTGACACTTGCGTACATAAAAAGAAGAAGCTGAGTTGTAGGAAGCAATGTCACTGAGTCTTACACAGCAAGATGAGTGCACTGTCTGGTGCATGCAAATGGAACACTAATTCAGGCCAAACACTACACTCTGTGTCTGTTTGCCAAGCCTCCCCTGTGCCATCAACCAGCACCAGAAGATATGCTGAACATTAAAAATTAACTCAGAGAAGGTAAGGAGCCTTCACTAGAACATAGGTGTAGTATTCTAATATGGACAGCGTGCATGCAGCAGTATGGGTAAATGCATACACAGCACAGAATTTTGATTTTGGAAGTATGACAATGAAGAAAAGTCCAAGAGTTCATCTCTTTCCAATTTTGCAACTCCTTTTCAACACTGCTTAATTGAAAATAAACTTAATATATTCTTCTGAATTAATATCTCGAGCCAAAAAACTAAATTATAACACAAAAACTAAAAAGAAAACCTAACAGAATGCCTAAGAACAAAAACCAGGTTTTCAGAAAAGCAGAGAAAAACAGAAGTAGTACTTCACACATGGGAAAATATATAACAAATTATTATATTAGAAACGTGAAGAGTCACTAATGTGTCCAGAATTTGAGCAGAACAAATAACACTTAAAATCCCAAGTTTGCTTAGTTCAAAGAAGTCAAAACAAAAATGTCAAAGGGGAAAAAAAAAAAATAATCTACTAGCTCAGTCTATAGTCTGAACACCATGTTACATTACATGTCAACACATGGCAAAATTCCATGTTTATAAGGTCAAACCATTTGTGGAAATTAAAATCCTAATGGTTTAAATGCCGCCTACAACTAAACTCAGCATGTCTTAAAGTTATGTAAAGCAATATTAAGCTTAGGCTGTTAAATGCTGTTCTAGGCCAAAGAGCCAAACAGATTATTCCCTCCTGCTCTTTTCTTCTTTATTACTTCTGAAAAAAGCTTTCTTCTCCAAAAACAGCTTGTTCTATTCTTCTCACAAGAACTATAAATTACTATAAAGGACTTCCATAAGTAAATACAATTACTTCTAAAAACACAACACATAATTTAAATCAAAGGGGTTAGCATTAAAAAAAAAAAAGTCAACAGGCTTTCCATTAACTCTGGTACAGAACAGAAGGATGTTTCCCGATCAGAAGGTAAGCTCCAGTGATTCACACTGTAACACCAAGAGAAATCTAACTCTGCAGAAGAAAAATTATCCAAAACATCACCGGTGATTACATTTGCTACAGCTAAGGAGAAAATAAGTATAGTATAGAGTATGTGTACAGTATAAAGGAAGGACAGGAATATGGAAAAACCAAGATGAGGAATTACAGAAAACTTTCTAAAATTCATTATATTCTTCTTTGAAAAATCTGAAATTATTTTCTTAAGTGACTAACTCATTTTACATAAATTAAACAGAAGCCTAATATTTAGCCGTGATGCTCACAGCCCAAGATTTCTTTTTTATGATCCTTTATAAAGCTGGAAACGGTGGTGTTTAATATGACTAAGTGCTTGAAATTAAGATTTACTCAAGTGTTATATTACTATTATACAATAGTAGCCTCTTGTGATAGATAAGTTAATACGCAATTCACTTTCTTTTTACTACTTTATACAATTTATTACAGCCACTGAAAGCTCAGAAAAGAAAAAAAACTCCAAATGTCTTTTTTCTGTTTCCTGGTGAAAAGCAAATGCCAGTGAACATATTTCTTATTTGAATATACCCAGTTACCAGAGAGGGTTTGCAAGTTTATCCATGATACTCCTGTGAAGATGCCAAAGGTGCATGGACATTTAATAGCAGTGCGTGACTTCACTTTTAAAGTTGGGCCACAGATGTTCCCTTTCATTTAAGCGTCACAGAGACATCAAGAGCTGATTCCCACTGTTCCCTGCTGTGCCCACAGTGTGAGTTCCACTCCAGAGTGAACACCGAACACCTCAGCTTAATGCCTGATCCTGCAAGTGATGCTGCCTGACTCCCACAGGAGCAGAGGGGAAGCTATGTCATTTTTATACAATGGTCTCGACTAGAAAGCAGAAACTACCAACAGATAGAACCACTGGGGGGGTAAGCTGGGGGGGTCATGACCTGTTAGAATTAACGTTAGAAAATTTACTGAGACAACTTAAGCTTTTCATGCAGACAGCCAACACAATGAATAATGATGTGCAAGAATCCATAATCTGCTCAAAATAATGGACTATACATTTTATGTCTTTTATATTCAAATGGGTCTATGAAATGTGTTTTACAATCAGGTCACCCTAATGTGCAGGAATGACTTCATTTAACTACTGGAATCACTGTTCAATTAAGAAAAAAAAGCTACCTTCCATCTACTCAAGATCCTGACAAAGAACCCCCAAATGTTCTATGTTTTCTTATTTCAAAGACCCCCACCGAAAAGTTCCACAGGCATATAACATCAACATATCTTTCAGCTAATGCTAAATTTATCATTTAACGAAGTTCGGAGACAGTTGTACATCATTAAGTTTGGATTATAATCAACAAAGAGGGAGGAAACGTTCAAGTTTAGAAGTCTTAAAGCAGGCAACAAAGCCATCAAGGATACCTTGCCTACATAATGACCTAAGGACCACAATCATCTGAGTATTTCTATCCTCTTAGAAGACACTTCTGAACATCCTTTCACCATAGTACAACTGTCGAGTCATCCATCCCAATGAAGATTACTTTAACTCTGAATGTAACCTGAAAAAGTCCTTCCACAAAAGAAGCCAAATAACATGACATTTTCCTTCTCAAATATATTCTAGTGTGTAATTATTACAGTTAGGTCTTTCTGTCCATCAAAATACATTCCCCTTAATGGCATGCAAATATATACTGTTAAAAAATGAGTGGATCTCAAGCATCTGCAAGAGAAACTGGACTTCCAGTTGACAAGTGTAAGAAATTTTTTATTCAGAACTTGGAGGGCGTTTAAAATCCTAATTTCCTCAGACACAGAGCCAACAACTATAATTAGTAACTTTTCAACAAACAGATAGGGCAAGCACTGCGTTGCAGACTGATTGGATAGGAATGTTTGGCAGCAGTCAACACCAAAGAACTAAAGCAAATAAAGCTTGAAATTCACATATTATCTATGTTTAGGGTTTTTTGAGCCTCAAGAGACATCAACCTACATAATCAGTTGTTGTAGTCTCTGCTATGAGAATGCTAATTATTATGATCTTTAGGATTACAGCACACAATAACAACTGCATTATAAACACAATAAAAGAAAACTCATTATCCAAATAATCAGCAAAATTACAAATTATTAAGTACTATAATTTAAATTTCATCAGATCACACAGAAGAAAACCCACTGTCCCTCACACAACTAAGTAATACCTTCGATGTATTAACACATCTACTCTTAAAAAAAAGCCTGCCCCAAGCACAATGCTCTCTCTTTTTTTCCCCACAGACTGAGCTGTAACATTTCCCCATTACTTAATCCTACCTTCTTGTCTCAACTCTGTTTACCATCTGCATGTTAGAGCCAAACTAGAGCGGTTACTCTTAAGCTTGTAGCTACAAGCAACCTTAACAAGAAAGTTTAACAAGAAAGTGCTCAGATTTTGCTCCTCAAACAATTAATAATACAGACGCTGTTCGAATATTTGGGAACTGCACACCACAGATCACAAAGATAGGCATATTATATAAATACAGATACACAGCTTACTAATTCTTTTTAAGAAGAGCTCTATTCACTCTTTCAGTAACAATACTAAGTTCTTTTATACCTGTTACAGAGGCACATCAGTTATAATTGCAAGGAGTTGTCCTGAACTTGAGAGACTCAAAAACAGAGACAACTACATTGTTTAAAACAGCTACTACAAACGGGTTCAAGAGGGAGAAGTTAAGGGAAATAATGAAATATAATTATAGGACCAATCTGGTTATTAACAACCAAAAGTCATACCAGTATGATTGTACACTACATCTGTGATGCAAAGCATATTCCATTCATTCTTCAATTTCTCCACAAGCGCTCCTATATCGCTCCAAGTGCAGTTTTTATTATGGTTTGAAAATTCAGGATTTACTTCTAACTGATCAGCCAATGAATAACATGATCTAGATAGTCCAAGCTTCTGCAGTGGCGTAAAATGAATCATGTTGTAACCTATGTAAAAAGAAACCATTTATTTAACGAGGGGAAAAAAAAAAAAAAAAAAAAAAAANAAAAAAAAACAACAAAAAAGGTCGAAGTTAATTGAAAGAAGCTTAATAAGCTGCACTTATAACACGTACTTAAAGCTAGTGTTTGGAATAACCAATGTAAATTAATCTGAACCTTCCCCTTGAAATTCTATGTAACACAAGCTTTAAAAATCACCCTGTCAGTTCTACAAACTTCCAAGTCTATCTGAAATCAAAACAATAAAATAAGTAGTTTCCCATATTAGGAAATCGCTGAATTTTTGCACCTCTGCCAATATTTTAATCAATTCACTGACTTAATCTGTTAACTAAATTGAATGTAGTAGAAAATACATAATAAAATACATAATCTACAAAGAATACATGAGTTGCTTACACTGAAGCTCTTCTATGTAACTTCGGGTTCTGATCATAAAACAAAAACTTAGATCCTTAAATATGTGTATTAGAATTACCTGTTTCTTTTGCCACTTTGAGCCTATCTTCCCATTCATGAAATGGTCCCAGACACTTAGCGAGGAACGTCTGGAGTGTAACACAATCCAAAGGTAGTACATGATTGTCGGCTCCAACATGCAAAATGGGATCCACAACTATGTAACCTCCACCACTTTTTTCATTTCTAGGAAAAAATAATTTTCATTGGTATAATAACACCCATTGCACCAGTCAGTTTCAGAGAGAGAATTCAAATAGCACAGGTATTTCAGAAACACTAGCCCAGTATAGTGGCTGGAGGGAGAGGGGGAACTGGTCTGCATGACACCTGAAGAAAATGTCTTAGGCATCATCTCTCCAATGGACTTAAAGAATACAACTGGGATACTGAGCTTAAAACTCTGGAAAAGTGAGATACCTTTGCTATTTTCTGAGATGGAGTACTGGTTCCTCCTTTTGGCATATGGACAGAAACACAAAGCATGACTGCCCATTACTACATGTAGATCTCCATCTTGAGCACCAGCCTCAGGAAGGTACCTGAGATAAATGTCCTAAGCCTGGAGAATTTAACTGCCCACCTTCCAGAACCTCGAAATACCAGACTACAATTATTACAGATAGTGGCATTCTCTTCTGCAGTTGTCCCACTAATACAAAGGAGGAAGTAAAGGATCAAAGTAAAGAATGCCAGAACCTCTGTGCTAGATAGAAAACAACCCTCAAAGTCAATGAAGAAAGTACAGATTAATCACTGAGATGCTCAAAATGCTGATGAATTTGTAAAAAATTGTAAAAACTTGTAAAAATAGATTGCTTCTCCAGCATTCACAGAAAGTTGATCAATTTGGTTCTGTATGTTCTCCAGAATATCTCTGCATCACAAAGTATTAAATAACCACCAGTTACTGTTTTTCATTAGTGGATTCTGGTTGGTCCCATAGCTGCAATTTGAAAAACACATGGAAAAAAATGTTTTTCTTCAGGTTAAGATGTAGACAAGGGAGCAAACTGCACTTGGCTCTAGGTATACAAATTTCACTCACCCAAGACTAAAATAGTACTGGTATGACCCAGAAATCTGGAGATCCAACTTGCAGTATTTGTCAGAGTCATCTTCTTTTCCTGTGGGATTGTGCCACGATAGTGTCCTAAACTTGTGGCGATCAAAGACTTCTCCAGAAGCTGGATAATTTGTGTACACAGTAACGGGCTTGCCCTGAAGAGTTGGGCCCAATCGGAATTGTAGCTCAAAACCTCAAGAAAAAAAGAAAAAGAAGAAAGATAAAATCACTTGATCAGGAGGACTAGGTATTTCTAGTCTCTTATTACAATTCCTAATTTGCTCCTATGTTAATAAGAAAGCACACCCTCATATCTGCCAAGAATTTAAGCAGAATGGTATATTTCTACAGCATAGAATCATAGAATAATCTGAGCTGGAAGGCACTCACAAGGACCACTCAAGTCCAATTCCTGGCCCTGCACAGGACTCCTCAGGAATCACACCATGTGCCTGAGAGTGTTGTCCAAACACTTCTTGAACTCTGTCAGGCTTGGTGCTGGGACCACTTCCCTGCGGAGCTGGTGCCAGTGCCCAACCACTCTCTGGGTGAGAACCTTTTCCTGATATCCAGCCTAAACCTGCCCTGACACAGCTCCGTGTCATTCCCTCGGGTCCTGCCACTGTCACCACAGAGAAGAGATCCATGCCTGCCCCTCACATGGAAGTTGCAGACTGCAGTGAGGTCTCCCCTCAGTCTCCTCTCCTCCAGGCTGAACAGACCAAGTGGCCTCGGCCATTCCTCACACAGCTTCCCCTCAAGGCCCTTCACCATCTTCACTGCTCTTCTTTGGACGCTCTCCAATAGATTTAAACCTTTCTTATACTGTGCCACTCAAAACTGCATCATCTCTTCCTACCTTTCTAAAACTGTTCTTTGCATACTTTACATACATTCTTTTTCCTTTACTTACACGGCACTATTCATCTTCTTTCCAATTTGTTTCTCTTTGCTATATAGAAAGTTTTCAAAACAAAATTTAGAACAACACCAAGATCATCAGGCTACATTAAATTTTATGTAGATTTTGGATTATGTAGTCTCTAAGTACTTAGGTTTACCAACTCTATATAGTAGGCTGACCCATGAAAACATCTGAAAAAATTAGGAACATATTTAAAACCAGAAAATATTTCAAATACCTTCATTATTCATTGAGGATTCACTAAACAATTAAAATCCTCATGCTTTTAACTGAAAAATTATATGTAAGTGTGTGTGATCTACAATATATGAATTGTTAAACTTTCAGAGAGCTCAGCAAACCAAAGGGAGTCTTCCATATGTGCTGCAGGTCACACACACACAGAAAGAGGCTTAAGTTTAAGCTTAAGGTATCTGCGATAATGAGAAAAATTAAGTTAAAAAACTGGAACCTAAAAGCATATGTAGTCTACTAAGTTAGACATAAAAAATTTGTTTTAGTCAAGAGGCTTTAGAATAGGTTTCCACTTGCAGGTATGAGGGTCACCATCACAAGTGGCTAATTACAGGGTTCTTTCAAGTGAATGAAACAGATGTAAGTTCTTACACAGTCACTTTTAATAAATTACATGCCAGTCATGTATTTAAGTGCAGTAAACCACCTACTAGTCCTAGCAGCCAACAAAATTTGGAGGAAAAGAAACCTGGGTACTTGCAAAAAAGGAGAAAATTATTAGTACATAGACAATGAATCAAAAAGTATAAAAAATTCTGCATACCAAGTTCCAATATCTTAAGTTGAAAAAACCCACTTGCTTATGAAGTAGAATCATGGGGACTCTAATAACAGAATGCAGTGTCTGAATGCATTTAAAAATAAGTGTTAACAAGCTTTGTGTTTCTCTTATTAACTAAATCACCACTGCACCAAAACCCAACAGGCAAAGCAAATGTTTTCAGATCTGAATGTCTATCAGGTAAAATGAAGCTCATTTGAATGCTACATATATATATATATACACACACACATATACATAAAACCGCTTTTGGAAGGTTAAGTACACTCTCTTCAGTGCTGGCCTGACATTTTGTTACAGGGATTACTAAAATTAGAGCACAGGGATATATGTCATTGATATCTTATTTCCTGTAAGAGTTATAGTGACATCAGGAATGCTGTGCTCAAAATTAGCTATGCCCTCTCGGAGACTGCTACCAGCAGGAGCACTTTGAATGTCTGACAGCCATGCACTTCTCCTTCCCTCCTTCCAAGAAAATGGACACAACTGGATAGATAAGTTAAAAATGGAAGTTAGGATCAATTCTGCACTTCTTCACTACTGACATTTCTTTACATTAGGCTGGTCGGAAAATTTTGAAATCAATTAGTTAAAGAGAATTTTTATTCTCAAGAACCAAAAACCTTGCTCCTCTACTAAACCCCTTTGATATTAGGTTCCTAGATTAGTAATACACAGTAACAAACCCCACAAAAACTCTCAATAAAAATTGTTGCACTGTTAAAAAAATGTTTTTAAAGACAAGGACTTTAGTTTTACAGTCTAAATTTGCTGACCAGCATAACAGTGGACCAATTAGTGGATAGGTTTTGTTTGTTTCGGGGTTTTTTTTTTCCAAACAGACTTAAAAACAGTTTCAGGAAGAACTCACATGAAGTTCTTAGAAGTATGCAGCAAGATATATAGCTCTGATAATATAACAAATCTCATAACAAGATTTAGGAGCTGCTAAAGAGCTTACAAACTGAAACACTACCTCAAACCTGCAGACTTTGCAAAATGCTAGTATTACTGACAGATTTCAAAATTATAATATTAAAACATGGGGTGCTGCATAAGAAGATAAACACTGAAGACCTTGACTTATGTGGACTTTTGCAGGTCACCAAAGTACAGGCTATAAAAGGAGAAGGACAAGGCCTGTCTAAAAAATACTTTGCGCTTCAGTCCCGTGAAGACTGACGGCTCTTGGCCAATCTGCACTTCGTTTCTGAAGAGTTTAACGAGTCGGATTAAACGGTGTGCGGAGCCCATAGAGCTCTGCAGTGGAAGCAAATCAAAACAAAACAAACCAACCCAAAACCAAAACCAAACCCAAACCAACAACACCCCCCCACACTCCTCCAAAACCCCACCACTTCAGGCTGAGCTCCCTTTCCACTGCCATCCAAAGACGATGCCGAGGTCCCGGCCATTTCCCTCTCACCCGGCCCCGGCACCCCGACCTACCCTGCTCAAGCCTGAAGAGAGTCTTGTCCAGCTTCTCCATCTCGGCGAGGTGCAGCAGCCGCGTCTCCTTACCGCCCGGCATGGCTGCGGCCGCCCGTCCGGCGCTCCTGCCGCGCCGGGACTCTCAGTGCGGGGAGAGAGAGGCGAGCCCTGCCGTGAGGGAACAGAGACAAAACGCTGCGGGTCAGAGGAGACCCCCGGCAGGACGCGGCCGCTCAGGAGCGCCTCACGCCGCCGGGCGCGCTTACATGTTCCCCGGTCCCGGGGGAGCGCGGAGACACGGCACTGCAGGGCAGGGCGGAGGGGAGGCGGGTACGGGACGAGCTGTCAGGCAGCGCCCAGCCCTGCTCTGGCCGGGGACCGCCGCCGGCTGCACCCCGGAGCAGCTCCCGTCCCACAGCGCGGCCCGGCCCGCAGCCAGAGCTACGGAGGTGCCCCCGGGGAGGGGGAGCCTGACACCTGTCACTCTTCGCGCCCGCCCCGGCGCTGCCGGAGCGCCCCGCCAGGCCCCTCAGGGCTGCCCCGCCGCCCTCCGCGGGGAGCGCTGCCCGCTGCAGCCGTCCCACCATACTCACGAGCGGGCCCGCAGAGCGGCGGAGGCGCCGCTCCCCGC
>VXBT01003167.1:221299-274103 GCA_013400235.1 Oriolus oriolus | reverse complement strand
GACCCCGCCCCTTGGCTCCCGGTCCCGCCCCTCCGCTCGCGGCCCCGCGAAGCGCGCCCTGAAGGGCGAGGATACCTGAGGGATACGCCAGGGATACCTCAGGGGTACCCCAGGGTGCCCTCAGGGTTACCCTAGAGATACCTCAAGGGTACCTCAGGGGCGCCCCCCGTGCCCCGCGCTGTAGTGGCAGCGAGCGGGCTGATCTCTCCGTGAGCCTGGACCCTGCAGCCCGGCAGGGCTGTCGGACAGCGCGGCGTGGTGGTACCTGTCTCCTGTCTCAGCCTTCCTTTACAGCCACAGCCCCACCAGCGCCTTTACACGCGGCTGGTGCGCACAGGCACGAGAGGTGTCTCCGAGGGGCCGGGGCACCCGGGTCCGGAGCTCTGTGTGATTTTCCGGGCACTCTGCTGAGGGTGAGGCGGCTTTAAAGACTGCCTGGAGTTTCCCGGCTGATGCATCTGGGTCCAGCCGCTCTTTGCCGTGACTGGAACGCCGCTCCGCCGAGTTCCTTCAGCGTTCCTATATCGCTGCCTCAGGGCCAGCATCCAGCGCCGGGCAGCCGGCTCCATCCTGATAGGCTGCGCTGCTGAAAAAACATGGTGTCAGCCAGGGTTTAAGTGCTATATATAGAGTGTGGAAAAGACTACAAACTCCTTGGATCTGTCTTTGACCAAGAGGTAGCATGGTTTTTAAAAAAATCCCAAGCACCAGAACAACCCCCCCCCCACACCTCTTGTTTTGCAGCATACTGTCATCCGAACTGCTGACACCAGACAGCCCTTACCATTGCTTTCTGTTGCAGAACACCTGGGACAGTTGCTCCAGGCCTCTTACCACCGAAGTCACTAGCTGCACCCCAGTGTAAAGGTCAGCCTTGCAGCTTTGGAAGGTCAGTCTATTTTTATTGCCTAGAAATACGTTTTAAAAATGCTTATCGATTTACAGTCACTCTGTCATACTGAGTTGTTTTTTCTTTTTTTCTTCTTCTCAAATGTGCTATATTTTGTGGAATTGGAAGGGGTCTGCAAAACAATTTAGGCTTAACCATTTGCTTCCAGCCATCCCATGCATACCTTTATAAGTGTGTTTTACTGCGGGGTGTTCATCTAATTACAGTGCATTGAGGGGAAGTCCAAAGGCCTTGATATTCATAGAAACACTTCTACCCATTTCAAACGGAAATTTTTCTATCCTTTGGTAGCTTTTTTTCTTTTCTTTTCTCTTTCACCTGCTCCCCCCTCTGAAAATTTCCAGAAATCTGTTTGTTCCTCTTTACAGTTAATGTTTTTTGGTATTGTTGAGAAAGGTTTTCATGCTGGTGTAAGTGAATATGTCAACTTGTTTGCCCTTGACAATATTAGGGTCCCTAGACAGAATAGAGGAAAAAGGAAAAGCCACGCCATGAGTGCAGTTCCCTTAAGATTCACCTCACTGAGGCTCATTCAGGTATGATTCAGATGTGATACTTACAGTCTCAGTTATTTCACATGGACATTTCCTGAGTGCCCAGTAGAATTCTCCCATTGTCCTTGTCTTTTCTAGCCCCCTTGCTCTTTACTTGGCTTGCTGGCCTGTGTTTGTGTACAGGACAGACTTGCACCTAGAAGAATCCTGTCTCTCCTGGCATGCTGGCTGTTTCCTCTGAATTGGATGTGTCCCAGAAAAGAAGATGATACAACATAGGAATGGGAAATACAAGAAGCTCCAACAGTTATGGAAGTCATAGGAACAAAACCAACAGAGGTAGCTGAATGAGATCTGGACCATCTTTTTTCTAGAGTCCTCAGCAAGCTTCAGTAGCTTGAAGTGACTGCAGTTAATCTGCCAGCAGAGCCTTGCACAAGTGTCCTTTCCTCCAGGCTTGCTGTTGTCCTGTCACATACTGCAAATGGGCTGGCATTTAGAAATTTCATGAGCTGCTTACACAGAGAGCAGCTCTAAGAGAGGGAGAGCAAATAATGCCTATGTAGTCAGGTCCTCTGCATAAATAGTTTTCCTGAAGTGCATGTTGAATAATTTGTGAAGAGCAAGAAAAGAACCAGAAGGGTATTGAAGGCTGTTTTTCTCCTGCTACTAAATTTTAAAATGTGGCTCTTTTGATTTCCTTACTCCATACAGAACTCACCCTACCCTAATGACTAGGTTTGCACTGGCACATCTCCTCTATACTAGGCATTGAGACAGATTTTGAAATGTACCCAGGTTTATGAAAAAGGATTTTTTTAGTGTCTTGGACAAAAATCACTAGGAAACCAGTCCTGAGGCAGTTATTTTGACCATCATTTGTGACTGTAGCTAAACCAGATGTGAACAGTGTAAATGAAGGACTTGATTTACTGCACAGCAAGAAAGTTTCCTAGCTACAGTGAAATCATTTGAGAATTGAAACAGTATCATTTCATTGCTTTCAATTCCATATAAAAAATACTGTTTCAGAGATAATGAATGTTGCAGGTGTCTTGATGAAGTGTAATTAGGAAAGAGAGCAGACCTCTCAAATAATTTCTTCCTCCACTGGCATCATCTCTTATGCTGGCCCATCCCTTACAGATTTTGGGTCTGCATTCATTTGGCACATGTAAATTGAGCAATTTTTCTCCATATGGAAACCACACCAGCAAAACATGAATGCACAAGTGCTACCTTTGAGCATTGCACTTTTGTCTAGGACACAGCCAACACCAACGGTGTATTTGCTACACTGGCATCTAAGGGGTGGTTTTCACAGTGCCATTTTATCTTCAGTTTGCAGTCTCTGTGTGTGATTATGATATACCACAGCAGGAAATGATCAACAGTTGCTTCAAAATAAGAATAAATACCATATCAATGTTAATTATCAGGAAATAATTTTGCAGCATTTTCAAATGTACTCATACCAGAATTCTTCAATCCTTTTACATACACCTTCCTAGTGGTCCTCCTTTCTTGCCTCCTGTTTTGCAACGCAGTGTTCCAGAACACTTATCCTAGCAGTGGTGTCAATACACTTTGGGTAGCTTTTCGCTAGGTGTCACATCTCACTGATGTCATATTGCTTGTGCCTGTTTTAAAGGTTATGCCTGTAAAGTGTGGGAACTTAGAGTACTTACATGGTGGCACTCATTTTTTATTTTTAATAACAGAAAAATAGTTCCCAATAACAAGAGTAAAAGCCAAATAGCACAGAGAGAACTTAACTGAACATCTAACTAAAATTAAAAGCAGACTCCTTTGGCCTGTGTACAGGAAATATGAAACTTTATAAAATTTAAAGTGAGCACAGTTTTTCTCAATGCTCCACACTCATGCCCTGTAAATTCATGAATTAACAATGTGTTACTGTTCAAACAATAGAAAGTTTAAGAGATGTTGAGTCTTCTGTCTAGCTTTTGTTTTCTAATGGGGAGGTCTCAACCAGAAATGCAAACTTGAAAGAAAGCTCATTTTCTTTAAAACTGTCTCTCTGCAATTTGATTAAACTGCAGTCTTTTCTGAATTAGATCTTTGCGATGCAGTGACCGAAAACAAGTGCTATTCTTAGACAGTTATGTGCTCAGCAGAAATTTGAATATGTTCTTGGACATTAGAATCTAGTACTGAATGAAAACATTAGTGAGAACCTTGATGTAATCACCTATAGCTTTTTAAAAAAAAATCCCTTCTGTGTGGTAACAGCAATTGCCTGGATAGGCAGTGAATAAATGATAGGCTGGAATAAAAGTGTCTGTTTAAGCCAGAAATCAGATGAGATGGAGAGGCTAGGACAGTAACCTATTTAGTTTGTCCTTATTGGCCTTTCCTGTAAGGCAGTGTTGGTTTGACCTGTCAAAGATTAATCCGGTATCATCGTGAATTTTTGGATTGCAGAAACATTTTTAGTTTGTTTTTAATTCCAGTTTGGCCATTCTTTTACTGTGTGGCCTCAATCAATCAATGGTCTAACATCCACAGAAAGTTAATTTTTAATAGAGTTTAATTTTTAATAGGAAATTGTAAAATTCAATGCATATATCTTTAAAGAGGTCCATATAAAATGTTGTTAAAGGTAGCTTGTCACGTAAGTGACTGTGCTTTAGCTAACAGCATCGCATTAATTTGATATTAATAATCTGCAGACATGGTGACTTGGCAAACAAAACAAAGTATCTGAATTATATTCTTGTACCATTTAACTTAGTGAAGTGTAAAATCAATTCACATGTACTGGGCCAATTTTTCTTGTACAAGGAGAACACATCATACCAGAGTGCTGAACCACTACCAGCACTTTTATCTTCCTGCGAATTGTTCCATTTAACTCTAGTGAGATATGCTGAGATTTAAGACTTCAAAGGATCTATTCCTAAATGAACTGTAGCAATGTCTTATTGAGCAGATCTACTCTTTCAGTTTTATATTTCCTCCTTAAAAATAAATATTTGGAGTGTCTCTTGCATACTCCATCTCCTTTTTGATGTTCCTTCCTAATACATCAAACTAAACTGAGAATACCATGAATATTTTCCCAGTCCATAAAAATAATAATCCTTAAATCTTACCTAGATAACTCTTTAAGTTCAAATGGTAAACAGCTGATCGTGCTTTTCTGTTCTATACATTAGACATCTTATTTTTAAGCAAAGAAATACTTATCTGAAGTTATCTGAAAGCTAATATTGGGGACTGTAGTCCTGCTCTGTAATGTTTCAGTGCAGGCAGAATTCAAGCTGGGGTAATTTAAACAGGCCAACATGGTGTAATATATTGCAGAAGGAAAGTATTTCACCAAATGTATGACTACCGCAAGCATTTGTTTTAAAAGATATTAAACATGAGCAGGAAGAACATACAAGAGTGGTTTGCACTAGAGGGCTACAAAGCTGGAATTCAAACTGGCGAATCTTTTGCTATACAGCAATCAGAGCACCTTCTTCAACATTTCCAGCTGAACTATCTCCGAATGCTGCTACCAGAAAATAAAAGTCCTTCGTTTGTCTTATTGATATCATCAGGTCTTTTGGTTATCCATGAATTTAAGTTTAGGATTACTGATGAGAAGTAGTTTGCCCATAACTGGGCAGTGGTTCCTATGTGAACACCCGGTACCTATGAATTGATGCTGTATTTTGGGACAAACTGCTGCTGCTGTCCAGTTTTTTTGAGTGTCCCACTTCTGCACAAAGCACTGGCTCTCCATTTCAGCTGGAGGAATTAGTGTCTGGTGCAATAGTGCAGCTTTGATATTTTGCTTCTGAGAAAATTTGGAACTTCCTTGGAGTTGCTGGCTTCCAAAGTGGCCATGTACGAACCGGACTGTGCAGGAGGCAGCTTTCCATAGCATGTCTGGACTGAGTCCCTTTACACCTTGTTTGGTATTCCCTGTGCTGATCAATCGAGGGTTGCTGCTTACAGGACTTGCTAAAATATGCCTTTTACCAGCTGTGTTATGGTCTGACCAGTTCATTAGCTTTTGAAAGTCTCTGCAAACATTTAGGTGAGACTTGCTAAAGTAAGAGCTAAAATCCCTGCAGCCCTTCCCATGGAGCATACTCAAACATCACTACATGGTTCCCCCACAGCGGCGCTGGGCATGTACTAACTAGAGTGTTGCTACAACTAACAGTGCTGTGCATCATCCCTCCAGCAGGACTGCTTGTGCTTGAACTCAGAGCAGCTGCAAAACCCCACAGACATACAAGGTCTGCACAAAGAGTGCATTTGGAAGCCATGAAGGAGTTAAATTAGGAGCTGCTGAGAAAAGGTGGAGAAATGGAAATGGGTTGTCTGTGAAAGGAGTTCTGAGATGAGGTGAAAAAGGGTAGGAAAATTAGTTCCTAATCCACGTGAAAGGGCAGAGGAAAGAAGCTGGGGGGTAAAGGTGGAACTGAGGTTGGCTGGCAAAGAAACCAATAAGTGTGTGAGAGAGCATTGGACAAGATTTCAATTAATCTTAGCTTCACATTACTTATTTTGTAATCAGGTCTAAAGTGCCTTAAACTGAAGCACTTACAGGTCAATGCCTTTGCCAGCAAGCTCTTTGCTCCCTGTAAAGCAGAACAGTAGAAACTTATCACATCTTGCTGATATAATAAAATTAATATTTAAAAAAGCATCACAGCAATGGTCAGAAAAGATAGAAAACTCAATAAAGTTAACAATGCAGTACTTCTGTCTGATAAAACTTGATAGTGTGCATCAGATCACACTCTCATCACGTGAACTGGAGGAAATGATTCTACTGAAGTCCTTTATCAGTTTGTGTTGTGCACTGCATAAGTGGAGACTCTCAGAAAAGTGACAGGTTGTGTGTCATTTGATCATAACACCTATACAGACCTGTCTCAAACTGATATCAGGGAACCAATCTTAATTATTTCGTTTGAGAGAAGTAAGGAAGTAATTTAAAAAAATCTATTTAAGTCAAAGTAGATACATATTTTGGTAGAAAGCTATGGTGCGGGTACTTCAGCTGTTGTGTCAGAATAGAGATGCAAAACCGAAGCATGTTTCTGGGCAGTCGACTGGCAAACCTTATGTGACTGATTGGCTACTGCCACCACGTGGCTTCTTACAGTCATTGACTGAAAACTGTAAAATGCGTTTTACCTCTAGGTAAACAAGTATTTTCGTATAAATAGGATTTCAAGTCTGAATTTTATTTGTGACGTTAAAAAAAAATTAAAAATTATTGTGATTAGTAAAGAGAAACAAGAACCAAAAAATGCCTACAGTAGAAGGAAATTTCTGAACATAAGGGGAGTATGGTCTAGTTTGTAAATTAACAGTAAGCTGGTAAAACAGGTAAGTACGAAACAGTCCCAGAGCTCAAGGGAAAAGAAATTATTAGTTATGGAGGAAAATATCTCATCCTACATTGTGACTTTATCATCATTTATTTCCTTTCAGATGGTCAGGATTTTTTCAATGACTCAACATTCCCATCTCTTTGCGAGGAAAACCCCCCCACCACATGCAAATTGGTTTGGTAGGAAGAATTCTTCATATCTAAGATAACAATATTGTTATTAATTCCCTAACACATCTTTAACTAAAACAATAATGCTGAAAAGTTTGAAAAATGCTGAAAGCTTGAGAAATCTTTAACTGCATAGTCTCGTATGTGTAGTTTACGCAAGAGAGAGGTGATTAAATACTGGTGCCAGGACTGTTATCTTCAGAGAAAGCCTAGTATCCAGCATTTAGCCAAATCCAAATACACTTTTTCAAGCACATGTCAGTATTTCAAAATCGGTAACACTAGCAGCAAAAAATTCTGTGATCCAAGTTATCCATCATCAAAACAATCTGGTAGGCATCCAGCCTTTTTGTACATCACTCGATTGGAACTCAGGTGATGTTTTATGGCAATAACCTTGTCAGTAACATAGAGCGTAGTGCACACATATATGAAACTTGAGCAAGGTCTGACCTTCTAAAATGCCACAGTTTTGCTGAATAGTTGGCTTAATACCAAAGAGGAAAGTTGATTAGAAGGAATCATAGTAACATGGGTTCTCTTCAGATCTAGCTTCAATGGCTTATTGTTTTCCATATAGCTTTGGGCTTAAAAAATAGAATAGCTATCAGTATAAACACTTGACTGCACAGTAGTTAATTTCCAAAATTATATATATTTTGCTAAATTGTCTTCTCGGTTCTTAAGCAAGAGAAATTCCCCTTTATATACTTAGAATGAAGTCTCCTCTACAAAATTCCTGTTGATTTCAAAATAATAAGCTTTCACTAACTTACTTAACTCCCTATAATAAACTATGCAAACAGAGTCATCAGCTTCTTTTCATGTTGGGTGTTGTGTCATTCATTTGCCACTTGACGTCCTCATCCTCTGACACTGGTCAATAGTAGGTTACACAGCTTTATCTCTCTTCAGGCTTGCAGGAAGATTCAAACCCACTCCCCAGCCCTCTATGTCTCTATCTCATTTGATTCAGCCAGAACATCTGCTTTGTAATAAATACAGAGTTATTATGAACACACTAACAGCAGCTGCAGTGCACTTGACAAAGAAGATGCAGCTGTGGACTTTTTATAGTTCATATAATCTAATGCATTCTATTTACTTTATATTGGATATGACACTTGACAAATTAGCATGCAGTACCCTTTCACAGAAACATTTTCATTAAGGCTGCAGAACTATTGATTTTTTTTTTTTTTTAAGGAGACTGGTGTGTTTGGAAAGAGCCCTTCCAGACAGAATGAGGATGGCAGAAATAGTATGGGTACTTGTACTAAGTAGTTACAGAGTTGGGATTTTTTTACCCTGGTTCTCTTGGTGTTTTCCTGGCTTTCTTGCTTTACAGCTCTTTAGCAATAGCTAACATCTTTTGAAATAAGAGAAGCTATACAATGATAAGCAAAACGGTATTCCCTCCATTACCCCTTTTACTTTTCACAGAGAAATGATTTTTTCTTCTTAAACTCTGATTACCATTTCCAACAGAATTGGAGCTTGCATTTCTATCCCTTCTCATGGGTCTTAATGAGGAAATTACTTCCATGTATACTTGTATTTATTTTGTTTCAGACATATATACCCCATTCTGTCAATGAGCCAAGACCCTAAAATAATATCTTAAAATATTTGTATATTATTTCCACTATACTTTGTGAAAGTTATGAACCTAAATATTGTCAAGAATATTGGTCCCTCTGGTCACCAGTTTTCTTACTGTGAATGTATTTATGTTATTATTTGTCTTACTCATAATGTATTTGTATTAGTTAGAAACGCACAAGCACATAATAAAGCATGTATGTACTTAGGCCTGCAATTTTATCAAACTCTTTCATATATGGGAACTTTATGAATGCAGTTGTAAACAGAATTATTTTTTCCCCTGGCTAGGGGGAAGTAGCCATATTTAACTTTAACCTGTGGCTTATGCATTATGTTTCTTCAGTTGCTGTACACTGAGTGAGATCTCAGCTTCCCAGTGACTCCCATGAGCAAGATAATGCAAGTGTAATAGTCAAATAATTTTTCTGATTAGGCAAAGTAATCCCTTACTGTTTTTCACATTAAATGTATTTTTTAATATGTTATTACAGGGAACCTCTAAGGTCAATGCTGCTTTTATAGAAACTGAGAAAACAGTGAACACTAACAGAGCATTTCCTAGTCTGCTATATTTTAGTAGATAGTTATTTTTTAAGAAAATACTACCAAATTAATAGTACTAAGATCTCTAGAACTGCTCGGAGCTACTAGTATGCAACTTAATTACTACAGCTCTCCAGTCAAGGTGTTTTCTAACACAAACACAATATTTCTATGCTGTGGGAGGGCAAAAATTCCCGTTGGATTTTTAAATAATTGTCTTTTTGTGCCACTTTGCGAGCAATTGAGAACTTGGATTTAAACAATACAGAAGTCAGAGAAGGCTGTGTAAGCAATTGCAGTTTCTGCCAGCAAAGCCCCAGTTACAGCCAGTACTTATTTGCTTTCTTGATAAGAAGGGCCTGATTTTGCAAGCCTGTATATGTGACCATCTTTCCGCACACGAATAGCACCGCCAACGAGCTCTCCAAGCTTTGACAAGGATAGTCTCTCAGTAAACCTCTAGTTAAACCAGGACGGCCATCCACACCTCCAGCGTTGGGAGACTGCAAAGCAATTACGCGCCCTAACTCCTCGCAGGGCCCGGTTCTGGGGGGTCCCCTGTGGGCAGCACCTCGGGCGGGCACACGGAGCGTTTGCAGCGCTCCGGTTCGCGGCTCCCCGGGCGCGGCTCCGCTCCGCTCCGCGCCCCGCCCCGCCCCGCCCCGGCCCGGGCCGGGCCCTCCCGCGCCCCTCGGGCACCGTGTGCGGGCCGCCCCCGCCGCCAGAAAAGCGCCGCGGCCGCGGGGGAGGCTCGAGCAGAAGAAGGGGCTGGCTGGCTGGCCCAGCTGCGCCTTTTACCCCGCCCTTTTCCGCCGCAGAGGTGACGGAGAGGAGAGTGGGGCTGAGGAGCTGCTGTAGCCCCAGAGTGCTTTGATTGAGTTCACGCCAGTGAGTGCTCAAATTGTGGATACTGCAAACTTTTTGGAAAGTGTATTTGCTTAATAGAACATCTGCTGTAGGTATGAAGCAAAGGAAAATCTGGTGGCTTTTTTGAAGCACCTTGTAGCAGCTGCCTGTCATGTGAGCTTTCTGAATTTCTTTAGAGAAAACTCCTAAACCTGAGTGCCTTAATGAGTAAAGGTAAGCTATGGCCTATTTTAGCTGGAAGCCGTGCTAGCCACGTCCCTCTGGCATCTTTTTTGCTTCTTGTTATGAGAACATTAGTTTCTTATTTTGTTTCTCCATTAACATGCATAGGAGATATATCGCATGATAACTGCGATAGTAAATGTGCTCATGCCGTTGTTGAATTTACTTGTTAGGGTAACAAACTGTGTCTTCTTAGGTCAGTCTTCAACTTTGGGTTCTTCATACAGATAAAAGTTTGCAAGGTTGGGGCCTTAAAGATTAAATACAGAGCAGCTGCACAAATGAAATAATTAAAGTAAACAACTGACCAGGGCAAAATCCTTGCCTCCTGTTCATTCTTAGTGAGATATATGGAAAAAAGATGAAGTTACTGTATTTTTAAGATTATTTATTCTTCTTTTAAAATAAAGTCTCTTTGATAGGGAGTAAATGCATAATGAGCTTTAAAATCATGCTGCAAATTTATGTCAACTGATACTTGGAGGAATAAAGTATCAAAAGTTGGTTGTAGTTCCCCCTGCTCTTAATTGCACCAGAAGATAATTAAGTAATTACTTAGTATGAAATTCTTTCAGTCTGGGGAAGTAAATGTCTGACAAAGCACAGGAAGCTGCCGGGTCAATGTTTCATGATAGCTTCATGCATTTCAGCTGAAGTGTAGGGAAGCTATATAAAATATATGTCTGAAGTAAAGATGCTCTTATAAACCTTACTTTTTTGTGTGTGTGTATTTTTTCTTTTTTTCAGACAAGCTTCCTGGATACAATAAAGGTTAATACAGTTAGATGCAAACCGAATAGAAGGGATTACAAAGTAACATAAGCTGTTTTACTGCAAGTAGAGAGCCAATGGCAGTTTTACTTGGACTTTGTCGCTATAACAGAAGGACTGCCTGTAAGGTATGTACCTACATTCAAACTGTTGTAAAAATAATTTTGAAACACATAAGCCCTTGAAATTATCTTTCCTAGAAAGAACAAGATGCTGAGGTTGTATGTTTTGTTGTTTTGCATGCATGGGGGGGAGTGCGTGTGTTTGTATTTTAAACATAATGGATTATTATGAATGCAAACACTACCTGTTTTCTGTCCTTTCTCAATCCAGCTGGCGTGATATGACCACCTTTAACTAAGCAGAAGAGGTCAACCCAAGCTCTTTTTATTAATTCAGAGGGAGGGTTACTTCGACAGCAAGACTGTCTGCTTTCCCTTTGTAGGGTATATTTCTAAAGGAATGTGTCATAAACGTCTTATATTAATATAGCTTATTCCCCTTCAGGTGGCTCTTTGCTTTTCTGCTTGCCCTCTTGTCTGATGGTGCTCAGGAGAAAATTTGTGTCTATGGTAGTTTTTGTACCTTTGAACTGACAGTATGTTTGCCTTGCCTGTTGTCTCATCTCTTTCCTCTCTGAAGTTAGAGTTCACACTATGCAGCTGATGAAGTTAAACAGCTGAAAGAAGATAATTTCTGTGAAGAGGTCCTGGGTTGGAGTGTGAGCATTTTGCTCATGAGCTATTAGGCTACCAGGGCTTTCTTAGCTGTTGATACCTGCAGGGCCTGTAGGAGTTATTTTCAACACAGGAAGAAGTAACTTACTGCTCTCAATTTATCCCAATACTCTTCAGATTTCAGGGTTTTTTTATTTTATTAATCTCTGCTTAATCTTTTTCTTCTGCCACTTTTTGAGTCAGTTGAATCTGACAAAGAATATTTCTTGTTTTATTTTACATCCCTACCACATCCTCTTCTGCTTACAGCAGAATACTACCCTACTCTTCTTGTCTCTGTGATATGTAGCCTTATCTCTTCTTGTTTTGAAAATTTCTCTGGTACGTATAATTGTACTGAACCTTAATTTTTAGCTTTCTATAGGCTTCTTTAACATATGACTAGAATAATTTTGATGTAAACTTTTGAAAGTTTGGAGAAGTATTGAAACTAGAAGGAAATACTTTAACTAGTAGTTAAAGATATGATCATAATGTTATCTTGAATATTTGGGAGGGGTTGAGCGTTGGGTTTTTTCTAGTTCTTGAAACCTAACTGTTCAACAGACTCTTGCCTCTGATTTTCTTCTATTTATTGGTGTAAAGTTTCTGAGGAGCCCTTATGTTGAAGTACAAATATAGCATTGCCTTGGAAATGGTGCTTTTTAGCACTGAATGTATGAGAACTTTGGAAGAGTTCATGTTGATGGCTCCTATTGTGTAAGACAAGTGATGTGCCTTGTCTTCATTTGACTGCTTTTTAGGTATCAAGAATTCAGTCTGAAATGGCTCTGCGTGTTTCTTATCTTCATGTCCATCCATGCTGTCAGGGAGCTTCATAACCTGATACTTCTTATCACTTGCTGCAAAGTGGGCATGGCCCTTCCAGAAGGCAGACCTACTTGCCTGGTCTGTGTTCCATCAGAGCTGATAACTTTCTTCTTGTGCCTAAGGATTGAAAGGAAGTTTCTCTCTGTTCTCCTGGCCTTTTGGACATGGAAACAGTTTCTTTCATTGGCTAAGGCATTCTGTAAACCACAGTACAGCTGTAAGCTCTGCATGCTGCTGAGTAGCAAAACAATTGCCACAGCTTTTATGGAAACAGTATTGTGGCGGGGCAAGACATTGCATGATGAAAGCTGAGATTAAGGTTTCATATAACTGTTTGAGGATCTGTCGTCCTACTACCCCATGTCTTTCATGCATACTGTTCCCTTGACAAGAGTGTGACAAGCAACCTGTTGTTTGACTAATTGTCTGGAGGTCCGGTATCCAAAAGGAAGAGTTCAAAGGAGAAGTCTTGTGCTTGTCTGCAACAGACGCACATATTTCTTTGTCTAAATCTTCATACCAAATTCTTGCTCTTGCATGTATAAAATTTATTTGTGACATTTGGCAACTTTAGTTTCCCTGCAGAAAGGAGAACTTGTTACTGGGGAATTATTTGTCCTATGTGAAGAAATAGACACGGGTTGTGGAAACAAAAGGCAGTATGTAATGTTGCAAAATTTGAAGCTATGATTAATAAAAGTGGGCTTGATAGTAGCTGTGTAGTTCCTCAATAGTGCTGACCTTTATAAATATGTGAAGCATGTTTTAAGATCCATCTGTTCTGTGCAGATGTTTAAGGATCTTGAATTTTTTTTTCTTTTTTGAGAGAGAACAGGAGAGGGATAGGCAAAAGACATTTTAAAAGTGCTGTCAAAATGAATGAAGGGAAATAATCCACCCAGTGGGTGGAGGGATCCATCAACAACCTGTAGGTGGCCTGAAATATGGTATCTGAACGTTCTTGCAATGTCTGGCAGTTATCAGAAGCAGAAGTTATTCAGCAGCTGGGAATGGTGTCTTCTCATGAATCCTTTTTTTAAATATGGTTTTGTATTTTGGCATTCAACTGATTTCTAAAGATGAATGGTGACCTGTAATGTAAATATTTATTGTATTTAATTGCCTGTAAATTTTACTTTCTACAGGTGGAGCTGCCTGGTTTTGCTGTTGCTGTTTGGATGTTTGTTTGCTTCTGTGCATCTGTGGGTGGCTATCCAAATGGAAAAGTAAGAGAAGCCTGCACTAGCATGGTACCCTGTCATGGTAGCTCTCCTCATCTGTCACCTGAGCACATCATTACAGTGAATGGGACTGGATTTAAACCAGGGGACAGCATTGAAGGTATTGTGTCAGTTATAGCTGAAGAGTTTAATTTATTGTCTCTTTGTATTATAGTATGTCTTTCCTCAGTTTTCTGTACTGGATTTATCTAAGCAATTGAATCTTGTTTAAGTAATTCATTAAGCATCATTCAGTACTGGTAAAATGAGCATCTGGTAGTCATTGCTGAAATATTTCCTTCTTCCTCTGGAGCAGAGTTAAACTTCCTTTTATTTTTCTTCTTGCTTCAGTTCATCTGTCTGGACCAGATTTTGAAGGCTTTTTCATACAAGCCAGGGATGCAGGACACCTGGATAGCCCTGCAGTTGGTTCTTTCGTGTTAGCTGACCGGAGATATTCTCAGCTGCTGACATGTGGTCGGACCAAGGTAGAGCCCAGCACCTTAAAATGGGGCATTGGGTGCTGAGGGGCTTGTACCAGACTATGTCTGCAATAGGACAGAGCTTGTCTATGTAATCCTATTTGAGTTCAGTGAGTCTCTTGGGAAATTGGTCCAGGAGTCTAGAGGCATGACTCCCTGCAGCTCTGGACTATTTTTATGAGCTGTTTAAACTGTCCTAGTGACAGAAGGCAGTTGACTGCTGCAGGAAGATGCAGCATTTGTAACATAACTTTTACTTGTGCCCAAGTGTATTCCTAATATTAAAAGGAAGAGTCATTGCACTGTCTCTTCATCCTCTTATTGTCAAAAAGTGGAGCATTATCTTACTAAGAAAACATTACTATTTCTGCATAAATGCTGCAGGGACCTCTGTCTCATTGCTGAAGTCTTCCAGATTGAAAGTCGTTCCTTTTAGCCTTGAAATTTGTTAGTATGCAGGAGTTGCAGTGCTACACCTCACCTGAGCTGATTGTGACTGACTGAGGAAAAGCCAGTTGCACTGGGGTTGTGCAATGTAACAGTGCAGTGTCTCTTCAGGATTTAGTTGCAGCCTCTGCTGACTGTGTTTACTAACAAAATGCATGTCCACTGTGTAACTCTTGATATGTGTGTGTTTTCAGAATTCAGCTGTCAGTCACACAAGTAAAGCAAAAAAGAAAGACATAAAAGTTTATTGGATTGCTCCTGGAGATGCTCCGAAACATGTACAGTTTCTGTAAGTAAACCTAGTATCAATTCTAATTTATTGAAAGGCAGTCAAGGTAAGCCTGTACCATCGTCTGTGTCAGATATTGTCCAGCAACTGAAAAGTCCTTGGGTCCAACAGCCTGAAAAGTCAATACCCCTTACTTGCTGCAGAGTCTGTGTTAATGTGGGCACTTGTTTTTTAAGGAGAGCTTGAAGGTGATGGCTTGTTTGTCTTTTTTTTTTTTTTTTTTCTTTCGGGGAGAATGTAAGGGGATTTGGAGACTGGTTTCTTTAGTGTTTCTAGATAACTTCTCAATTCTCATGCCTGTAGTATACAGTGTTAATAATCATTTTCCTTGCTTGTACCTAACCAAATGATATGTATACCCTCCTGTTACACTACTAGCTTTTTGTGAAGTATAGGATAAAAGCAATGCAACTGTTCTCTGAAGTTCTAATCTATGCCATATATATGAATGTTTCTTATATCCATTGCAGCATGTGGTATTATGTTTTAAAATTCTTTTTCTGCTGAGATTTAAGGTATTTTCCTACTTCAATCCCTAAAATGTAGAGGTCTCCATAAAGATGAAGGTTTTACAAATAGTTTGTGTAAACTATAGAATTTTTTCCTTTTCAAAGTAGCAGTCCGCTATAAATGTATACAGTAATGACTGTGTGTGTATTGTGTTTAAGAGCCACAGTTGTGAAGAAATACAGGATTTTCTGGGTAAAGATTCCAGGTCCCATTGTTTCTCAGACTGATGTGCTGTCCCCAGCACCACCTTTGTATTCAACATCAGAGGCTATGTCAACTTCATACCCAGTTTCCTACATATCAAAGCCTGTAAGTAATGATAAACCTAAATCTGGTTATCTTTTAATGCTTGTGATGAGATGACATTGATACAACCTATTAACAGGAAAGGAGAGATGATGGATGAGTAACTTTGCTATGTAAGACAAATAACATGACAGCTACCCTCCTGTTTTAGTTGAGTTGCCTGAACTTCTCAGGGCTAAATGTTCTCATGCTGCACACAGGTCAGAAGATGAACAGAAAATTTAGAAATAATTGATCAGAAAATATTATGCATACTTGTCATGAGATGGGGGAAAATACTTACTCTGGTCTTGACTAATAACTTCCTATTTAGCAACTGCAGGCTCAGAAGCTTTCTTCTCAGAGTTCATCTGAGTTACTGACTTCTATTACTGAGTTTTGAAAGGACTGACCAAGCACTGCTCTTTGATCCAGGATAACTGTAACTTATAATCAATGTATTTTCTCAATGTGTATCCGTGAAGTTTCTACTTTAAAAAGCAAGCACAAAGCTGGAGCACCCTTTTCTTCCTCATCTTACAGCTGATATTACCTCTCCAAATATTAAACCCAAGGAAGTTTTTTCTGAAGTTCTTACTGATTTTTTGAAGTTATTCTATTGCAATGTCTTAAAATGAAAATTCAACTCAAATATAGCTTGGAATTCACCATCATTATACTTAGTAGTCCTAGGGTAATTGTAGACATGGTTTAAGAGATTGGTGTGTAGACATCGATGACGTTGATCCTCGTATGCTTTTTTCTACCATGGGTAGAAAGGGAGGAAGAGAATAGAAACTCTCCTTGCTTACAATCTGTTTGCTTGTCTAGTTTAGTGCATCAGGTTGTGGAAGTATGAAGTTCTGCATTAGGAACCCTTCGAATTGTGATCCTGGAAGTGCTTCCTGTTTTTTTCTATCCTTCCAACAAGAGGAGAGTTCAGTTTTTATTGAAATGAGTGGTCCAAGTGAAGGATATTTAGCATTTGCATTGTCCCATGACCAGTGGATGGTGAGTGTTCTGTTTTATTTTCCATAGTTGCTTTTGCGATGTTAGTAAAGTTTGAATGGAAATGCATATGGAAAATGGAAATACTGTCAGATGTCATGTGAAGTGTGACTCTCCCATAGTGCTAAAACATGGGTTATTTCTTATAGGTGGATATTCGCTTTTAGCTCAGGACTGACTAATTGCAGTAGAATTTCCCTATGGATATCTCTTACGGCAGAATTCAGCCTGTCTGACTGAAATTCCTGGTTAGATCAATCTTTATTTACCCATCCAAAAAATCTTACCTCTCAGAAGCTGAGCTGTTATTCTGAAAACTATTTGCATTTGGTTCTTGAATGTTACTCCTATAAAAACAGTCTTAAAAATGTTTAAAGATACTTCTTTCTAACTTACGTTAAAGTGAAGCAATGATGCTGTTGACAAATGCATAATCCATAAACTACTTGTTGCACAAAGGAAATGTTTATATTCATATCCCTAGTGCAGGAATGCTTGGTTCTTAACACTTTTTTTACAGCTGTGGAGGAAAAAATCTTGTAACTGAAGTGGATTCTTAAATAGCTTCAACATCCATCTCTGTCTTGTCTAGCTAATTTAGTAAATTCTAAATAATTAAAGAAACTTCCGATAATGTGGTTGTTACTCTGGAGGGGAGTGTGAATCATAATGTGTGTTTCTATGTGTCATCTCTTTTGACTTAATGCGTTTTCTCAGTAATAATGCTGATGTGTTTGAAAGATGGGAAATAACAGCTTGATAACTACAGAAATCTCTCAGGTCCTGCTGCCTGTATTAAATCAAAGACCATTTGGAGACTGCCAGTCGTGTTTTTTATTGGGCTATAGGTATCTTCCTTTTCAACTCTGCAGGGTGGTGATGATGCATATCTATGTGTTAATGAGGATCACCGCGTTCACGTAAGCACTGCCCATCTGAAGAAGAGAAGTTATCCTTTCTTGGATTTAGAGGTATGTTTGAAAACAACTCAGATGCTTTCACAGATGTAGCTTTGAAGTCAGGTATGCTGCTGCTTTGTGCTTTTGTTTTGCACAGCAGGTGTAAATACTAAGGTGGATCCATAATTCTTGAACGTGAGATTGGTTGGGCTCTTACTTCCTAGTAAATGTTAACTTTGGGAGTCTAAATTTAATATGTAAAGATACCCACACGGTGGGAGCCTATTCTGTTTAGAAACTTTGTGCCTATTATTAGTCTGTCCCTTTGTTAGAACTGCAGGTGCAAATGATATATCCTGGGTTAGAGATTAAACAATCTTTTGAGCTGTAAAAATCAGTGATAGTAAGTTTAACCTGTATGTTGACTTACTGACATGCCTCTTGCATGCCAGTTTAGAAAGGATCCCCCTTCCCTGGATTATTCACTTTCTCTCTTTGTACATCTGTGACACTCATCTTTTGTAGGGTTACTTTTAAGCCAATTACTCTGGCAGTCTGAAAACACTGAGTTTTACATATCTCCTGTTTTACAGAATGCCCTTGAAGATGTGTCATGGAGGCTTGCGGATGGCCTTCTTCAATGTTCTTTCAGAAGGGGTATTCGTCTCCCTGCTTATAAAGGGAGATTTAATCTGGATACCAGTTACTACATCTTTCTGGCAGATGGGGAAGCTGGTGAAGGTAAACTTGACTTACATATGGTTGCTTTTCTTTTAACAGCTCTAAATGAGTTAACAACCCTTCTGTAAAACATGGCTTAGCTGAGAATTGGTGTCTGAGCTAAGGTTTCCAAGTTTGAGGCCTTTAATTCAGTCACTTTTACTGCTTCTCTGGATCATGCATTTGCTTGTGGAAGTTATTGCAAATTTACTCACAAACGTGTTGTGTGCTCACTTGATGAGAGGAACTGATACCTTCTTGAGAACTGGCCACATCTTTTTTTAAATGGAAACTAGCATCAAAGGGAATTATTCTTCATGTCTTGTGCATATAGTGGAGAATGGTATTTCCCGTAGCTGGGTGAGTTGGGTTTTGTACATTGAGCGTGCAGGATGGTTTAGATGATGTTAGGTTCTTACCATATTGTGTGTTAGCTTGTATTATTATGCTCAGTTGTCACAACAGGGCTTCCATTCATGAATGGGCACACTTACAAGTGCAGTGGCTTTCATAAACAAGAAATAAACCGCTTTGTGTCACTGCTCAGGTGGCCTAATATACAAACATCATCGTCAGCCCCTGGTTACTGATGGACTGTACAATGTCACGGGTCTTCCTCAGGATATCGGAGGTTCCCGGTCCCCACGACTTATCAAGGCTCATGGTAAGCTGCAGTTTCTAGTTTTGTGTCCCGGTTCTAGACTTGCTGAGACTGCAGAGTTATTGCAGAGTAGGTATTCCTTCTTGTCTTTCTGGCATTCACGTTGTATATTCTGTTGGCTAGCAAGATCTGATACTCTGGTGGCAGAGGGAAGTTATTAATAATTTTTCATTTTGAGAACAGTGTTGTAAGATTCTTTTTGCCCAGGAATATGAACCTGCACTTGCCTTTTCCCTTAAATTTATAATTACGACTTGTCTATCTCTATATCTTTCTCTCCATTTCAAGTTGTTCTAATTGCATTTTTGGTTTAGTTCTTTTGAAATGAGAAACTACTTAACTGGCAGTCTGGAGACACTGAAGTTAATAGTTTTTTTTTCTCCCCCACGACTGGACTTAAATGCAGGTCCATGATAGAACTGTCACTTATTCTTTGTCACACAGATTGTAGCATGTCATCTTTCATCCTCTGATGTCGGAGTTGATGATAGAATGGCTTCTCTCGCCAGTATGTATAAAGTGTTTTAGCATGGATGAAATGTGCAGTAGGCAGAGCTCTGTTGTGCTGTGTGAGGAAAAGTCTGGTTATCTTTTGTGTGGATGTTTCTGTCCTCTAGCAAGATAAAGGCTATAAAGCTGCAGCCTGAACCAGGTGGTAGGTTTTTAATCATTGGTAGATTCTGACCATATGCATATGGACTAAACAATTATGCATTCTTTGAAGTTGTATTCATGTACACTTAAGTTACCTATTACTTACCTTGTTGGATTTTTTGTTTGTTTTTTCTGTTTTCAGGAGCACTAATGTTTGTTGCTTGGATTACCACAGTTAGTATTGGTGTTATTGTTGCACGATTCTTCAAACCTGTCTGGTCTCATTCATTCCTATTTGGAAAGGAGTTGTGGTTTCAGGTGGGCAAAATCTCCACATATCTCCAGCTATATTTTCTAGCATTATTGCAAGTGGAATTATAAACCTACTAGATCCAAGAAATAGATTAAATGTGGTATGATTTACATCTTACCATGTAATCTTATAAAGTGGAACAATTAAAAATCAGAAGTTCACCTACTTTACTAGCAAAAGTAAAGTCTAAAGCAGGCACTAAGTATATCTTTTAACTGTAGGTCTATGTAGTGTCTTTAATGATGTATTGAGAAAGCTGTAGAGTTTCTAAAAGCAAATGCAACTTTTCTAGGTGCATCGCATGCTTATGTTGACCACAGTCATGCTTACAAGCATTTCTTTTGTGTTGCCTTTTGTATACCGAGGAGGTTGGAGCCAAGTAAGTGTCTACTTTTTGTCTTGTTTGTTAACTCAAAGGTAAAGGTGGGACTAAATGAATGAGGAGGTCCACTGACAACTAACATGTTATGATTATTTCTAAGCCAGTTTCTGTGAAACCTGTTCTTAAGTAGGCTGATTTCAAGTCCTAGAAACACAGAAGAGGAATGTTTTCTCTTTTAAACTACAGCTGAAAATTTTCAGTGTTTTCCTTCCTTCTTCTTTCCTGCAAATAAATTCCTTACTCACAGTTTCTTTATGTGCTGTTTTGATCTTTGTGTTTCTTTAGAGAACATAAAGGGGAGTAAGGATGTGATGGCTGACATTAGCACAGTAAACCTGCTGGAATAAGTGTTTTTGTGAATTCAGACATGACTGCATCCAGTGACCAGCTTAGCTGGAGCAGCAGCTAGATGGAGATTGTGTATCTGTTGCTGTCACCTGTACTGTTTGATGCAAGGTGACATAAAAAGTTGGAAAATCTGGAGAGTACCTGAATTCAAGGTGGGAGAATACAGTCACAGGTGTGAACTAGGGAAATTGAATACAGTGTTTTCGGGTGAGAGAGAAGACCAGTGCTGGGATGAGTTATAAAATAGGCCTATCCTGAAGACACAGCATTGAGGCTGGAGAGCTTGGGCTATGGCCTCTGTAGTCATATTAGTCTGCTCTTCAGCTGCTAGAATTTCTCAATACAGCAAAAACATGGGACAACCCCTGAGCAGACACACCAGTGTGTCTGCTACCAAGGCAAGCAATCTCCATCTGGCTGCAGGGCAGCCTATTGTGTCCTGTTGCTTCTGCCAATGCTGCTGTAACTTTCGTATGCAATGCTAAATAAAATTTGCAACTTTTTGGTGTCTTTTCTCTCTGTTTATATAGATATAATATTTTAAGAAACATGTCCTCTGTTTAGCAAGCAGGTTTTCATCCTTATCTTGGCTGTGCTGTGATGGCTTTGACAATCTTTCAACCACTTATGGCAGGTTTCAGACCATCTCATCATGCGCCAAGGTACAACTGACTCATTAAGTTACAGCCACAGGAATTACATGTGACTGTTTCTTTAAAAATTCTTTTTACAATGGAAAGTTTTTACAACTTGAAAGTAGGCAAAAATGTTCTTTGATTTCTGCCCCCTTCCCTTAACTGTGTAATCAATAAAATGTGTTTCACTGTTTTGTAGGAGGCAATTGTTTAACTGGTTTCACTGGAGTACTGGTACAACAGCTAGAATATTAGCTGGTGAGTAGAAGTAATAGTTGTAACTCTCATTTAATTGATTTAAAGGAGCTTTGCCCTTTGTCTGGGCTGTTGTTCATCTAAAACATCTATGGACATCCAGTCCAGCCATGTCTGAAGATCCTTTTCCTTGCTGGCCATCTTTTGTGTGAGTTTTAAGGGGCCATTGGATACAATTTAGAGAGAAAGTGACTTTAAAACCAAAGGAATTACTGACAAATCTGAAATACCTCTGTAATGAGGACCCGTCCTTATCTTCATAATTTCTTTTTGTCTTGGAAGATATGAGAATAGTGTTCTTACAGTGGCATAGTTCAATGTTATTTAATGGGAGACAGGAATTTCACTTATAGACCTAGATGCTGGGTTTAATTCTGTGAACAGAGGCAAGCTTCCACAGGAACCTTAAGCACTAATATTGTGGTGACTGGTCTTGTTGGTAGTCACAAATGCTAGTGTTGGTGTGGCTGGAATGTGATAGGGAACTAAGCAGGTTGAAAACCATCTTGGCCTTTTCCCTTTCTTTCTGTCTCGGCCCTCGCACTGCAAAAAAACCCCAAAACAACCCCACCCAAACAACCTCCTATCCCCCCTGCAAAAACCCTCAATAACTTTCAGCTGTATGAACTCCTTTAACCTCATTCCTCAAGCAGTTTTAGGTAATACATGGGAAATCTATTTACAAAAGCATTGAGAGCATTTTTTAAGTATATTGGCACAACATTCTTACTGGGTTTTTTTGTCTTGTTTTTACTGAATAGTGGTGACTATGTTCTTGGGAATGGATCTGCCAGCACTTGACCTGCCAGACCCATGGGACACCTATACAATGATTGGCTTTGTAGCTTGGCATGTTGGTACTGATGTTCTTCTGGAAATACACAGCTACTGTCTTGTTCGTAAAGGTACAAACCCAGGAAAACTCCTGTTGTCCCCTTGCTTGCTGAGCATAAAACCAGTGTGGTTTAAATTTCAGGAGGTGTTCTTTGGCCTCTAACTTAGAAGCTGAAGGGGAGTAAATCTTGAGTAATAGTGTCCTATCTTCTGTAGAAAAGTATCTGTGGAAGTAAACCAGTTTTCAAGACAAAAGTGTACTAGAAAAGTGGGATTTGTGCCATTTTAAATAGTAGCTTCTCATTTCTCAAACCACAGTTCATGGGGGACTAAAATGTGCAGACTGAAATGTGCAAGTATTTTCTGAGAACTTCTTATTTTTGGCCATAATTTTGATCCCAGGTGGGTATGTTAAGTCCAGGTTAACTCATGCAGATTTAATCTGCATTTAGTTGTTGTCAAATTGCTGTATTGCAGAAGCAAGCTTGAATGTTTGCCGTATTGACTGACAAGGGGAAGGTCTGTGAAATCGTGACTCAAATATGTCTAGTGAAGAGATGGGTAGTAACTTCTTTGGAAATTGTTAGCTCCAGTGGCTGGTGTCACAGAGAGAAGGTGACTGTGCACATGTGAATGACCTGTGTCTAAGGCTGAGATGAGGCATCTGCAGAACTGAACACGTGTGGCTAATTAAGAGTCTGTGTAAGGTGGCACATGGAGAAGGAGTGATTATAAAATATGTGAATTTAAATTTAACTGTAGTAATTACTTCCTAGAAATAGGGGAATTAACCTGAAATGTTTGCACAATGAGTGTTCTCATGTTGGCTAATGAAAATACTTTTTAACGAAATCCAGTTATCTTAAAATGTAAAACGAAAAAGCATTAGCTCAGAACTCAGTGTTTTGATTATTCAGTCTAGCAAAAGAGACAAAATGTTTTTTGACTTCAGTGTCCAGAAATTACTTTTTGTAGGTCAGCTCCAGAATAATTTTTCGTTTGTGCTGTGAGCATGATAGTAACAGGTCATGAAATGTCAAATGAGACTTCCAAGTCCTTTTCAGATTTGATGCTGTGTAAGACTTAGTCACAGGAACAAGACTTCTGCAGCATAAAAATGAAGCCCCCCTTCCTCTTAAGGGCAGACTTGACTTCTGTTTTTCTTCCCATGAACAGTTGAAGTGATAGAGGATGACAGAGTACAGATACTGCAGTCACTCACATCTGCAGAAGCAGAGGTGAGTCACAATTTGGTAAATAACTGCTGCGAAATGGAATGATTCTTTGTTTAAACCAATAAAAAACCTGACTGTTTGATGACTTTTCTTCCCCTTTTCTTGCAGGGTCGTCTGTTTAAACAGATTGTGTTAATCATCTATGTCTGTGGAAATCTAGTATTCCTTATTGCCTTCCTGATAGCAATCAACCAAGTATGAAATAAGTATTTGATGATTTTGTGATGAAATACTGTGCAGCTGAAAAATCTGCAAGGAATACTTTTTATTACAACTTTTTTTTTCAACATGTCCCTGAAGAGTAACAGCACATGTGTGTCATGCTCAGTGTTAGGGAGATCTGGAATTCAAATCTAGAGAGGAATCCTGCAGTCCTACAAAAGCAGTCTTCTGATGGGACTTTTAATGGGAGCCTTTGCCTGAGTAAGGAATGAAATATCTATTTTTTTTTTTAAGCACACTAGTTAACTTGATTGATGCTTGTAGGTTAAAAGAAGACTGAGATGTACTGAAAATGTTATTATGATAGTCAGTTCCCTAAACCTTTTTGAATATTATTGGGGGAACAGGTAAGATGTGACTGATCTGGATCAATCTGTCCACTTTACTGTGTTCTAATGATATGTGATGGGCCAACTTCCTGCTCTTGACAGTTTTGTACATAAAGAAACCACCAATCAAATGAACCACAAAACGTAGTGAAAAATTGTCACAAATGCAGGTTGATGTGTGAGCTAAATAGATAAAAGTAAAATGCAAAAATCCACTGTCTGCTCTAAGAGCAGTGTACTTACACAACAAGCATAAGACTTGAGGAGCTTCAGTCCTTTAGTAAAAGCATCATTTGCCTCACTCAGAACACTGCTTTGTCTTATCCCTCTTGGTGCTTCTAAACCATAAAGGGAAAATGTGTTTTCAATGTAAATGCATTAAAACCTATTGTAACATGCAAAACTCAAATCAGGAACAACCTATGTTTGTTTATGGATTTCTGTTTTACTGTCTTTGGTTGCTTATGGCTTCTAAATTACTTGACTGTGTGAATAAGATGGATTTATGCCAATTGATGCTTTAATGGAAGTGAAAATACTTGCTCTGGAATGTTGAAGTTGTATTTGCGCTATGGAGCAAAACGTAAATTGGGAGCTAGGTTGACTTCAGAAAAAGCAGCTTCTGTTAGTGTTAAGTGAAAAACCTTTGATCTGGCACATCTAGAAGACAACTGTAAGAATTCTATAACAATTCTATTCTGAAAGAATATCGGAGGGCAATTTTTTTAGTCAACAAAAGATTTCTCCAAATATGTGAACTAGGTACAGAGACTAGAAAGACACTGCATTGCTTAACTTTTTTGGTTCATGGTTTGCCTAAGTATGGAAGGATATTCTTTAAATGGCATTTTGGAAATGAAACCTTAATATGCTGTGCAGTTACAGTGCTTTGCAGTTGTGTTTTGTGGCTCTGAACAGCTTGCTCCCACACATCTTCATTTTTCTTACTGAAAAGTATTGATTTTTTAGTTGTAACAATTCAAAATATATTTTTAGGCTAGGACTACTAAGCTAGCTAGGAATGAAGGTGTTGGGAGTATTGGATAGAATAGTAAGTAGTGAGGCCTGACTTTTACAGCAACATCTCTACAAGCATGGCCAGCTCTAAAATTGTAGGTGTGGGTCAGGTGGTGAGTCTGTGCAGTTACTAAAGCTGTCTGGTTCTGTGTCTTCCTCCACCTTCCCAAGTTCATAGTGCAGCCTGTTGCATGGACAGGTAATACTCAGGAAGCTACACGTTTGTTTGTAGTCAGTGATCTTTTTGGCTGCTCAGATATCTGATTTAGCCATAAGGGCGTTTATGGAGCTGGGATTAATCCCTTTGTCAGCAGCAGCTGACTGTCAGTGAGTCTAAGTTGAATCATCCCCCTTCAAGTCATGTGCAGACTGGGAAAGGGGGACTATGAAGGAATGAGTCACGACCCACGCTGAAGGACAAGAAGCTTGGGGCCAATTGTTTGGGTGGGGTGGGGGGGTTTAGAGAACTCTGATCTCAAGCCTGGGAATCTCAGGCTCATCTACTGCTGAAGCTTTGTGGGACTGTTTCATCTACTGTGAGTTTATAGAAGAAAAATCACTCAACCTAGGCATGATTGATGGCTTTTTAAATTAAGGTTAATGCCAGATTCTTTCTGTAATACAATAGTTGTACTGAGGGTTGTTTCATTTACATGTGACAATGAACATGGGTTTTAAAATATGAATGTAAATATCTCAATAAAAGTTCTTGTCCCTTTTAGTAATGTGAAAGTGCTGTCAAATGGAAACTAGAAAAGTATTGCCTAGGAGCATAATGGATTGTCTGGTTTTGTAGATGTTTTATAAATTAAAGCTATCTAAATCCTTCCTTGAGAAACTATTACTGAAATCGACTGTTACAATAGTTTTACTTTTTAATGCAGTTTCTTTTCCTCAAGAAGAAAAAAATTTCCTTATTCCACAGCTAATACAAATTTAAAATTGGCAAAGTTGTCGGTTGCTCTGGATAACTTGTTTCTTCCCAGTGCTTGCAATATTGTCTAGTTTCTTATGGGAGCCCTTATGTGCAGTATTATAACTTAATTGATTGAAAGACGTGCTAGTTTTACATAATTTCTGTTTATACCACCATCCCTGCCCTTTTACTGCATAACTAGTAATAGGATGTAGTGTGTCATCATATTCCAAAGTCTTCCAAAGTTTTTGGTATACTCTTTTGAAAAATATCTGTGGAAGTGTTTGATATTGGCAGGACAATAGGTGACGGGTAGAAATTTGTGATCAGTCTCACAAGTAGTTTACTGTTTTGATTAAGTTGTTAGGTGCAGGCTCCGAATACTGGTCATCTGCCCTCGTCTTAGCTACAAATCGTGTTCTTTGCCTGTGTTTTGAACAAAAATTAATTGGTGCATGTAACTCTAATGTAATGGAGTTCACTGCTACTTTGTTTCACTTAAAGTAATTCTAATCTAGTTGACATTTCAGGCTGCAGAAAGAACCAGGGGAAGGTGTAGTTAATTTCTCCTTCTCACACTGAGTGCTACATTGTTTTCTGTTGTGTCAAAAATCAAAGCTGGGGAGATGTCTGGTTCAGTGTAATTATGGCCATGTTTTTCCTTTACCGGAGGAAGGCTGCAGAGAAGATTGCCTGCTTTTTGTGTTCCATCACAGTTTGTAACACTACGTGGCGCCCTTGTTCTAACAGTTCTATTTGCCTTGCTTTCTGTAAACTGTCAGTGAGAGGCTGAGACATGTGAAGGTTTTCCAAAATAGGAAGTGTTCCTAAATGAACTAATTGGAAAAATTTTCAAGCTTTATTAAGAAACTCAGTCTTTAAATTCAAGCCAGCTCATACAGATAGTCATTATGGAATGGATGTTTGCTGGATATCTATGCTTAAGCTATTGTTTGAGCAGGGATGGACTGTATTCTTTTGTCATGTGGGTATATCCTTTTCCAGACAACCAAAGATGAATGGCAATCATTAAGGAAAAACTGCAGTATTCTGCATTTCTATGCAGAAGTTAATACCTTGGTGGTTTTAGACCTTTTTTTGCAGGCTGAAGTAAGAAGAGTCCAAGTGAATAGAAGGATGGTTAACAGGGATGATCTGCTAGTAGGTCTGAGAAATGCTTTGCTCACATAAATCTGATTCCAGCTTGTCTAAGGGGTTTGTGTGAAGGGGGAAACTTGCATTTACCTGAGGAAGTGGCACTGGACATGTTCTTTAGAACATGCTTGGAACCACCTGCTTTACCTCATACCTGACCTAGTTCAACCACTGTCTAGCTTCTGTTGGTCTTCCTTGTGGTGTGCAAAAGGGACTTCACATAGTGTAAACCACAAAATTGCATCACTCTGAACCAGCTGTCTATGATAATCATCCTACACAAATGATACTGCACTTAAGGACTTTAGCTTTGGCTTTGCATCAGAGAGACTTTTGTCTTGCTGGACCTTAGAAATCGCTTGGCTTTAATGATTAATCAGAGTTTTGCATGGCATCTCTACTGACATTTGAAAAAGATGATTTGCCACCTTGTATTTCTGTTCTTGTTGATACAGGATGCAGGAAAGCTCTGGGGCTATAGCACTCAGATGATGAACATTCCTACTTAATAGAAGCACAAAACATTTCAGACTTTCTTTTAAACTACTCTGGCAAGTATTGTGGTGGTAGTTTGCTCCCTTTTCCGTATTATTTAAGTTTAATAGTACAGGTTGTTGGGGAAGGCAGAGAATGAGTGTCCATAGCCATCTGTTGCTGTTACAAAAACTGCTCCTGACTGTTTCATATCACTCACCTACTCTCATTTTTTAGTGTATCCTTAAGAGTTGAGGGTGAGGCCTTCTGCTCTCACAACCAGCAAATAACAGCAGAAGCATAAGGAAAAAAGCCACTACAAAACAACAACAAACAACAGGATAGACATAGAGGAAGTGTACTATAATAAAATTTATTTGTTCTTATCTACTATTCCACTCTCCAGGTAACAATTTCTGACAAGTCTTAAAATTTGAGATTATTCCCCACATCAGACTGGGAGCCACCAAATATATAGAGGCTACAAGTCAGTCAATTACTACCATCGTGCCTCAGTATGAGGTAGTAACTTCAGTTTCCTGCTTTGAAAAGAAGACCAGCAAAAAAATTATAGTCATTTTTTTTGCTGGTGCATAATTTGAGTCAGCTATACCAGAATAACACAACCTGAGCTTTATCTGTTCAGTGTTACAATGAGGCTAAGACCTAGCGAATTAAAGCTGTTGTACTGATTTGAATATAAGGGTGTGGTGTGCTATGAGGCACTTTTTCCCTCCAAGAAGTATGTACTGGAAAATCTGACTTGGATGTGAGTTTTCTAGTGTGCTTGTACCTGCTTTTAGGGCCCTTACCTCCTCCTTCCTGTGGAAGGAATTAACATGTTCTTTGGTGGGAGCTTTGACACTTGCTGGAGAACAGTGCCCAGCATTGGCTGTGCCTGTAACAGATCTTTCTTCGCATCTGCAGGACAAGCCCTTAGCAATTTGATATTTTTGGTGGAAGGCTGCCTGATTTTAGCTCCTCAGCCAACTGAAACCTAAACATTATGGTTGTTGGTTTTTTCTGTTGTTGGGGGGTTTTTTGTGTTTGTTTGTTTTGGTTGGTATTTGTNTTGGTGGAAGGCTGCCTGATTTTAGCTCCTCAGCCAACTGAAACCTAAACATTATGGTTGTTGGTTTTTTCTGTTGTTGGGGGGTTTTTTGTGTTTGTTTGTTTTGCTTGGTATTTGTTGGTTTGGGGTTTTGGTTTTTTTATTTTTTTTTTTTTGGATGGACTGGTTGCCTGTCTGGCAACCAGTTTCTTGGAAAAGTAGGGCTTTCTCAGCAAGCTGGGAGGTGAAACCATGGTCAGCAGGTCAGGCTGTACATATTATACAGGATTGATGTGTGATGTTGCAGGCAGCATGTTTGTGGGATGGTGAAGAGAGCAGGGTGTGAGAATGGCTACACTGTCATATGTAACATAGAAGGGTGAATGGACTGTGGACCTCTAGAAGGTGGCTAAATATTTGAATATGCTGGCTTAATTATTTTTGGTTTGTTCTGCTATCACTTAAAAAGGAATGCTTTACATTTCATCCAAGGTAGTATAATTGGAAAGCACTTTTTATATTTACATTTCTTCCTGTCCCTCTCTCACATTTTGCTTTTTATTAACCAATGCTTTTACAAAAAGAATGCTGGAACAGCATTTTCAGTGAAAATCAGATCGATTGGCACACGTTCATATGAAACAATGTCCCATGAAGTTCCATAGAGGTGGGTGTTTATCTGCTCTGTGTATATAGCAACAGCATATTTCTGATTGTGAGAACAGGTATGCACATGTCTTCATACTTGTATATACACTGCATTTTTGGCCTTAGGTAACTTCCCACTACTTTTAACAAAATCCAGGATGTGATTTGTGTGTGTGTGGGGCAGTTGGTCAAATCTGAAAGTCTGTTTAAGTCCATTGGATTATGCAGAGGGCAAAATAGCCCATGAAACACAGGAGAAAAACAAGCATTATGATCCAGAAAAAGTATGTGGAAGAAAGTCTTCGTAGCTTTATCTGCTTTGAGTGGTAAATTTTACTTCCATGTCATTACAGCTGTTAAAGCACCTTTTTCCCCAGCTTTGCCATTCTCATCCTCAGAGCTGAAAAAATAAACAAACAAAGCCATTGCATTTTAAGTCTGTCTTTCTATTTCTGAAGCCAAATCTCCTTAATTAGAAAAATGAAGAATACACATACCTCCGGTGGTTAATCCAGCAGAATAAGCATTGTTTTAGTGTTATAGAAAGAAATCAGTAGAAGGTGTTAGTTCTGGTAATTTTGCGACAAAGTGAGTATATTAAGAAATTACTCCATAATCGCTGTTTAAAAATTAGAACATCTATCTTCTGTTTTGTCTGTTACTTTCACGAACATATTACACACAGTTGGTTTTGCCCTTGACTGGATGCTGACAGATTAAAAGGATGCATGAATAATTAAACAAACTCTTTGTTTAAACTAAACTCCTCAGTGGGAGCTGTAACTGTTCGTAAACCTTTTCCTTTTCTGTCATGCTCAGAGAAAACCTTCCTCTCTTCCTGGTGTTGTGAGTCAGGGTGCGAGTTAGTCATATTCCTGATCTCACCTGATGCAGTAACAGTACCTGTTTAAACATTAGTATGGCTGCTGTCTGTAAATTTGAAAGGGACACTGCAAGGTAAATGATTTAATGTTAAGGTTATTTTTAGAACAGCAATATAATGCTGTTGTTTGATATGTAAAAGCCTCCCCCCAGCACACTGTTGATCTGAGAATGCAGCAGGAATAATCTCCATTACTCTGACCCATTAGTTTGAAGAGTCACCCAAAATAGCATGTCTCATTCCTGCACCCTGCATATGTCTCTCTGCTGAGACATGAAGGGTCAAAGCAGCTGTTTACTTGATTTACACATGTCAGCAAGTGTCCAACTTGAGTTATGTTTTCAATGCTGAAGTTGTTGCAAATCATAGAAGCATCTGAATGTAACTTTATATCATAGAGCTGCTGATGTTAACCTTAGCTCTTACAAAGACATTGTGTACTTTTTACAGGCTGAGGAATTCTGAAGGATTCAAGTCCTGGGCGTGGTTTGAGAACTGTCAGTTTGATGCTTCACTTATACCTCGTAGTCTGTTTTTGTGTTGTTCTATATATTACAGAAACAGATGGTGTGCGTGAATCTTCATTAAAAAGGATTTTTGTATTTTACTTTCTTCAACACAAATGGGCCTGTCTCTACTGTGTTTTTTGAAGGTTGCAAAGCTTCCAGTGGCAAGGAAAAAAATAGCTCATGTAGACTATCTAGCTGCCAAAAGCCTTGGACCATCGTGTCCCATGAGAACCTGTTCCACCTTGTCAGTAGGTTTTGCTGCTTATTCAGCTTTAGTTTTGCATTTCCTTATTCATTTCACTATGTCTAGCCTTTGTTCCCTCCCAAGGACTTTTCATTTCCCTAAGGAGTATCACATCTTCAAAACATTTGCACTTGAATGAATTTGCCTGAAATTTAAAGAAGATGAGTACAGGTGTACACATTATAGTGTTGTCATCCTTTTCTCTGCATGGTTTTTCTGAGGGCACATACTTTGAGATATTGATGGGGGAAGGAGCTTACGGGGAAAGGAAAATGTTTGCTGTATGGAAAGAGGTATGTCTTACATCTTTGTAGGTGTGTGGGCATGAAAAGCTCCTTATTTAATTGGATATTTCTCTATATAGATTGGCACATGGAACAATTCCTTTGCTTCTGTGTCCTTGGCCATCACTAACTATTTCAGTTACTTGTTCTGAAGGTTCATTTCTTTCCTAAAGAAAAATTGTTACATAAGGGGCCGTCATGCTGGTCTGTGCTGTGATTCTTTGCTTTCCATTGTCTTTCAGAGTCCTCAGTGCTTGTTTAATGTTTAAACGCTGCAAGTGCCTCCCAAAGCTTCAGTTTCAGAGAGGATTCGTTTTACTGTTTGCTGTTTTAGTAATGAATGATGAGCTACCAAAAATAATTGACTCCCCTCTTCTCTCGAGTGGTGTTTAGGGTGAACCTGCTAGGGTGAGCATCAATGACTGCTTTGAAAACAACGTATTTCTCTAAGAAACAGCTCTGTATAATACATTGTTCTAGATCTAGAGAGGCTTTCCTGGTTTTGTTTCCCTTTTAGAAGTCTCAGTAGGATTATAGGTTTGCTTGGGAAAAATTGAGTCACTTCCTGGCTTTTTCCACTGATCAAAAATTTTCCAGGGAGTGGCAATAAATAAATGGAGGGCTAAAGAAGAATATGGCTTAGTTCCAAATTCTACTAGGCATTAAGATACTCACTTGGAGGCAGTGCTGACTGGAGGAATTTTTGAAGTAGTTGCCAAACTGCTTGCAATTTAGTTGCAATGGCCCAACTGGCCATTTTGTTATTGGTGGAATAGTTATAAGTAAATGGGTGAGACCAAATACAGATTTACAGGTTCTCAAATATCTTTGCTTTATTTGCACTTAGTTCCCTTTCCTGAAAGTAAGTATTTGTTTTCCATTATCCTCAAATGAGAGAGAACTGAGATTGTTTGGGAAGTGTCTGAGTGGAAGGGAAAAATATAAACGTTTCAGATGCTTCTCCTGGGAGACAAAAATAAACAGCCATTGTTACAGATAGAGGTGCTCAGCTGACATCTCATGGCCCATCTGAATGGTACTGCCAGCTTGTAGTTACTACTTGGAAAACTCTTTCTCAGGATACCTCCAGGAGAACCCACTCAGCAGGCTGTAGGATAAAGGACCTGTTTCAGTAGAAACCTGCTGGTGGGTGGGTGAGTATCCCTTCTCCATTACCCTATACATACATGATGGGGGAATTAAGGGACTATCCCCCAAAAGATAATGAGCTGGATGAGCTTCTGGAGTGGTTCATCTTGCCTGTCCTAACTACTTCTGTTTCGAGTTGCTGGCATAAGAGCTGCTAGCAGCAGCTTGGTACTGGAGGACACAGGGAAGGGCACAGATGGCAGGATGGGCATTTGAGGAGAGCAAAGGTCCTCTCAAGTAATGGAAAAGTGTAGTGGCCTTATTGATCAGAAGGGCTGGGCAGCGCTGCTGGAATACTTCTGGCTGCTGTGTGCATGACTCCATGATGCTGATACTCTTAAAAGCTGAGAGCATTGCTTGCTGAGCAGCTCTTTCCAATCAGTGCTTACTGATGCAAAAATACTTGAAAGTTCTTGCGTGATCCAATGATCATCCTCTCTCCTGGCTTTACATGTAGTGTAAAGAATTCCTGGGCTATCAATACAGCTTTAGGCAGGGCCCAAACTTATATTTTTGCTGCAAATTGTCTGGAGGGAGAGAATGTGAGATCAAGACCCCTGATCTTCCTGTAATTCAACTACAGTGTTCTTTCCTTCAAGTGGAATGTGACTACCGTCTGAAATCTGCTGCTCTGTAAGTATACTTAAATGCAGTTTAATTGTGTGCATTAAAGTGCAACATAATAATAAAGAAGAGTTTTCTATGTTTCGGGAAGATTTTGCTATTGCTTTCAAACTTTTATTATAAAACTTTATAGTAAGAAATAGATACTGTATGTATTAATAGAATATAAAAAGTATTCAAAAATAACTCTGTGGACTATTGGACTAACCGTGTGTAGTGATGAAAACTGTTTCATTATCTTTTAGAAGCTATAAAAATATCTAACTTGGGTTAATGAAAAAATGTTAAAACTTGCATAAACACTATCAAGACAATGTTGGCAATGTTGATTCCTTAAAAATAAAAAGTAAAGCTGGTTATTAAGCAGCCTTTCTGATTTAAGGAGTAACTTAAGTAGTTGGAATGCAGACAGTCACAAAAAACATGCCAGTGAGGGAGGAGGAAGTGTTAGGTAGCAATGCTGCTAGTTACCTGCAAGAAATGGAAACTAATTCTGGTAATTGTGGTAGCATTAATGGAACTTGAAAGAGAATCGCTTTCAATCTTTGAAGGTTACAGGAAAGGCTGTTCTGTGATAGTTTATTTTCCAAATTTTGATATGGTAACTAGTGCATTGCTAAAGACAAAATAATTCAACAGATCCAAAATGTAGACTGGTATTTGTTAACAAACAAGAGCAAAGAAATTATTATTAATAGCATATTAGTTTGAAACAATCCAAACAATATGAGAAGTGAAACAGTTGCCAGCAGAGAAGAACAGTATCAGTTTGCTACATGAGCAAACAGCAGTGACATGATTTTCCTTTTCTGTTACCTGTTAGCGAAGGATCTTCTGTACCATCTCCAGACATCTGGCTATGAAGATGAGCATGGTGTGTCGGTGAGCTTAAGCGTTCCTCTTGTTCTTGCAGGGAGATGGAATTTTTGTGGGCTACCTTGTTCAGGCTTGCACCCAGACTGCTCACAGGGTTCGTCTGTGGGACTTCTGTGGTTTTTCTGTTTGGTGGCTGATAAACTTGACTATAATGGCCTATGGGATGATATGCTGGTTTCTCAGATTTGCTGTCATCTTCATCATCATCATCAATGATAACTAGTTCTGCACGGATAACCCCATCATATCGGGACAGCTTCTGGTTTGCTTCCGCATCGTCATCATCAATGCGCTGATAACCCATGAAAACCATTGTTACTGGTTCAGATTCATCCACATAGCAAGGTACAGCCTGGACAATGTTGTATCGAACATCTTCCTCCTCTTGAGGTGCAGGGGATGTTTCATTAGGATGACGGGGATTTAGAAACCTTGTCTCACTGTGTCTTTCTCTTGTATTCTGGTAAGGTTTTAATTCCTCATGCGCAGCATTTCTTTCTTCATTATGAATCATCCTGTTGTCAGGATTAGTGTGCACATTCTTCTCTGAATGAGAAATTACTGGAGAGGGAGACTTTGGTTGTATTACCTTTGGAAGATCAAGCCCATTCTCTTTATTTTGCTCCATAAAGGGCTTTGTTTTGGAGGAGAGCTCTGTCTGATGATTACTAAATCCATTAATCTCTCTTTTGTCAGCGCCTTCCGGTTTTGGTCCAGGGACTAATTTGTCTGTCTGAGGAGTAACTGGCCTGCAGAATTTGTTTGCAAACACAGGTTCGTGGTACTCTGTGGGAGACTGAGAATTTTTTTCAGTTGCCTGCCGTAGCAGGTCTTCCACTTCAACAGGAGCAAGTTCATCCATCCCATTTTGTGTTGTGCTCCCATTTGAGGACACTGCATAGACTGACTTCCTGCCATCATCATAGACTTTAATTCCTGTCTCTTTAAACTCCTTTGAGGGAAGAGGTATTGTTGATAACACTGTGTTTTCTCCTGTCTTCATGTCTTTTTCAACTTTAATTTCCATGGCAAACAATGCTGTTGAAAGAAACAAGTGCTTAAACTGGTAATGCAGTAGCTGCAAGAAATATAGGAGTTCTGACAGTGATAGAGAATGACTGTCAGAATGAATTATTAAATATGTGAAATTATCACATATACAACCACTATATTAGATTCTCATTTTGAATGTCCCCTTTTATCCTGTGGAAAAAAAAATTCATTTAGATCTAATTCTGTGAGGAAAAAAAACAGCTGTTGAGGAGAAAGTTTTCATTATAGGATAGACTGAGAAATCCAGATTTAACCTTGGCCCCTGGCATTGTGCTGGGCAATAGCAGCTGAAAGAGCTCAGTGCTGTGATGCCAGAGAGTCTTGGGCACTCTGAAGGGTTAGGAGGCTTTGTAGTAGCTAGGAAATAACCAGACTACTGCTAGCTGTCCAACAGCTGTAAGTGCAGATAGAAAATGTGAAATGAATGACATGAAGAGAGTCTGTACTTAGTTATGACAGGCAGAGGAATGAAGTGCTGGAAAGAAGTGTCAGTGGTGAAAAGAGTTATTCTCAATGGCACATACCTTACACCGCTCTCACCTCTCAGTTTTGACGACCTAACTGGTAACACAGCTTAAATGAGAATGTGTCTCATAACTGTAATGTCTATTCTTTGCTTAAAGTGTATTAGATTCAATATATAGGAAGCTTTTGTACATATTGACACCTTCTGGAGTTACTAATAAGCAGTACCTTTTCTCTTTTCTTCGTCATCAGTGTCAGCATGTGCTGTACTTCTCAGTGCAGAAGGTCTGAAATACTTGGGAAGGTCAGGTATGCTGGCATATATGTAGTCTGCTGCCTCTGAGTAAAGAAGATCCACAGATCCACAAAGCATTAGTGTGTTTTAAGTTACTTCTACAAGAACCTTTTTAAAAATAATCTTTTGACCAAACGTACCTTTTTCAAATCCTGCTTTTTCAGACTTCACAGACTAGGTGGGAAAGAGAACCATTAATAATAAATGTGATAGTTACTTTTAAGATGTTAACTAGACTGTGCTTTTGTTTCCCTAATAGTTTTAACCTTTTGTGTGCACAGCTTCATGCAGAGAAGGGGCTAAAAGTGAAATGTGCTCAGTTGGAGCATGGTGAGTGAGAAAGTGAAATTTGTGGGGTTTTTTGCCAATATGATCCCAAGTCACACAGGGAAGGACAAAAATATTATGAAGGGTTAAACAACGACCTAGCCTCCTGCTGTGGCCCAACCTGGTTGGCTTTTTTAAAAGGTTCTACTTTGGCTTTCCAGTTTTACTTATCTCCCCATGTATCTTTAGAGAATGTGTGTGTATGTAAGAACAACTGGAGAACTGAAGTTTAGTTTCATTGCTGTATTTTTTGAGATGGTTTAAGATGATTTAAAAATATTAAAATGACCTTTTGACAAAGACTAATGACTGATGACATTAAGGTGTGTTTCATCATAACCTCTATCGGGGGAGAGCATGATGCAGTTTAGCTGGGCACATCACCTGAAGGGCTATGAATAGACCAGCCTCTGTACCTGGACTGTACCTGTTATGTCTCTCTGGCTGAGGTGCAAAGCTGCTGGGTGTCAGCGGCAGTGCTGATTTGTAGAGATGTGCTATAGAGGAGTAAAGATAGGAATCACTCCCCCACCCCCATGAATGAGCAAACTGAGACAGCTGGGCACTTAAACAATGTAACATCTTGACCCCTCTTGTGTTTGAACTGCTGTCACTTCAGACAAAAGCTCGTGACCACTCATGGGATCTAGCTAGTTCCCCTTTCTCTGAATATGATGATGATTGAATAATTAATTCTATTTCTGCAATAATATAGCACTGACCTTTATTATGTCTTCTGTTGTTTTCTCAACAGACTTCAGTTTCTTTAAAATGGCTTCTTCCTTAGCTGAGACTTCCATTTCTTGTCTTTCCAGAGCCTCAATTTCCTTCTCCAGTCTGCAATCACAGTTGCATTTGATTTAATACTAGGCAGAGAACAACACTGTAGAGTTGATGCACTGGGAATAGGGACATTAGTAGGACTGGTTCTACTTAACCTTGACAAACTTTGCTCTTATGAGAGCAGCTTATAATTTCACACACATAGGGAAGTAAGTGTAAAATAGTATTTTCATTTAAGAAGAAAAAACCAAAACTAAACAACAAACAAAGCCTTCCACATGTAAACATGAACTATTTCACCAGTTAGGTTTTGGCTGATAGGTTAACTATTTTCTTTTAAAAATCTTTATAGTTATGAGCAAGGAATATTGAGACTCAGGAGTCAAAATTTCTTTTGGGCTTTTGACACTTGCCGTAGGTTTGTATGTTAGAGCTCCCTTCCCTGCCCTTATGTGTGAAGTCTATGTTGTGTTTTTTGCATGTTAAAGCTGAGTACAATGATTAAGGTATCTTTTTTCCTGATTAGAGTTTTTATTTTCTTAGTGTACAACAAACACTTCTAGACAGAAAAGTCCAGGATAAAAAATTTAATCTCTTTATGAGAGAGTGAGAAAGCTATCCCTGGTTGTCCTGGGTTAAAGTGCACCTGTAAAGTATCTCAGTCAAGTTCTTTTCTCTGAGTAAGGCAGTGACTTAAGCAGGTGTCCTGTATCCTATTTTTTTATTCTTTCTAGTCAAGACTGCTCCTTTCCGCATAAGTCCGTATTTGTTGGGTTTTAGATAGAATTTGCCTTATTAGCTGTGTACTTGGGAAGTCACTTTTCTGTGAAGATCTAGGATCCAGCTGCAGATTTAACTCTGAAGTGGGACTTGAACTGAATGTCTTATGCTGTAGGTTAATGCTGTATAACTTCAGTCTCCTGGTTCTTTTTAAAATAACTTCTTTTAACTTCAGAAAAAAAGCACATTTTGAAAGCATCCATATTTGAATGAAATATGCCTTCCATTGTTTTTGCCTCTGTGCTGGAAATCAATGACTGTAGACCTAAGGCAGCTGCAACTGATACCACGTTTTGCTGAGAGCAGTCCGAATAGTCACAACTAGATGATCTGAGACAAGTTACAGACATGGTTATAGAGCTGTTGGCCTATAACCCTGAGGGGAAAAAAGTGTTTTATTTTTGTATTTTGACTTCTTTACTTTGAGCTAGGATTCACCAAAGTCACCATGAGTGATTAAAGTCTGTCATCCCTTTAAAGTAATCAGACTAGAAAAGCTGAATGCAGGTTGACACATAAGCATTATTGATTTCCTTGTGAGGCTGAGGAATACAAATTAACATTATGGCTCTTGCCCTATTTAAACTCAGGTATGTAGAACTGCACTAATGGGGTACTGTGTGGACTTTTATCTATTGGTGACAATGTCCTCTTTTTTTGATATACGAAGGTATCACAGACCTCACAACTGAGATGGGAAAAAAATACCTTCAGGATGAAAGTAAAAGCTAAAAAAAAATTTAAAAGCTGCCAACACTTTGGACCTGAGCTCTCCAAGATGGCTTTAGAACCCTGATCAAAGGTACTGATTATAGTGCTAAAATTTAAAAATTTTTATAAGGGGAATGAATATTTTTGGACAGCTATAAAAGAAAGTAATAACCATGTGCCATATTTTTGCACTTCTTATGGAACAGTCTTTGTTTAATATATTGAGATGTTGTATTTTTAGATGAGACTTGATAGTAATATTATCATAATTTGAAAATCATTAAAAGCTCACAGAAGCATAATGAGCTGAAAAATCATTAACTTATACTATGAGTTTGTTTCAGTCTTGGCTCTAAACACTCCTAGACACACAGGTGAAAGAAGAGGAGGAAAAACCTTGGAGATATTTGGAAAAATGGAGGTGGGGAAAAAGAAAACACTACCCAAATAAATCAAAGATCATAAACATATATTTACCTGGGTGATCAAGAAATGAATTAAAGTTTATATATGCTCTTACACTCATACCAGCACCCACTTTATATGGTAATTTAGTGACCTGATTCAATGCTCAGTGGATTTAGAGAAAAATTCTCATACCCATGTGATGGGAATTACATCTAGACTCTAAGTATCTCTTTTGCACTTATATTTGCAAAACCAGATTTTATGGTTCATTTTCAGAGTGTGTTGTGAGTGTGCACACTGGAATTTGTAGAAAGAAAACTTCTAAGAGATGCAATTTTTATAGTTCAAAGAAATTGAATCCCTTATGTCATGCAGTTGAAAAGTTAGGCCAGGATTTTTCTGGTGTGTTTAAATGTTTAGAAACTTCTAAATCAATGACATTTTTATGGAATTATATCATAGTTTGTCTTGAAAGGATCTAGCAACCATTCTAGCAATTGTAAGAAACTACCTTTTGTACAGTGCTGCATTTTTTTTGGACAGAAATGGAAGTATGACATAGCTACTGTATTAAATCAATCCTTTGAATATTTGTCCTTCTGGTTTTGAGTAGCACTTGTTATTTGAGAGGTGAAATAAGTAGTATGGAGGTATGGATGAGAGAAGAAACCTGAGAAGTCAAGACACTAAATTGAAGATTTCTCTGCTGAAGTAGCAGCTGAATTAAGAAAATCTATGGACTTTGCCTGGCTGCTGCTGGCCACCAGCTGATCTTCTGGAGTTGGCATCACTGCCGCCCCAGAAAAAAAAAAAAAAAAGGCCTAAGAATGAAAAGCAGATAGGAAGAAACCACCCTGAAGAATTCCAGACTGAGGGGAAAAGGCAGTTTAGCAAGTCCTCACACGTTTTGAGGGGAGTCAAGTGCTTTAGCAGCTCTGGAGTATAGCCTGAGTCAGCCTTCATGCATCACATTACAAGCAATTGAATAGATCTTAGTTGTTTTGCATTTTTAAATATGTTGTTTAGCAACTAATTCCATCAAGAATGATTGTTTTTAGCTGAAGATTAAGTGAGAAAACAGGGCTCCTAATTCTTCATTCAGCTTGTACACTGACCAAGGATGTGCTTACTTGGCTCACTGAGGCTTCTAACAGGTAAAGAGGGTAAATAGGACAGATAATGTAATGCATTTTTTTTGTCTGAAACCAAAGCCTTCAGCCATTTGTCTGCAAGGTGGTTCAAGCTGCTTGCTATTCACTGTTTTGTCCTTGATGCAAAGAATGGAACTCTCCCTTTTATAAAAAAACACTCAAATCTGAACTTATTAGCAGACATACACTAGCTCAATTTGACACCCAAATAAAGAATATTTCAAAACAGAAGTCCCAGTGAGGAGGGTGATGGCAAGGCCCATGCCACTACTGTAAAAAATCTGCCTACAATTGCAACTGTCCTCTCAGTAGAAAGAAACAAAGACTGGTCTAAGGGTAATCAAAAAGTCTTTAGAATTATTAATATTTTTAAATGAAGATAAAACACACGCAGAATAATCAACAGAGTGAACTGAATATGTCTGAATCAAGTGAGTTTTAATAGTCAGATGCTTAGAAGAAAGAGTTCTACTGAGCCTCTTAATTTATGTGATTTCTACTGTGTGACATGTCTGCATGACCAGTTTAGCAATGTTTGATTTACAGGGCAGGTCAAAGGTCAGACAAGCTTTTGTTAGCTTTGGTGATATCTATGGCATTGCAAAAGCACTGTGCAAGTACTGTATGGTGCATATTTTATATTTATTAGTGGACTTTATTCCTAGGTTTCTGTATCACCACTGGTTGGTTTGAAACTGAGCTGGGTATGTGTAAACAAGATATAATGCTATTTGGAAGGCAACGTGGATGTTTTTCTAGATGCCCTTGCTAAACAGCTGGTGGGGAATGGTAGGAAATATAATTTATATGTCTACCTCCTACCACTGCAAGAGTGAATGCTACAGAGGTGTGTGAAAAGATATTCTGTAGAGAAAAGTGCTTTTGAGCAAGAGGTCTGCCTAATTATAGGACAAACTAGCACTAGGCTGCTACCTGTCAGCCAAGAGAATTATTATCTGTGTCAGAGAAGGAGCAAGGAGGGAAGTGGATGGGAGATCACCAGAAAAGGTAATCTTGGTGACAGTTTTGCTGAAAGAGTGTGTGTAGGAGGACAGTGGAAGAAAAGTAGAGAGGAAAATGCTATTGAATTGAAATAGAGGAAGACAACTTGAAAAAGGATGATGAAACTTTCCAGAATCTGAAGGAACAGGAACGTTTCATCTTTTCTGGGGATGCTAAGGGGTAGTATCAGTCAGTATGCCTGGACCCAGGGAAGGAGCTGATTGTTTACACAGCTCTTCACTTTGGGAAGTGCTAACTGAAGCTAATAAGCACCTGGAATCATGTCCATAGTAAATAAGAGTCATTCATGAGACTGTCTCTACAGTTTAATGTTAGCCCTGTGTGATAGGGAGGCACTAGGCAATGAGATTTGTAGAAACATCTTTAATGAAAGGTCAAAAAAGACCTTTATTATAGCAGGTTTCAGGGACTAAATTGAGTACAAAACACATAGGAAAGAGAAGATAAGTATTACTGCTAGGGCTAGGGGGCCTGTACTGTTCTGAAGTGCTGTTAGGTGAAAGTCAGGTATTAAAGGCTCTGCCAGGACCTAGTGAAACTGAAGAACTTAGTTCTGATTCAACAGTTGCTACCTCAGAGCAAGCCTTATATGTCGTGGCTTACACCTACTGAACACAGCACAGAAAGGATATCTGGAATTAGAGAAACAAATCCTCTGCAACAGTTACTGTGAAGTTTGCTACAATTTAAAGTATAGAAAATTGTGTTTTGTATTCTCTAATTCTAACTGAGTAGAAAACATGACAAAGCTTACTTTACTCTGCATGTGTTTAGCACTTGTTGACATTTTCATCTTTTTCAAAATAAGATAGGACTTTTAAGATGGGACCATTTTAACCCAGACACAAGGGCAGGGGTACTCCCCTACCTGAAAATGTCTTGTTCCAGCTCATGAGTCCGTTGTTGGTCCTCCTGATTCTGCTTTTGCATTTCTTCTTCTTCCTTTGGAGTCATAGAGCTAAAGCCGTCCAAGAGCCATTTTTCTCGCAAGGCCTTTTTCTGATGGGGAAAAAACAGACAAGTAAGTGAATGCTGAAATTTAGGGTATTCTACCATTTACTGTATTTGTCTTGATGCCACAGATGTGATCCATAGCATTGTGATCTATCCAGCATAAGGCAACCTGACTGCAGTGAGTGCCACTGGAAGAGAAATACTAAACAACTTTTGCGTTTCGAGATTGGCTTAAAAACCAAAATCTTTAGGAACAATGTCCCATTTTATTAGTTCATCCAACAAAAATGTAGAGTATGTCAGCTGCTACCCATAACAGATTAATATTAGTAAGTGGATCCAGTGGTGTGTGTTTCTTCAATAAAGCAAACCAGTTGTACAACCCTACATGTAACGGACTCGTGCGAAAGGCTCCAGTCAGAAGCACAATTGTTTTATTTCAATAGCCCTGATTTCTGGGGTCGTGGCATTGCATAACTTCTGGAAGGAGGTATAAGAGATGAAAAGTTTCTGTAAATAAGATTGTAGAGGAGTAAGAGATCTCTAGGGAGTTAGTGATGCAATGCTACCCCTGGAACTTATAAGGATCTTGCGTAATTATTATAGTGAACTCACATTTCAGCTGGTGAAGATGTGTGGGGTAAGAGGGGCAGTGGAAAAATGGAGCATGGGCAGCTGGTGGCTGGTTAGTGTTTCAGCAGACCTGCGATGTATTTAGAGCTGCTGTTGTAGGGGCAATCCAGAGCTTAGGTACTTAGGTCCTGACCTGATTAGTGCCTGTGCAGTTCTTTCTGTGCAATGGTGGCTTATAAATGGCTTATTGCATGTGCACAGATAAGTGTATCTCTCTCAGCTGTGTGTTCAAATTCTGAAAAATATGGTTGTATGGACTAGTTGCTTCCGAAAGCTGCTTTACACTATGAAAGGTGGTACCTGAAAGTCATCAGAGGTCTCAAAAATACTCCTGGTGTGAAAAAAAAAATATTCTTGGGGAGAAGTTCATATTTGCAGGCTAAAAGTTGTAAGCCATGCCAACTTTCTTGCACCCTTTTTTACTCCTTTCAGTCTAGCCCAGGGATATAAATCCAGTTCCTGCCTTGGGGAAGGAGTTGGGACTCTTTAGAAATACTCTTTCAACAGGCAAAAAAAGAGCAAACATATAAAGTCTTTAATTAAACATGAATGTTCCAGTTACAATTTAGATTCCTTGAGCTGTCTAATTTCCCTGTTAAGTTTTTGCTATTTTTCCCCCTCATACAGTTTTGTTAATTGCAGGATGTGGATGCAGATTAAATTGAATTTTGACTACTGCTGCTTGAGGCAGAGTGTGGCCAGCACTGGTGAGAAGGCTGCATTAACCTCAGTGCTGCTTGCAGGGGCTATTGGAATCCCTGCCTGCATCCTGTGTTGAGTCACTTAAACTGTTGCTTCCTACACTTTTCTATTTATTGTGTACTTTCCATGAGGTTATTACTGAGGCCCAACTGGCAGAGGAATATATATGTAGGACCTAATTGCAGTTAAAAGCAACTTTCCACTTGACATTTAATGTCATAGAAAGTATGTCTAAAACAGGCTTGTTGAGAAGTGCGTGCGCTCCATGGTGCTCTTTATTATTTTACTTGTGGGACGTAAGAGCAATGTTTACAGTTGCCTTAGCCTGCGGGACAGCATTCTCTCTCTCTCAACACTGGATTCTAGGAAGTCTTGGTAAACACAGGTTGCTCCAAACTGATGTCCTGAGCCAGGACTCAGTCTGTAGAATGACTTGGTAGCACTTCCTGAGAGTTGTCTTAGGCTCTAATGAAATAAATGCAGATTTTAATAGGATAGTTTTACATGATCTGGTAGATGCAGGTAGTCTGGTGTTGGCACAACTCTTATCGACCACAAAATACTGTGTTCTCAAGCTGGAGGGCACACAGTCATTAATTCTCTTTCTATCAACCTGTTTAAATTTTAATGATAAGTTGGGTTTCTAGAAAAGTGAGGTTGTCATCCTGGCTGGAACTCTATTAGTCTAGCACTGATGTCTCCAAAAATAAATTTATAATTCTTTGTGAGATTTACAGAGGGGCTGGCACTGTAGACCTCAGAAATGGATACCATCAACTGAAATCAACAAAAGCTTCTGTCTGTATAGGGTTAGGCCCAAGAAAACAAACACCCTAAATACGAGTGTAACACAATAGTGTTATTTTTGCATGTTTCTAGAGCAGTTTGCTGCTGCTTCCAACTAAATGCCATGTAATCTTTTTCATTTAATTAGCCATTTTTTGCAAGAATGACACATTGTGTAATTTGGAAACAGCCTTTGAATAAGGAGTCTTTGAATAAGTTTCAAGTCTGTTCCACCCAGGCAGCGACACAAGCCAGTGCAGGAGCAGCTGCTTTGGGCCTGACAGGTTTTTTTCTGCTGTCTAGAATTTCCTTCCACGACAAAGTGTCTCTAGCTCAGAACTAGGCTGTGCATGTGTTATAGCACTGCATGAAAGCACTTTCATTTTGCATTAGGCTCCATGTGTTAAGGGAAAGGGATACTTATACACTGTGATGTGATGTGATAAAACCCTGGAAAGGGCCAGAGGCTGGAAAGTAATCACTTTGTTTGTGGTTCATGGTCACATCAAAAGTACTGTGACAATATTCTGCAAATTCTGTGAAGCAGAATAGCAGTGTGTGCTCCAGGTAAAACTCCAATGCTTTACAAGGCTGGACTAGCACTGGAAGATTCGTCTTTCACTGGAAAGCAAAGGTGTTTGGAGTTTGTGGGTCTTGCTCTCTCGGGGTATGGCAGTTTACCTTACAACATTTTGGAGAAGGCATAAATAACTTGCATGTTTTTTCACAAAAAATGTGGTTCAACACTGTCAACTACTAGAGGAAGAAGGAGGTGTGTGACCAGCACCTACAAGGTAGCACTAAGGGAGTTCAGGCATGTCAGAAGCCTGATACTTAAGCTGAACTGTTAAAGTTTTTAGAAAGGACATGCAAATTGGTGCTGACTGCACTTTTTAAACAATTTTGTGTGGTCCTTTCCCTTGTTGCCTCAGTGAGAAGGATTCCAGGTAGGAGGAAGGATTAGTTGTTGGTGCATCTAGAAATACTTGGTGAAATTTCCCCTGTACCTGCACTAACAGCCCCCAGTACCCCTTGCAGTTGTGTGAAGCCCTGTCCCCACAGGTGTCACTTGCTTGCCTGCATCACTTCATGTGATAGAAGTGCACGTACGGGGAATAAGCATTCCTTCTCCAGTTTTACCAGATAACTAAGATCTGTTAGGATGCCTCATCTCTGTCTTTCTAGTAAGAAGTTTGCTTGGGCACAGCAAACAAAGTCATTGGGAAGCCAGAGCAGGAATTCCTATTTACAAAATGAAAGTTTAAAAAAGAAAAGCCTACAACAAACAAACAAAAAAAACCCCAAAAAAGCTCCAATCAAAAAACCCCCACAAACCAAAACAACAATCTTTTAATAAACCTTTTGCTAAGAGTTATAAATAGGAAGGACAAAATGAGGAACAGGATAGTGATATCCATCTAACAAGAACATCTCTATGGCAGTGAGATTTACTAACCTGCAATAGTTTCCTAGGGGACAGGTGTGAGTTGTGCTAATAGATCACAGAGCTCTGGACTTTACTATGCACAACTGGTAGGTGTATAAATGAGTGAAAACAACCTGAATTGCTAGGGAAATAATCCCTCAATAAAGTTCACTGCAGCGTTTAAATGTTTTAGAAGTCTAAATCTGTCTTAAAGCAATTTATGCACTGGATCCTTTTGTTGTTTGACTCTGTTGAAGTACCTGAATTAGTCTGAAGCATGAATGTTCATTAAGGGCCGGAGCTTCTAGGGCATCAAGCAAAAGATGTTTATGTACTAATGTTGTATTGGATATTAGGTGCCTGTCTTATTCCTGAATTGGAAAAAGTAGTCTACATTTTGTGTGCCCCAAATAATATATGTATTTGTACAGCATACATGGGTATGTAAGTATATATTTATAATATTTAAATGTACGCTTGATCCTTCTTTTGCAAGTGAGTAATTTCTTCAACAGATCCTTGATTTGCCTCATATATGCAATAGGACTGATTTGATTTAAAATCTTTTCTGTGTGATATCTGTATGATTTCTCATAGAACAGGCAAAAAAATCACATCCTCTGTTCTCTTCCAAAGGAAAACCATTTCAGCAGTATTTTTCCAGGACTGTTTTAGCCTCTCTAAAAACTCCATAAAACTTCTTCAGAGTAAGTGCAAGGTTGATTTTTGCTTTCTTAACTTTTAAAACTCCACTGTACCTATTAATTTTAGCTACAAACATGTACTAAGTCTGTAAGGAAACTGCCCTAGGGCTCTGTCTGCACACAGCCCTAGTGAGGATTAGCTGGTTGTTTAGAACAGATCAGTTCATCCCTCTGTAAAGAAGGGCAAAAGAGTCATCTGGATTTATAGACATGGAAACTTGAACTATAACTTTCAGTAATCAATGTAGCCATGTACTATAATGGAGGAATAGAGTCACATGTTTGCTCCTCAAAGGTTACAGGACTTGGAAAAGATATTCCCCTCCCTTTTAGACACGATGTTACACAAATGGTCAAGCCTGTCCTTAGAGTAACTACCTTTCCATAAAACCTGGGCCTGGCTGTGTGTTGGCTTGCCTGGCCCAGTGAATTAGTTTATCATGGCTTCTCATTTTTTTGGCTTGACACAAAAGAAAAGGGTGGATGAAACTCAGGATCTGGTGTCTGTTTTGAAGGGGAGTCTGTTTTAAATATGCTTCTCTCACATTTGCTTCAGGAGACACACCACGCTCCTGGTGTTAGATTCAATATACCTTCCTTGAAACTGTTTATCTGCTCACATAATGAAAAGAGTATGTAAAATACCATGTCTTGCATATTTCTAGAAGCGTAGATTTTGTCTTATCTCCCTAAATGACATGTACTGCCAAATTGCTACCAACATTTTAAGAATAGTGGTGTTAGGTAGAAATCACTGCAATTCCAGTTATCTACAGAGGTGAATCTTTAGGTTCCTTAGTACCTTTGGGCTTTGTAATTCTAAGTTTACCAGGCCATATTTGAGAACAGTATTTGTAACATTTATAATTTTTTTTTTACTATGAAAAAACCAGCATTATTTTACTAAAGTATAATTAAACAAGCTGACAAAAGCCTACAGCTAAATAAATAGGGTGGTTTTTTTCTAGGAAAAAAGTGCAATTGGACCTCATGTTTGTGCTGCACCCTGTACCAAGTGAGGCTGCTGTTGTGGGATTAGGGAGTATACACACCCAGTCTGAAATGTGAGGCTTAATTTTCATCTGTGAGTTTTTCCTGGTTATGATCTCATTTTATGCCATGAAAGTGATCAAGTAACATTAGCTCCACAGTGTAATTTTTTTTCAAAGAGTGATGCTTATTAAAGTCAAATGGAGTTCTGGCAAGACTCCAAAAAGCTGTGAAAATTTGACAGTAAAAGCACAACTTAAACACATGAAGATTTGCATTCCAAAATCCCCAACCTTTATTCATGCTGTGTGACTCGAGGCTATCTTTAGTTACATAAATCTAACACTTTATTTACCTTTAAATGCTGGTGTTTCATTTTTTCCTCTTCTACTTTTAGACGTTTCTGTGTAATTTCTTCTTGCAGTTTTCTTTTGTCCTACAAATTAAGAACAGTAAAACTTTGTTTGGAGAAATTACTTGTTAATAAAATTATTTTGTAAGTGTTGTTCAGTAGGGTGAAATCAGTCCATGCAAATAAAGCCTTGTTTTAAAGCTTATGTAGTGCTTAGGCAGTGCATAATTCTTTGCAGCAACAACTTGATCCTGTGCAGGTATGGTTTCCACTGCTCTTTCTCCAAAGTACATTTAAATGTGTTAATGACCACAAAGGAGGGATGATGCAAAATAAAAATGATTTAGTTTTGGGAAGGGTAGGGGATGAAAACAGGAAGAAAGTACATTTGAGCTGAATTGTACATGCAGAGTGAGACTAAAAATGGGTCCTGACCAAAATTCCTAAGGCAGCCCACACATCGTTTAGGAGAGGAAAGAGTCTGCACTGAGCAGTTGTGATACATCACTAAATGAAATGGGCTGTCGGTGAATCCAGCACTGAGTTTATGTATCTTGTGGCTAATAGCTGAAATAAACAGGAATAAACAAAAACTTAGAAATTTATTTAGTTAGTCAAATAATGGTAAAGATGAGAACAGAGAAATGTAAGATACTTCATATATGTTGTTGCTACCTCTCAATTTATAAAATAAACAACTTTTTTGCTTGTGCACAGGCTGTTTTCATGGCTGCTGATCTTTAGAAGAAAAACCTCAAGTAGTGCTGGTCTTTAATAGTTCCACCTTAATCCTTTTTATTACAGATTAGAGAAAAAAGGAAATGGGTGAACAATGTCTGAACGCTGGCAATGCCTGAGCCTCTCCTGGTTTTGGATAGCACTGTCACATGGAGTAACCTTGTGGCTCTTCTGTGTGAGGGCCAAACACTGATTTAGTACCTTGTGTCCTCAGCAGCCAGTGGGAAAGGAATCGTGCCAAAAGGAAAGTCATTTTAATAAGGTGTATTAATAATGCCAATCAAGAAACATTTGTACTTGTTTCTTGATATGTTTCAGGGAAGTAAATGGAATCTTCTATTGTCCTGTGCAGAAATGTTTGTTGGCTGGAAGTTAATACCTTTTTCCTTTCAGTTAGGACAGCTTGATTCTCTTAAAAAAGTGAAGTTTTTTTTTTAAAGAGTCTGTTTTCAGGCAAGTATGGTTTAGGGAGGAGTTAACTTCTTCACAAACAGAGGAAGAGCCTTGCCCTTTCAGCCCACCTGAGGAACCAGCTGTGTGTAAGGACTGGAGAAAGTCAGTAAGGAAATGCTGGACATAAGGCTGGGAGTTGTTCTCCACTATTTCCCTAGGATCCAGAATTTGCAAACAGGAAGAGACGTGGTGTGCTTGGCTGAATCACTTCACTGTTACTGGGAATTAGAAATTAGCAGTGGAGCCACAGGCTCTAAGGACACTTTGCTGAAGGGTGGGAAGGCTGGCCAAGCACTACTGGTACTGTGCTGGGATTTAGCAGGTGAACATCAGAGTGTCACTGATCTCTCACTGTCTGCAAAGTATGGTAGTTATTTATAAACACTTTACAGTTTTTCCTTGATGGTGTTAGTCTGCCATTTTAATACTCCAAAGAGAACAGGTGGGACTCTTTACTCAAAATACATGCTGTTTTCATCTCTGCAGTGGTTTTGTGTTTTGCCAAAGCTCTTTAATACAATTAACAAAGTTACTGATTTAGGATCAGTTCAATATGTAACTTTTCTTTAATTTCCCTTGTGAGAGACTTTATCCAAGAGCTGCTAATCTGGATTTTTTTGGCCAGTCCTTATTTGGAAGATATAATATCTGGTCTCTGATCTTCACACTTTTCCTTACTTAGGAAATATTCCTGATCTCATGGTATAAATGGGCTTTAAATCATTAGATTAGCACTCTGAAGAGAGCTTGTGTTTACAGATTATAACAATTCTTAAGGAAAACTCTTTTTGTCTTTACTAAAGTTCTGGATAACATTCTTGGCCAGAGAATGAACTTTTACTTGGTTTATACTATTAAAAAAATATTCTAAGTCAATTTGAATATTCTTTTTGTACCAGTGGAGATGTAATAAGAGTTTGGGCAGTCTGAAATGAGTATGTGTACATAAACTACTGTGCAGAAAGAAATCTGAGTATAAAGGCATAAATTAGTCCATTTTAAACTAACTGTATAATAAGGAACCTATTCAGTAAAGAAACTTCTGCCTGGTTTTTTTTCTTAGAGGTCTGTGTTTCTTTCATGTCCAATGCTTTTTCTTTGAAAGTTTTCTTGTATCCTTTAGTGTTCTGGTATGTTTTAATTTCACTGGTTGGTATTAAATACCCATTATACAGTTATCCAGATTAAATAGGTTGAAATAGATTGTCTTTTATATGTCTAGTCTAAGTAGTTTAGTCTAATTCTAGAACCAAAGAAATATGAGGAATCTTTTTGAACCTTGTGTGCCAAAATAACTTTTAAAACCTGTTAGAACACTTTCTACAGCGTTTTCTGCTATGCTTTGTCTGCACACCATGTCTTGTTTTACAAAGCTTTGACTGTATATCTAATGGAATGAATGTTTATTCCTGGATAGCTAAGGGAGCCATGATTCTATTAAACCTGCTGCTGCAGATAATCATGTTGCTGGCAGAAGTCCTTGAATCCTCTCTTACTATGCTCTTGTTAATGTGAGCAGGATTCGCTTTTTAAGAAAGAACATCTTCAGCCATTCCTTTCTGTTGTGCATCAATGCAAGGTAAAACTTGGTGTTAATTTTCACTCCTACTGAAACATGTAGGACTCTTTCCTGACTTTTGTGCATAGAAATGAATTGTGTTCCAAACTGGATCTGTCTGAAAGAAAGGGAATCACATCCACAGAGCAGTGCCTTGTGAAATATCTTGTCTGCCAAGTCTGTTAGTTTGTGTCAGTGGTCCACAGTGGTGCCAAAGATGGTGGTCTTGGTCCCCTGGCAAATGCCACATAGTGTCAAATTCCATGGAGCAGGTAATGTTTTAGCTAATGTATTTTTCATATCATATTCCAGGTATTAAAACCCATTAAGCATCAAAAATATTAAAGCTTTCATATTTAGCGTATGAAAGTCTTGCTAAAAAAATGGAGGCATTTATTTTTTTGCTTTTTATATTCTATATACACCAGCAGCAGGTGGTAGCTACATAACAAAGGAAAAAGTTTCCTTTTCAGAGCCATGGGAGCATCAAAATATTTAATAACAACAACATCACTAACAAAAACAATAATAATGTTTTCCTTTTTTGTTTGCTACGTGGAGAAGATTTGAAAAAGACTTTGAAAATCCTGCTGGCTCTGTGAGAGCCAGTTGCTGTCAAGGAGACAGGTATTTAACAACAGAAACCAATAAGGTTTAGTGCAGGTGCAGTTGTTGACTGCTCTGAGTGCCCCTTGCTATCCTCTGTTAGATCCTTTACAGCAAACATCTGGTAGGTAGCACTTGAAATTCCCAGGTATGTTCCTTGAGACAAACCTTCCCAGAGCCACTGAGGAGCTATTGTACTTGTTTGTTGTTTCCCTGGACAACTCCTACTGCAGATTGTTAAGGCTGATAATTTCACCTTGTTTGGGCTACTTCATTTTTGCAGTCAGAATGCTCTAAATGTTTCAATTAAATGCTCTGGACTGATGAAAGTAAAGAGCAAATAGCTTCTTGACACAGCAAGTGTAATAAATGAAGTCATAGGCAAAACCCAAATATGTTTTCCTGTTTCTTCTAATGCAAGATACCGGAGGCTGCCCCAGTTTCCTAAAAAAATACTTCTCCAGTATTCATTTGGAAGCAAAGATGCAGCTGGAGGATGCCAACCTGAGTGTGTTCATAGGAGCCTCATCAGACAAGCGTGCTGCCCCATCCCTGCTCCCAGAGAGTACAAAACACTGCAAGGCCTGGACTTCTCTGGAGTGCCAAAACAGTTGTTAACTTTTGAGCCCATACACTAGAGACAAAGTCCAGGTTATGATCCTGGTTCGAGCAACATTGCAGTTAAACAAACAAATGTACTGTAAACCCTCTAAAACATTTCAAATTCCTTTATTGTGGGCTTGTGTCAGGTCTGAAGTAAATACAATAAATGGTCCTGTTGGCTTTTATCAAGTGCCATGGTTAAAACTCAGCTGAATTAAAACCCAGCCTATTACCTTCCAGTAGGTTTCCAATTATGCCTTCTTACACATATTTTGATTCCGATACAGTATTTTTTAATTCTGCCCACCATTTATTCTGCTAGTGTTTTACAACTAATCCATCATGTTAAGAATGTGACAAATACCTTTGTTTCCATTATTTGTTTTTAACTAAGAGAGTGAGTGATCCTTCTGGAGGTTTCCTTTTATCTCAGAGGGCCAAATTTAGTTTCAATTTAAGTCTTTTGTAATTGAATAAGTTCAGAGGAGATCAAATCAGAGGAGAATTTGGATTCAGCCATTTTTTATAACATCAGGTTGTATTATTTTAAAAATAGTTTAGTTGTTCATTTTACACCCTAAAAATCATCACTCAGATTTCCTTTTAGAAGAGGAATTGAAAATGTTTTCTAATGTCTTCAGCATAAACTTCACTAAGTCCTTCCTCTGAAAACAGGCAGGTAGGAATTTGCTTAATCCAAGCTTGTCCTTTTTTACTTTTCAGAAAGCAATACTTATGACAGATCATCAATAATTCAGAAATTGTATTTAATTCCACAGTGCAAATGAAAAACCTTTAATCTCACATTGTGAAATGTGAAAATTGATTTGTTCTGGAATTCTCTAGCTGCCTTTTGACCTTCAGGCAAACATTCGGTATGATGACAGTAATGTTTGTTTTAGACTGTCCAGTAGAGATTTGCACACACACTTTCACTGCTTTGAATTTAATTTTAAAGTGCAATACAACCCATAATAAAGTCAGTGCAGTCAACTTAGCTGTCTTAAAGCAGTATCTTATAAACTAACATTATTAAGTAACAGTTTCAAGCAGACATAAAGTCTTTTCTTTTCCTGTCCTGGGATAAATCATTATTCAGCAAACACACAGCAGCTCATTAATGACATTACTTCTAAGCCTTTTTTTTTTTTTTTCTTAATAATGAGTTATAACCGTGAGCACTTACTGTTATGGCCTGGAATCTTTCTTTCAGCAATTCGGCTTCCTCCATTCTACAAATCAAAAACAGACAAGTAGTGAAGGCAAACAGAATGAGACCATAAGCAAAAAAAGCCTCCTGCTGGAGCTACCAA
>VXBT01003167.1:62356-221267 GCA_013400235.1 Oriolus oriolus | reverse complement strand
AAAAAAAAAAAAAAAAGCTGAGGTGATTTGATCCAATTCCAGAGCAGAAAGAAGGCAGAATTTTTGACTTGTCAGAAGAGTCCCTGAACAGATGAGCAGATCAGTCCAGACAGACACATGTAATGAGGGTGTGGAGAAGAGGCAGACAGGGAGAGTGCTGGCATGAGTTGACTGACAAGTTGGAACAGTGGAGCACAAGCTCTTTTCCTTCAGGAGCTGCCAACTCTTTGTTTTAATGTGCTCGGTTAGCATGCCACTGCTGCTTTAACTGTTAAATGCCCAAAACAGACTCTTACAGGACCATGGTTGAAGTGAATTTTTATTATGGTTCTATTTATCTTTCTTCTCTTTTCCTATGCTTCTGGTGATATACAGATATTTAAAACTTAATAAGTTTATTTAAACATAAAAGTTTATTATTTAAATTATTAATCTTATTTCACCCTTATATTTTAACCTGTTGTAATATTAGCACTGTAGATGGCATGGAGCTGTTTTGAGATGGCAATTTCAATTTAGTTTGGTAGATGAAATTTTCAGAAAGGCTATATTCATAGCTGGAAGAGTTTTAGAACTGCTAACCTAAAGTAAGATAAACTTCAAGCAGTCAGGTCTTTCATTAAATGCAAGTGTTAATCTGTGCAATTACTGGTCAGCTATCTGAGACTCAGGGGAAGCTTTGTCTAAGTAAGGATTTCAGGATCATCATTGCAGGGTTGCCGAGATGAATCTAAAATGCTGGTGGCTCTCATGCTGGATTTTTATTCAGCTGACTTGCTGAGGACTTCTGCTGAAAACAGCATTCTGTGCCTTAAGGGACAGTGCACATTTTGACCTTTCCATTTACCTTGAGTGAGAGTCAGCCATCCAAAATCAATCTAGGAAACTTGCAGAACAAGTGGAACTGCCTTAGTAAAATCCAGTTGTGGAAAAAATTCTAAGCAAATCAAACAGCATAAAGATGTAATGTGAATCTGGAATCCCTTTGTTACCTTCAGTATCACGAAACTCAAGTCTTTGTAAGGACACCAGCAGAAGAGTCAGTCAGCATGTTTGGGGTTTTACTGCTTATTCACTGACATGACTAAACTCAGCAGGATTTGGTCACGGGGTTTATTTTACATGTTGGTACAGTGACCTGAGTCTTAGTGGCAAATCAAGCTTGTTATTAGCAAATTCTAAGATGCTTCAGAAATGAACACTTGATGGTGAGATTACTGCCTTATAATTCAATAGAAATCAATATTTAATTTCAATTTCCACCTTTCTAGTATGTCATCAGTCTGTATACGTGAGCAGATTTTCCCCCTCTGCGCTGGGGATTAAGCGTTCATTAATGTTTTGTTTATACTCTGATCCACCCTGAGGTTTTGTTCAAACTTGCAAAGACCCCATTTTTATTCTCCAGTGAAAATTTTATTTCTATTTTTTAAATATTAATATATGCTTCATTTGGTCAGCACCTGAAATTTTAAAAATTACCATATTAAAGTAAACGCAAAGTTCAAAGGCAAGTATATTTAGGTGTATCAAGAGACAGATTACATGGGAATTTAAATGAGTTTGGTTTATGGATTTGAGAATAAATTCAACCACCCTGTGAAAATAAATATATTGTTGCTGCAGAAGCCAAAAGAAAGACAGTCTTTCTGTTTAAGCTTTCTGAAGTTAGTATAGCCTGCCTTACCAAACTTTGGGGAAAAAAAAAACCAAACCAACTTATTTTACCTTTGTCTTCTGTGAAGTTCATCTTGAAGTGTATATGTGGACTTCAGAATGTTTAAAAATATTTAAAGCAGCAAGTGATTACATCAGAAGTAACGATGTCTGTTTTGGGCCAGAATATGTACTCTGATATAAATGGGATCTACTCTCAGTGGGTGAAGGCAATAGATCTGTATTCCAAGATCAAATTAAAATCAATGGGATTGCATTACTTTGAATTTTTATGAACTAAAATATTCTCCTAGATTTATGCTTGAAAATTATTTAAGTGTTTTTAAAAACCCTACTTGTGGATGTGAGTTAGTTACAGACTGGAAAAGTATTTAACATGTCTTTCCCTAATCTGAACCTGTAAATTGACATAACCTGAAGAAGGTTTCTAGAACGTTGCTTCTGGTTTTAGGTGACCGTTATTAAGAAAGTATTTAAACCCCACTTTAAATATTTTAAATTGTTTAAATCATATGTATCCCTTTGCTAGGCAGGATTTGTACTTCAGTCAATAGGTTGTTTTCCAGTTATCTTAATCCTATTCTAAATGGGATTTATGTGCAACAGAAGAAATGGACCAGCTGTCATTTTGTCTGCCCTGTAAGCCTGCCTTACCAGTAGGAGTATCCATGGAGTAAAGGTTAGAGCAGTGAATCTGAACAGCTGTGTTTTCAGTCTGCAGGATTCTTGGAACAAGGTTTCTCAGAACTAGCCTGCCAGAAACATACCCAAAGGAAACTATCTACCTATTCTGCAACTTCAAGAAAAAATTTGTTTTGCTTTTGGTAGAATAGATTCTCTGAGTGATGCAGAAAATGTTTGTGTATTGTATAATGAGTCATACAGGTTGGAATTTTTGGCTTCACTTATTTCTTTGTTCATTTCCCTCTTGCAGTGTGTACCTAATTTAGGAATAATAATGAAAATCTATAGCACAAGGGGAAAGAGTTACATTATGAAGTCTTACAGAAAAGTGGGTGGGAATGGAGAAGAATGCAATATCATGAACCAAAATCTAGAAGGACCACAGAAGCACTTTCACAGCTGAAAACCAAGTTCTGTTGTTCATTTCTGGAGCAATGTCTGAGTCCTGGAATGGTCTCCAGAACTGCAGTGTCTTTCCCTGGCCATACTCGACATATAATATCAGCCTCAGTTCTACTCTTGTTCATTATACTGGGATTTCTTTTGAAACACATAATTAACCTAAGGCACAGTGAGATATAGGTTATTGTAGTAGCAAACAATTGCCTCTGAGAAGAAACATTGCGTTAAAGGTAGGGAGAAAGAAGCTTTCACTTTTTGAAAAAGTGAATTTGAAGTGAATGGAGTTGATTAGATTGTTATCAGCTGAAAACATAGCCTATACTTTCTGCCAAGAGTGTTTACTGAGTTAACGAATTCACATTTTGTTCATCTTAACTAGTTTGATAATTTTGCTTTGTGATGAGCTGCCTTTGGTAACTGTTTGAAACACGAAAAGGCTGTTTTGGACTCAAGTACCAAAGGGAATTCTGTATTGTCACAGTGAGCAAATGTACTGCCTCTATGCATTTGTCTGCATGTAGCCTTGACTCTCGGACAGCAGGAATAGAGAGGAGAGGAATTTCATTGAAGGTCTCTCAATAAAAATGTTTACTGCAGCCATCCTGTCAATGCCCCCAAAAGTCTGTTATCGGGTATGCCTCAACTGATTGAGAGACAGTATCTTCTCCAGTTAGAACCACAATTTTGCATTTTACAGGTGGAAAATAAACCAACAAGAAATAGAAATTTGAAAATCTAAATAAGGTTCATGTCCCTCCATCAAAGTATACATTTGAAATTATTCAAAAGTGTATATATTTTAGGACCTTAAAGGAAGTTCATAACAAAACATCTGCCAGCTCTCAGGAGGGATTAAATTATGCTTTGAAGGCAAATTTTGGAGAAGTAATGCCCTACTAGGCAGGTCCTTTAACATAATGAATTTCTTGGGTCCTCTCACTGAAGCAAAACAATATCCAGATATTTCAGATTTATATAGTTTTATGAAGCTAAATTCTGCCTCATTTACTTGTTTGAGTAGATACACACCCTGAATCTCTGGGAGGAAAAGCCTTGGACTATTATGTTTCAGTTGGTACAACTCCCTTCCTGTTGCTATTCATAACTATAAATATATTAATTCTTTAAACTCAAAGTAAAGAAACAGCTATTTGTCATCATCTTCAGGTTTTTTAACACATAGATTTTTTTAAAATCATATTTTAAAGTACATCTGCTGCTCAGACATCTTTCAATGCTATGAAGAGGTTGTAGAGTGCAGCAGGGGCTCAGGTGTCCCTTCTGTGGTAGGGGTGTATCTTCTATGCACAGTTGAACCCAGCTAAAAGCACAACCGTGCTAAATATGGACCATCTCGCCCCTATTTTCTAAAATTGCGCAGTGAACTTTGTTGAAGTATACTGATTATTTTTTAATCAGTTAACCATGTTTTTTGTAGCCTTTTTCATGTTCCCAGACTGGTCAGTTCTTAGTCTCATGTATTTTATGAACCTCTGGATGTGGGAGGCTTACCAAAACACCTTTAACACTCTGTTGTGTCTCATTTGAAAATCACATTTCAATGAATAGTTTAAGTGTAATTACTGTGGTGATATCAAATGTGAGACTCTTAATAGGATGTGTTCAGGTGGCCAGATAAATAATAGGACTATGTTTGTTTTGTGGTGGTTTAGGGGGGAGGGGGAGGTCAATTTTTTTTTAATATAACCAAACAAACCCACAAAAAATCTGAAATACTCGGGATCAGTGCATTAAACGGGTTGTGGAATGCATTGCTTGCAACCTAGCATTTTCCAGCTGCTGCAGATATGCACTTCTAAGAATAGGGCAGTTTTAAATCCTACCCAGCCAACTGTGTGGGGAATTTTTAGCAGGGCTCTGAGAACCAGCTTTAGTTATTGTGTCATTTGGTTATGTTTTATTAAGTGAAAACAAACACCCCATAACCAGGGCCAAATCCTAGGGAAAGTAACAGAACCCAAACAGGTACTATGCTGTCCATGGTAAGGAAAAGACCCCTCATATTCTTCTGATTCTTATTTTCTGATGCTCTTTTAGAACACCAAGAGAACAGTCATGGTGTTTGGGTCTAAGACACCTCAGTAAGATGGCAGAGCAAAGTTAGGGCCTTGCAGACATATTTTTGTGAACACTTAGTGCCAGGTCTGTACCAAGCACACTGTACCAAGTGCTGCTGGTGAAAGCCTTAAAAGTACAGGTAATTTGTTCTAGAAGATGAGCTGAAGCAGGAATTCTTTCTGAGAAAACTCTTTCTGCAGCTGGAGCTGGGGAGGGTGTGGTGTAGAAGAGGCAGGGACAAGACTGGAGGTGGTGAAGCCATTCAGCAGCCTGTGTAGGTTACGTCAGCTGGTTCCCTTCTCCTGAGGCATGGGCAGAGCTCTCACGCTGCTCCTTTGAGAAGCTGCCTAACCAGTCTGTGCCTGTAGCACTGGAGCTCAGACTTTCTGCAAGATGAGATGAACCTTATCTGATAGCTCCCAGCAGAGCAAGGAGGAATTACTGCTTTCTCCTCCCGCACTTCCAGCCACATTTTCCTGTCACTTCCCTTCATCTGATTAACATGTGAAGCAATTATATTTGCTAACCTGTCAGGAAAGTAATTAAAAATAAAACTTGGAAACAAACCTAAACCCCCAAATCCATGAGTATCCACTATGTCAGTGAGCTGAATAGGCTCAACAGGAGATGACAGGAACAGTATCATTAGGGAGTAAGAAGAACTCTAATTCTGACTGGAAAACAAGCAGCAAGGGGAGAAAGATATAGGAAATGTGACTTCTGGCAGCAGAGAGATGAAGTCAGCCACCTTGCAGGCCTCAGGCTTACCTTAACTGAGTGGTCCAGGGACCACAAGAGACCTCATGTTGACACGTATGATAAGCCTATGTGCTTAGCTATTTATCTGAAGCTTGAAACTGCTCTGAAAACATGATGACTTCAGACTCTGGCAATCCTTCCTGTGCTTCCAGATATTCAGTATCCTCCACTGTGGGTGGGCAAAAAATATCCCACATACAATTTGTTTTGCGTAAGCCTTCCCAAGTATTAATGGAAAAAACCCAAACATGATAAGATTATGCAAAACTTTATTGTTAGCAGAGGTGATAAGATTGTTTATGTCAGATGATGCATGTTGCAAATACAGGCCTAGTTTCTTCAGTGAAGACTTGGTTTTTTTTGCTGAGGAGTTTATTTGGAAGCAGCGGCTGAGGAAAATCTCTCAGCTTGTCAGTCACTCAAACTGTTAATATCAGCTGTCCCCTGTTTGTTCCCAGTGCCAGGGAGGTCATCTCAATAACACGGGGCTCTGGCCGGCTGAAGCCGGCTGTGCAGAGTGCCAAGCGATGCAGCAAGCAGCTGAACCTGAGGAGTCATCCGGATGCCTGTGACAGTATGTCACCAACTCATATTTCTCAACAGATTCAAATATTTCACTATTGCTTCTCACAGCACTGTATATTTACTTAACCCTTTACCTTAGAGTGGTGGTTATTAACTAGGAGGAAAAAACTTGGTATAATACAGTTTCCTTATTTTTCTTGTAAGATTTGTTTTGATTGTCAGGATTTCAGACCTGTTTCGTAGCTACATTTTCTCATCAGAAGGATATTATTGTCCTTATTTTCACCTGAATCTGAAGTGGATCCTCTTAGTAATATTGTACTGTTTGCTTGGTATTCACTTATGGTGAAATTTCATGAGAAGTTTGAGCCCTACTCTGGCTCCGTGGTGCTGACAGGAGGCATCCTGCTTCTGCCTCTATATCCCATATTTCCGCAGTTAACGTGGCTGTCTACTTGTTGAATCTGCTTGCTTGGCTGGCTGAGAACTAACCAAACTAAAAGGTAGATATTGCTATGCTGATGAGTCAGATCATTGCCCAGGGAAGCCTGATGAGTGCCAAAATATGGTAAAGAGAGAGGATAGAAGGTGAAACTGTGGCTACGTTTCCTGGGGTGACTGTACAATACTGTATTCCCTATTTCTAAACTGCTAAACCACCACATTCCTGGAAAATGCAAAGGAGGACGAAAGAGCAGCAGAAGAGGAGGGACAAGTAGGAAGAAAGGGACAGCGGTGGTAAACTGTTAGATAAACTGTTAAATGTAAATTTACCTTTACAGACTATTTAACATAGTATGTGGAAACTTCCTTTTTTTCCTTTTCTTCCCCCCTGGAGGCTAAATAGGCCTTTGAAACACTTTGGCAGATCAAAGGTTAATATTTTATTACCGTTCATGATTGCAAAGAATAATCTGCTTGTATGAATGAATATTTTGGGGAATATAAAAGCACTTTTCTAGCCTTATCTTCTTAAGATGTGAATAGGCTCTTTACTCAGTGACTTAAGGAAAGCCAAGTTACTCTGCAGTTGATGGTACTGCTTCATTAGATATAATTTCTGAAGATTGTCTTTGCAAATTTCTCTGCAGCCTGGCAAGTAAGGTCTGTAGTTGGTTTGGAGATCATCATGGTCTTCATAGATTTCTCACTGTCCAAATGCACTTGGAGAGTGATGGCCTGCAACGGCTGGAGTTAAATACTATTTTAATAATCTACTTTAACAAAATCTTTGAAAATTTGGAAATGCCATTGTGTATAGCCTGTAGGTGAAATGACTATTTGAAAAGGGTTTGATGCACTGTGTTAATCAGGAAAAGGGGCTTGTTGGGTAATTTCTCGTTTCACTGAGTATTGTAATAGCTTGCTGCCAAATGGATCTAGCTGTATTGTCAGACATACAGCTGATGCAGTTAGAAGAAATGTGTTCTTGGGGTTTGAAGTAGAAATTTAATCCACATTTCTTGCTTATATTCACACTGAATTGGACACAATTAATGTTGGTGTTTAAAAGAAAAATCAGGAACACTCCAACCACTCTAGCTAACACTTATTATCCTCTCATTTTGCTGGTCTGTTCTTATTTTGGCTAATGCAGCTCAGGATTGTAATTAAAAGTTGTCATAATATCATGACTGCTCAGTGCTTGTATGACAAGTTTTATATTCTCTCTTTCCAGGGGACTGTCATTAAAGGGAGAAGAACCAAAACACGAGTAGCAGGAAAAGCAATCTGTCCTTTCAGTGAAGGGACACTATATATTAGTGTAAGTAGTATCAATATCTTTTCACATAGTCTACTCTTCAAAAACCAGTAGAATATACATGTATGAATATAAATATATTTACATATACACATATAAATATACACATATAATCAGTGAATTTATTTATATGTGTATACTTATTTTTGCTGAGATTCAGGAACATTTTTTATGGAAATACCCTTTCTCCAATTGTATGAAGTAATTGGTATGTTCATATTGATACTTGATTCTCTTAGGAGACAGCCCCTTACATTAGTATTGCTTGGAATTTATACCATAAATCTCAATAACTGTTGCAGTGGTTTCTTGTTGGTTTGTTTAATGCTGTAGCTCAGAAATGGGAAGAGCTAAAGCCAGATGGATCAAAAACTTTAATAACACCAATTTAGACCTCCAGCTGGCAGAGGGAGCACTTTGAGGGAACCTAATGATCTGTCTGAAGGAAATGGGACCTTAAACACAGCCAAGGGATCTTAGCTCTCTTTAGTTCTAAGAAATGTTCTACATCAATGTCATATTATTCTGAAGTGATTCTTTTTACCAGTTTAAGTGCATGTAATATATTTCATGATTGACACAGTTTCACTTCATATGTGTCTTATTTAGAGTACTTAATGCCTTTTAAACAAATAGACATATTTCTTATATACTCTTTTAGACTTTGATTAACTTAATAATTCTGTAAATATTTCAATAAAATACAGGCCATGATTTTAGGTTTCTATTTTCAATACTTGTTGTATCATGGTTAGTTAAAAAATAAAATGAATTTGCATTTTTTAAGAGTATCCCTCTACCACCACAAATTGAACAACTTCTGCAAATAAGATCTCTTGGGAGATAGCAGTTCTTGGCAAAGGCAGTAAATGATTTTTAGTAACCATTTGACTTCAGGGAACTTTGGAAACAAGTTCCTGTTACTGGGAGATCTCATCACTGGCTTTCTGCAGCTAACTGGAACAATTCCATAAAATATGTGCATGAGTTCTCAAGTAACATAGATTAGAAAAGGCACATTATGACCACAACTCCTATCTGTAATTAAGTTAGTTTCTCCATGTTCAGATAGTGACTCAGGGACTTGACCTGAAAAATAGTTATGTTGGGGGTTTTCAGAGTGTGAGAGTGTGTGAGTGTCGTGTCCTGGCACTAACGCGGTTTTCCAGAGCTGATCTAACACTGATCCGTGTGCTACCATACGCAAATTGGCAATTAGAATTGACAATGCTGGTAGTGGAATGGGTCTCTTTGGTAGCTCCCACTAGGGGCTTCAAAGTAACTCTTCTTCCAAATCCTTACTCCTTTGACTGCAACCTTTTTTCTTAATTGCCTTCCTATTATGATGTCTTCAGCAGAACTGACTGCAATACCGCAGGTCCTGGCTCGTACTTTCTCCAAACTGATAACGCCTGCTTTCCAAAAAACCTTGTGAGAGCCTCAACCCCTTCCACCTCCTCCTCCTGCTTCAGCTAGACATTATCCTAATCCTCAATCTTTCTCCTATCCTATATTAATCCCATAAACCCTGAGCAAATCTGCCTACCTCTGTCAGTATTTGATGAAGAAGGTCCAGGGTGACAGCTCCCAGTGTGCACCGTCTGCACTGACCAGCTGCTGAAAACTGACCACAGCTTGAATCTCCCCATTTAGTTGTCCTAACAAGCAGTTATGAAATCCACAGAGCAGCTTTAAGTGCTCGTAAGACATTCTGAAAATGTTCCTTACATACTGGTCCTTTTGCTTTTGTTGTGTATGATGCTTGTAGCGTGGGACTCTCTTTGAGTTAAGTGAAATTTAAATGCCAGTTGTGAAAACAACATGAATAATACAAGAAGTGGTATATAGGTCACACTTCGAAAGATCATAAGCGTGACTCAAGCAAGTGGGATTCTGTTATGGTTACACAGAGATTTCAATCAGAAAAACATCCTGACTGTTGATTCTTCTTGTTTCTCTTGTAGAAAATTCTCTAATTAACCTTTTCTTGAATGTACTGATTCACTTGTGATTTTCTAATTCCTGAAGGTAAAAGCTATCTGTAGTAGAGCCTGTCAAAAACATTTGGTATAAAAGGCTAAAAGCTGACACAAATTCTCCTGTGCTAAAACAACATCTTGGAATTCTTTTTCTGTTCCATTTCCCCCCCCTTTTTAATGCTATTTCCATCCTGTCAATGAATCCTAAAATAGTTAGGTCTTACGATCTATTTTCCTACATTATCATTTTACTTGTATTTTTTAAATCTAGTTTTGACTTCAATTTCCCTATTTTTCCTGAATATTTGAGTTTTTAGCCAGCAAACTTTTGCCTGATAGTATAGGAACAATCCTAGCTAATGAGAACAATGAATAATTTCTATAATTTACAGTTTACCTCTATTATCTAGATACTATGAGTTTCAGAAAAGAAGGTGGGATAAGAATTAGTTTAATGCTTTGGTTTGTACAACTTTGTTTATTTAATTATTTTGTCACTTAATCATTCAAAATAATTGGATCCTCCTGAGTGATGAAAAGGTTTACAACAATTTACGAACCAGGTACTCTCTCTTTCCATGTGTATGTGGGATGATTAATAAAGTTTTGGATCTGTCACGCATTCCGGAACTACAGGCTAAATTAGCAGTATGCCTGGGTTAATTTCAGCACTTCAGAAGTTTACAGGGAGTCTCTGATGGCATCTGCCTCCAATCTACTTAATTACAAAACAGTTAGATTGCTAAATAAGGCTTTTGGGCTTTTTCCTTTCAAACTCTGGTTCACAAGGCTCATATCAATAACAAAGCTTTATGTAGGAATAGCTGAAGATTTCTATTTTCCTTTGGACTTCTACATATCAGGAAGGGTCTTCCTTAACAATTTTTCATACATTTTCACTGACAATAATGCCTGCACACGGCAAGTTGACCTTTGCTGTCGTCCTCTGCAATTCAGAAATGACAAACTGCTCTGTATGTGTTTTGTAGCTCTAAGGATGTGAATCTTATTTCTTTTTGTTTAGGCTCACATGTGTAAGAATACTGTCAAAGCAGGGCTGTGTGTTTAGGAAGGATAAAATTCCTCAGATTAAGGCATGCCCTGTCACCTCAAGGTTCTGAGAAGAACTTGGGAGTCATACTGAATCATCAGATGAATATTAACTCTGTTAGCAAACCTGTAGCTAAAAAGCCTAATATTGTAAAGAGTTTGAAAGTTGAATAAGTGCAACTGTTGTGGGCAATAAACTGTCCTGTTTTGCTGGAAATATTTCAAGAGGGATGCTGAAATCTGAGTGGAATGTTATGAGAAGAATATTAGAAGATTTTAATAGAAAGTATGTTCTGCAAAATGAGTATAACTCATTAAATAGAAAGTTAATTGGTTCTTCAGGAAGACACAGTTTCTTACTGACAGAAATTTGACAGTAAAAGGCAAAATGATAACAAAATGCAGTGACTGGGTGTTGAAAGTTGAAATTACTGCATGCAAGAAGAGATTTTTAAGAGGCTCAATAATTCCAAGGCAGTGACAAAAGAAAAATGATGAAACCTGTGACAAAACCTGAGAAATTTCTTGGCATGCTCAGGAAAGTGACTAATGAGATGATACAAAAATGGCCTTATCAAGGGCAATTTTAAAAGATTTCTTATTGATATTTTTTCAATTTCCTTTTGACTTTTCACATTTCCTGAAGAAATTCTTAAAAATTTTAACACTTCAGAGTTTGCTATTTGTCCTGGGTAGGAGGTTATTTTGGCTGTCAGTATTATAATATCATCTACAGTCCCACCGTACCAGTTAGAGAACGTATTTACAAAACACGTGACACTTGCTGAATCCACTTTGTATATTTTAAGAAGTTGGCTTTTATAACCCAGAACCAGTGATTTTCAAATAGGGACTGAATTTGCCATTCTTTTTGATGCCATGAATCAAGAAATGTGAGTATAAAGACGGTGTCCTTTCACTGTTTTTTCACGAGCCAAGACGAATTGTGAATGAATCTGTGTAAGTCAGGAAAATCAGTTCTGCTTCCCATCTGACAGATGGGGAGAATGGTACTTTCCTAGATCCCAGAGAAGTGTGCCATTGTTGAATATAGACTCTTCCTTGCACAGCAATGTAGATGTTTGCATTTGGAATATACCTAAAATGATAGTTGGTCATTTGGTAAAATAAATGTTGGAGAAAAAAACACTTTGAACAGCCTTTTGATTTATAGATGTCCATGCAAAATAAAAATTGCAACCAACCATAGCAATAAAGAAATACTGCCAAAACTGTGCTACCAAAATTCAGGCCAGCCCAGCCTAGAAGAGAATGCAAGCAGCTGCTTCATTTTTGTTGACAACCCTGGAACTCATAAGCAAGTGCTCACCATGACGTATAAGCTGCCTATGTTTTAAAGGGTGTCTCTGTCCTAATTTATTTCTGTTGCAATAGGCCTCTGTGCCTTATTGGTCTCCAGAACTCTATCTTTTAACAAATTATTTTGGATGGCATGGATCCAGCAGCAGGCTAATGTACTATAGCCATCATTAGCAAATGTGCTTTGCCCTTGAACAGTCTCCTATGCTAATCATTTTACGCCATTACCATCCTTTCTCAGGAGTAGCTGCCCTCGCTAAAAGCAGCCTGGCCCTGTCGATTTGCCAAGGGGAGGTCCTGTCATGTGATTTAGTCCCTCTCAGAAAAGGTCTCTGTGTGTGGCTTGGCTGACTTCTCAGTTCACTGCATGCTGACACTGAGTGTAGCAAGCTGACTGTCTTCACAGAGGGCTATAGTTCAGCTGATCTTAGAGGTATTTTTTTCCAGCCCTTAATGATTCTATGATCTCATCTTAGTGCCCTTTCTAAATCAGCAACCAGACTGACATCATGCATCAACAGATGACGGTGCTTGGTTTGGTGATAAGGCATGCATATTACTAAAAAGTGTATCTAGGAATGTAAAATCCATAAATACAGATATTCTTCTTACATACGTATCTCTATAAATAACTACTCTTTCACTCAGAGATCTGACCATTGGCAGAGTGCAGTTTGTGCAGTCTTAGCACCACTGTTGCATATTGTGGTCCAATCATACTGGGTGTTTTACACACATTTGGGCAGACAGTGGTGCCAGTGGTGAGCTCATAAATTAAGAAAGTGAAAGAGGTCTTCATAAAAGTCTTGGCTTTGAATCTGTGATGCCTTGTATGTGCTACCTTTTCTGATGATATTAGAGACCTTACCAATACCAGTTGAAGTGTGCTGTTAGAAAACATGTTTAATGTACTTTAAATAACGTAACATCATTCAATGTTTACTGTGACCAAAGCTCATGTAAAACTAGCTGGAATTACTTAGCCTTCTACTCCCTTAACTTTAGCTGTAACTACATAACTCCTTTTCTAACCCAGCTGTTTGTATTTGTTCTAGACAATAGCCTGGTTTGGGGTGTTCATGGTGTTTTTTCCTAACAGTACCTTCCAGTTTGGGATAGATGCAGAACATATCACTACCTGAAAGGTTACCAAATTTAATGGGAAGAGTAGAATATAGTGTGTCATTGTCCCAAACACACAAAATATGAGAGTAAACTGATGTTTCTGATGAATGATCATTGGTAGTGGTACATTTCTCTGGGCTGTAGTACTACAAATGAGCAAGATGAGGGGAAAATTAGCCCCAGAAAGAGTATTTAAGACAGAAGAAGAAAAAATTAGGAAAGCATAGGAAGCCCACTACTTGCTTTTGATTAATTTGGTTTCATTTTATTTTTGGTACAATTTCATGTCAATGACTAACTTAGAGATGTACCCTAACACCTCTGGAAACATTCAAATAGACCATGCTTGAACTTCTGGGAGAAACCTAATTGTAATTGGAACCTCAAGAACACATAAACCGGGGAAGAGATCATGAGTTTCAGAGATCATGATGAACACTAGGAAAAAAGTTAACTGATACATGAGAAAGTAAGTTGCTGAAGAAGCAGTTTCGTGATCTATAGTTTGGCCTTTTGTCTGGCCTTCATCAGGTATATAATAACAAAGCTTGAAAGCTCTTTAATCAGCAGTTCAGCTCCCACACTGGGAATGAGGCAGGGCTTGCTCAGCTGATACCTCATTCTGACAAAGAAATTGAGTTACAGGAGGGACATCAAGCAGGAGCTGGTGTGGCATCAGTGAAAACAGTAGTAGAGTAAACTTCTACCAACCACTGTTTGTAGGAGAAGTAAGAGCATGGGAAGGTTAACCAACAGCACTTCTAGTATTACTTGTTCAGCTGCAGCAAAGGAAGCACTTTCAAAAGAGGAAACACAGAAACTGGCGTTCCTCCCGGGATGAACCTGCTAGGGCTTGTAGAGCTTGGCTGTCTGTGGTGGGTGGGGAGACTCTAGACATGTTCTGTCAGACCCCAGCATCTTCACTGCCTATGAAGGAGGGCTGTGTTGTGTTCTGACAGGTAAATATGGGATGACACAGTCACGGTGTGGAAACAACACAGTGACACAATCATCAGACACATGAAACTCACTGAGAGCAGAAAGACACTGCTTGAGATGGGATCTAATGTAAGAGAGAGTTCTCTTTTGAAGTCCTGGTGTGATAATGGTTCTTTCTGAGGATACCAGCAATCCCCTTCGCTTTCTATACTGGATTAAACTGATGTTGCCAAGGAAGTGTCTGTAGGTGCTTTATACCTTGATTGTGAGCCATGTGGGTACCAGCGCACACTTCATAGTGACTGATTGTGATCCTTCCATCCTGCAGTATGGGGAAATTCTTATTAATAACTAAATGTGTCTAGGACTTAATTATATGGAACCTGAAATTTATGAAACGTCATTTTATAGAGCCTGACCCTCTGTATCTGTTCACCAGTTCACATCTAGTCTAAGTCCCCTAAAACTGATGTGAAACCTTCAAGTTTCTGTCAACAATGCACAGAATCAGGTCTGCTTGTGAGCAGCTTTGGGGACTGTAAAGCAGCATGAGGTTCCAAAGAGCTTTAGTCCTCTGAGGTACAGCACAAAGTTTGTTTATTTATAGAGATCAAGTTTATTAACGAAGGTTCTGGCTGTGCAATGTAATTTCTTTATAGCATCCATTGGGATATTGCAAGTTTGGGCTGGTGGAGGGGCCAGCCAAAGGGCTTAGCACCTCATCTGCACTGAGGTAGTTAGCCAAAGGAACATTACTCTTGTGGTGCTCAAAATTGCCTGGAAAGCTACAAGTAACTTTCAGTGGTGTGCTTAAGGTAGGTTTTGGCTCATTCATAGGCCCTGGGGGGTAGTTTTCTAAAACAAGGTTTCTCGTAAGTATCTTTGTAAAGACACTCACAAATAAAATCTATACTCCCCTAGCACTGACTTTGTAAGGAACATTATCATTGTCTTTTATTTTGAGAGATGTTGTAGAGTTATGCTGGGAGTAATAACCTGGATTTAGCCTCTACTTGGAAGCCCTTCAAAAGCTCCACGTAGATGGGAATGAATCTCTTCTTACTGCAGTTCTTACTTCAAGAAGGTAATTTCTGTGTACTCTGTGAACATCCTGAAAAAGAAGTGTTTCTTTTGAAAAAAACATTCTTGAACTTGAAGCAAAACTCCTGCTTAGGGAATGGACTCTCTCCATCTTTATGCTCAGTTTTGCATGGATCACAATGCAAGTGCCAAACCAGCAGTCATCTATTAGTAGTTTAAGCATCTCTGAATTCTAATTCTTAAGTAGAGTAATATGTTGATAGAGAGAGCTTAGTTATGTTTCACTATGCAAGACAATGTCTTGAAATACAAGGATTAATTTAAAAAAGTCTCATCTTGTTAGGAATTTGCTGACTCTTTGGACTCCATTGAGAAATCCCAGGACATGGTAATCTCTTCGATGCAGGAGCTGAGAAGGTAAGGAGCACCTAGAAATTAAGCATTTGTTGTTCAAAACATATAATTACAAATTCTGTCTGGGCACGTTCAAGCTCATGCTTGTTGCCTGGAGACAGAGAATATGGGAAAGGGCAGCTAAGTATTAAGTCTATAGAGGACTGTATTTGCCCCTGCCTGAATACAAAACAAACTGCATTGATGTGCTTCAGTACATCGAATTACTCTGCAGAGCAACTGGGAGTTTCTGCCAAGAAGCTCTTTTGGGAACATAAATCTTTGATTTCTAGCAGCAGCAGCAGCATTGACAAATGACAGTCAAAACACACATCATCCTGGGTATTTTGCAGTCAACTGGGAGCTCTATACTTGCTGTATGAGGGGGAAAGGGAATAAAATTACCCTGGCATTTCCTGAGTCTTCTGGGTTTTGTTTTTGGCTAGTCAGACATTACCAAAAAACCAGAGCCATATTCATTCTTTGGGTGTCTTTGCAGTCAGAGGACTTATAACTGTACTAAGTCCCAAGCTTCTGAGTATAAAGACTCTGATAAATCTCACAGGCGAATCCCCTTTTGAGAGCTTTACTCTAATGGTTGCAGTGTTTACTGTGGCTTTTCATTATTTATGATGACTCATGCTGCTGCCTGTTCAAAACCTGCATTTGCAAAGAAGTGGTTTTGCCTTTTCTCAGTTTTCAGTGAAACATGAAAAAAATCTTACGAAACAATTAAGAATCATGCCTAGGCCCATTGGTATGCTGTGGGAAAACGAAGAGATGGGTCAGCGAGGGTAAAAGGCATTTCTGTGACAATGTTTTGTTTCTGTCATTGCATTTAAAGGTCTCTGATGCCCAAAAGACTTCATAGGGTTCCTGTCACTATTTGATTGTGTCTCTTTACCTCATCCTCTCTGCTGTGCATAAAAAGTCACGGTAGGCCGGGTGTCTTTGCAATCTTTCACCTAGGTTGCAGTCAAGGCCACCAGTAGGGAAAAATATTTGTCCTCCTTTCCTCTAACTCTTAATGTTGGGACTTATTTTATCTATATCTTAAGCTGATACAAAAAGTAGTGGAAGTTGTTTGCACAAATGTTTGCGTGATCCCGCTACGAAGAGCATAACCCATGTTCAGATTTTTTTCCACTAGCTGCCTAAAATTCCTTGTCCTGGCTTTTTTCTTGGAGAATTGCTTTTTCTGTACCTGATAATCCCCATGGTAGTTTTCCCCAAACACCCAACTTTAGCATCACATTATAATGATTTCAGCAGGACTGACTCACATCACTTGCAACCTAGAGCAAGTTGCAAACTTGGCATTCCAGTTCATGTAGCAGACAAATACTTGCCTTCAAGTACTTGCTTCTGGGAGGCCATCACAGCAAAACTAACTGATGGACAAGCCCAGGCTTGGAGACAAATGTTTGTTAATTTTCCTACTTTATTTTCTCTCATGTAACATCTGCTGTATTTTCCAGTTTACTGTTTGCTCATCTAGCACTGCCAGCATTAGCTGTTTCCAGACTAAGGGAAACTTTCTTCTGAATGAAGCAAGTTGCAATGCCATCTATTTGAAAATGGAAAACATCTGTAATCTTTACATACAAAGAAATGAGATCTTACCATAAATAAAGACACAAAGCACTGTTTGTGCCCAGACCTCAAATACATCTTTGAAATAGCCATGAGCTGGAAACATGTTTGGTACTGTGAAGGAAGATGAGTGCTCTAAACATCACATTATGAAATGCAAAAGGTTATTATTTTGTTTTGCTTTTGAGCTCTTTATTCCCACAGGATGGCCTTTTAAAAAAGGAAATGTGGCAAACAGGAAAAGAAGGCATTTAAGTATAGGCACAACTGTAGCCTGAATTGTTGGCTTAGTCTTATGACATTCTTGATAGAGGAATTGAAGGTGAATGGATTCACACCCAAATTCCATTCTAGTCATCAGCAGAAACTTTAAAACTGGGCTCAAGGGCCACCTGTCCACCTCCATGTACAGCTGTTAGAGTGCAAGGACCTCTGAGCCTTTGTCCTGATGTACTTTTATTTGGCTGATCCTGCTCTGTAAATGGGAGTGGGTCAGGTATTATGGGTGCAGCCACAGTGACAGAGATGTCTGTAACCTACTTAAGAGAAGTCTTGTGTAATTTTTCTGACAGGGATTCAGAATCCTACAAATCTGGCCTTTTTTGTTCTCTTGGCAGCATTTTCAGGCCTCCCCAAAAACGCACACCTATTGTGTTCATTCCTTTTCTTCAATTTGCCTATGGAGTTGCACAGTATTTTGTTCAGGGTAGATAATGCTGCTGTCTTGAGTTATTTCTCAGATCTACCTAGTGTATGGAATAACTGTATAGTTAAGGCAGTTTTGCGCATTTAAAAATAGAATTGCAGAAATGAAGCTACAAGTAAATGGACATGTAAAAAAATTCCAACTTTATGTAACAAGCTTTAGACGTACCAGATTTTATTGTTAAATATTAAGATATTGTGATCTCCCTGGTTTGAAATCAGATAAGGAAATGGATTATTAACTGAATAGTAATTCTGTTTATGTGTATATATTAGAGAGGGAGCCATGTTTTTCTGTAGCTTTCATGTGGCATTTGCCACAAAAGAACAAGTAAAAATACCAGCAAAAGCCCTGTTTTATGTAAGTTTAATTGCATATATATATGGACTATGTAATTGCTAGAAATGGTTGCTTTGTAGGAATAATGTGTGACAAGTCATCCATTACTTGATGCCTGGACCCCAGCAGACATTTTGAGAAGAACCTCAGTAGCTTCAGTGTGTTTGTTTTCGTAAGAACATTCATTGGCAGGCCTGTCAAGTGTTTGCTGTATCAATGATCTCTCCAAAGTCTTTCTTATATGTGTTAATTGCCTGAAAATTGCTTTCCTGTGATCATTTCAGGGATTATATTATAGACTGAAAGTAAGTACAGTGTTATAAAGTAACCCCAGAAAAAAATTCACCTCCTCTTCCATAATTTCATTTGTTCACAGGTCTATGTTGACTATTTCAGTCAGTGCCTGGCTCATCCAAAGTAGAAAATTAGATATGAAGTTGAGAATTAAACTATCAGCATAGCACCACTGAGTTAATTTATACCTCAATGATTCCATATGAAACCATAATGAAATATTTTTAACCCGTTTGCACTGCTTGATACACTTTAAATGTTAGACTAATATTATTACCACCTACTAAGCATGAGTCCTTCCCATGCTGGGAATATTCCTTATCAAATCTGGGTAATCTTTCTGTTGAAATCTCTCTCAGGCAACAGATGGAGTGGGAGTCTCCCTAGCTAATGGCTAATAGGTAAGTGCTGCTCACTGGCGGCTTCCCTTTCATACTCACTGCCTGCCATCAGCCTCCAGGAAACTTGGCTCTTGGAACCTCCTTGGGAATCAGTATGGACAAAGGTACTTCAAGACATGCAGGAATTAAAAGGAATAGGAGAAGTGTGTTGGCTTTAGAATAAGCAAAGGAATACTTTCTAAAATGATAATAAGTGAAGGTTTGGTGCTACATGTAGAAAATTACAGGTAGGAAAAATCCCTATATATAAACCTTTGCAGTGTTTGCTAGGAGTCACATTGTCCTTAGGCACGTATGGAAATGCACAGTACTGGAGAACCTGACACTGTATTTCCATTGCAGATTGTGAATTCCCACTGGAATTTCAAAACTTGAAGTGTCTTTAAAAAAATAGAAGCATCTCTAGTAAGTAGTGAGCACATACTGTGAATACCAGTTCACTCTGATTCAAATGCTTCCAGAACGTTACTGTTTTGTTACAGAAAATACCACCTGGAAACAGCTGGAAAGGTGTTGAGCTATGATTACCACTGCTGAGTCCTGCTCTGTAGCACTGCTGGAAATTGTGTGCACTGATAGACCGCAGTTGAACAGGCTGTTACTGCTGTCACTCTGGGTCAGCCCAGACTTCCCCTCGACACTCAGCCTTCCTACCCTCCCCTGAACCCTTTTACCTTCAGACTTTCATGGCAAGACCTGTTATGCCTTTTCTTTCCTGCTTCCAAGTAGTTAAATTAGTGAAATCCCACAGGCTCCTGTTGCTCTGTATGCAGATAAACTTTGCTATCAGTTGCAGAGCTGGTTGTGACTGATTTGTACAAGTCCCAGGCTGAAGGTGACAACGACAGTGCCAGGCAATCACAGGGCTGCTGTTTGCCCTCTGCCTTTTGCTCTACAGAGCCACGTTCTGTCACTTCTGACACAGTCCCACCAGGAATTTTTAAAAAAACATTTTTCTGATGCAAACTAGAAAAGGAATGGCACTAGAGCACTGCTGAAAATCTGGAAAACCTTTGTTTGTCTAGGTCATGGATTTGAGAGGAATTTACCATGCTATTTAGCCAACAGAAGTACACAAATACTGAGATGACTTAATATGTCCTTTCCTCACGAAAAAAAGGCTATAGAAATCAATAGCCATTTGTTGGACTGAAGCTGCCAGAATTTGATTTCAGCACTTTCTGTGCCTGAGGTTGGATGTATTGTAATTTTTAAAAAAGGTGATATTTTTAAAAACATAGTCAATAAAAATGTTCACTACATTAACATGCATCTGCTTAATACCTCTCACAGGAAGTTAGCAGAGCAGTTCTTTGTTGAGATAGGTATCCTGAGATTGAACTAATTTCATGCCAATATTTTTTAGAAGTTTGTGGAAGAATGTCATTCCACCAATTCCATGTGCAAGCTTCACCATAAAAGTAGGGTAGATTTCAGAGTTCAGCAAAGTATCTTAGAATTCATACCACATTGATCAGCTTCAATTTTCCTTCCTCATCTTTGTGTCCTTTCATGCAGTGTGTTTGGATGCCTTGTGCAAGCATTGATACTTCTAATGTGATGTGCACGGTGTGTTGATTGACAGTGGAACTCAGATTCTATGTTCCTAGTCAATCCACATGGGAACACCTAAATTTAATTTGTAACTTAACATATTAAAGGAAAAAGCCCCATATTTTATATTATGTGTATGATTTAAATGAAATAATGAATACCAACAGCTATAGTGAAAGCATGGGAGAAACTTCGTAATTTCTAAACCAGTTTCTAAGTCATCTGCTTGTTTTCCTAAAACAAATATCTCTACCAAAACAGATCCAAAAAAATGAATTTCCAAGGCTATAATTTACCACAAGCAGGCAAAAACCACTGTGGTTAATTTTCTTCTCTGAGACTCAAATCTGAAATGAATATTCTGCATATCACTGTTAAAGCAGGGTGTGACAGAAAGGTACATAGTCAGGGAAAATGGCTCCTTCCTGCAAAAGAAAAGCTCTGTCTGTGCAGGCATCTATAGGCAGGTCAGGGCTAGGGAGGGCAAGGGCAAAATGCAACAGAGAAAACTGAGATTGTCCCTTTTTCAATCTGAGGATATAATTTAGAGAGGCAAAAAGGAGAAGATTTAAATTACCTTTTTTCAGCAACTTAAAGAGAAGGTTAAGGTGCTAGAGTGTTTGAAAGGTGAAATAACCAATTTTGAGAGTGAGAAAAGCTGAGCAGGAATTGTAATTTAGGGAGGTTAGGGACTGAGAAGCTAGGTCAGACAAAATCTTCATGAGAATGTGACTTCTGATAATGGAATTATCACGTAAGACAGCAGGAAACTCAGTGTGGGGGATGTTTAAGGCAATCCATTGCTAGATCTAGCTCTGAGGTCCAAAGAATATGCACAGAGCAAAGAAGTAGTAGTATTTGTTTATACATTTGTTATACATATATATTTGTTACTTGGTGATGGCTCTCCTCACAGTGCTTTTTATTGCTTTTCCTGATCATACAGAATGTTTAAACTAGAACTGGCTAATTAGACTCGCATATGAAAATAAATTATTCTAGTTCTGACAGTGAAAATGTCTGGTTTAAATTAAGGCCAAACCACAGGATCTGTGTATCTATGTAAATTGGGATTATTGCTATGCATTGCTGCTTTGCTGATGGCCAAATCAGCACAGTGACCGTCGCATTTTTCTGTATTCAAAGTCACTCTCTAATACTATTTATTGTCACAAAAGTAGGTTTAGAACAATTAGATTAAATCCAATGACATTTCAATAACCCTGTCTTCTTTCTTCCCCACCTATCTTTCTATCCTCTCTCACCATTTCCCTCTTGTCTCTCAAGAATAGCTGTAGTCACAGGCACACATTGAGATTTGTGTAGCTCTGCCTTTGAAATAGATACTCATCCATTGTGAGCTGGCACAAATGCATTGAAGCTATAGCACACTCATACAAATAGCTCTCTGTCCTTTCCTCCCACATCTGAAAGCACAAGAACTCCTGCTCCAGATCCACATCATAACTGTAGATGTATAAACTAGGAATTTTTTTTTTTTTAGTAAGTAAGAAAAGCAGAATGAAGAGCAGGATCAAAATACTATGTAAAGACAGATTTTGATAGACACATTTCTTAAGAGCAGTATGCAGCCTAAATAGATTTTAAGAAATTGTGACCTTACCTTTCTTGTTGTTGATGTTCAGAAACCAAAGTGTGAGACTGAATTTTGATGTCACATTTATCACCACCACTTAGCAACTGACAACAAGGTGGAGGACTGGAAGCAGCACAGTCTGAGACTATAAATCCTTTTGATGCTATGTTATTGTGCTTTCTTCATGCCTGTATCTATCCAGGTGAAGTCTCTTTTGGGGGCTAAGATAAACAGATGGAAACAGACATTTTAGAAATGTCCATGGTGCGCTAAGGAATACTTGCTAAAGGCTTTTCCTCTGATAAATCAGTTATCATTGAAGGGACCTAGTTGTGTTGTATGTCAGTTACAATCTAGTAAATTTTTAACTTGTTAACTAGGAGACCTGGGGCTGTGTGATTTATAAGTGGGTGTAGCCCTCACTTTGGCATTTATTGTGGTCCTTTGTTCTGGACATATCCTAACTAAATTAGTGGGTGAGGTAAAGACTGTGATTTACTGTAACTTCTAAGTAGATAAAAATGCTGGGCAGGTGCTAAAGGTCTTTTTTTTTAAAAAAAGATAAACTTTCATATGATGAACTGTTTTAAATGAAATTGTGTGTAATTGATAGTACTCAGGAAAATTCACAGCAAATGCATTCTAAAATGGAACTTCTGTGACCAAGAATGCTAAATTTTCTTAGAGATACAATGAGAATGCTATATTGGATAAGTAATCAATACATGTTTTGTTTCATGCAAAATTGCTTTGAAAGCCATAATTTCATGGCACCTGCTGGATTTTCCTGCGTCAAGTTTCATGACACCTTGATTTATCCATTTAGTTGTGTGTGAAGAATGAAAGGAAGTGTGGCTCTGTTTTTGACAGGATGCCCTCTGAGCCATATCTCAGAATCTGCAGGATTCAACATACACTTCCATAACAGAGAATATCTCCATCAAATCTGCAGGGAATTTAGCCAAAGGAATATTCATTTTGAACTACTCAAGCTGTATATGAGACAAATTGAATAATCTGGAAAAACTTTCCTAAACACATATGTCAGGAACATAGAGCTAAGGAAGCAGGGAGATTGTGAACAGGTCAGAAATGTGAGAGGCCACAGCCCTTTGCAGTGGAGGTTTCAGGGACTGGTAAATCTCTGAACTACAACAGAAAGGCATGGTCTTTTTAATTCTTTCCGTTTTGGCGATGTGGGATGTCTTTGCCACGTGGAAACATTCAAAGGCCAGCTGGGACATTGTTACATGTTTTGTAATATCAGTACAAGTAGGTTGGCACAGGCTTTGGTTAGCACAGAACACCAGCTGTGTGGCAATCTGTGACCAAGTCCACACAACCTGGCTGATCCAAGCAGTGTTCTGCCAGCAGAGTACCCCGTTTCCAGAGGTAACTCCTGCTGTCTGAGCTTACTAGCCACAAACAAGGCTTGTTCCTTGCTGCTGGGGAGATCTACTGACTTTTGAGGCTCACTAGTCACAGAGTCTTGGCCTCCTACCAGCAGAGACTGAAGGCTGGTGAACTCTGTTGTGGTACCACCTCTTAGCTTTCCTTTTTGACTTCTTCCCATCTTTTGGGTAGGTAAACATAAAAGAACTGGAAAATACAGTTTTGTAGGTGTCCTTTCTTCACTTGACCAGGTAGAACTCCTAAAAATCCTTTTCTTTTCCTGTCTGTGTTGCCCTAGTTACTTTTTCTTCAGAAGATAAGAAGAATACGTTAAATACTAGTAAGGAAATAATTTTAAAGGAGATTAAAAGATTAATCCACTGACTTGAGTACCAACTCCTTTATTCGAGATTTGCATCTTAGATTGCATAGGAACCCAAATGTTGTAATTTTACAGATATTTCCTTTAGAAAGAGCTCTTTGCATGGAAGTCCTGCCGGCCTGTCAGCAGCGTGCGTGTGCAGTGTGAGCAGGTGTTGCTGCAGTCGCTGCCAGCACTCTCCTGCCCAGCTCCCTGGGCTCTGGCGCGGCGAGCTCTCCCTCTGGCGGCCGCTGCCGCTCCTGGCATTACATCTTATTTTTGAATTGTTTTGGAATTGTTTCATTAATGATCTCTAAAAATATACACATGGAACTATTTTTTTTGTTACAAGCCTATCAGACTTTTTAAAAGGGGGTCAGAAGTTAAAGAATTATATAATTATATATTTTTATGCATCCTTTATATATATGTTTTTAATGAAGACTTACTGTGTGCCACGTTCAAGTGTTACAAAGGTTTAATTCTGGTCTACTGTGAATAGTTTGTTCGATTTTGAGTAAACCAATGCCTGAATGATGATATTAAAACCAGAATGAGAACGTAATGAACTTACACAAATATTGAGAAAAGACTGGACAAAGAGGAGATAGGCCTTGCAGACTCTGGTAAGAAAATTTACCTTCATAACATAAATTTTTTTTGTTTATTCATGAAAGCATTATCTGAGTCTGTGTGACGCATAAGGCAGGATCATGCAGTCAGTGCTGTACCATCAAAACGATGCACACATGTACATTAAGGACCACTGACCACTTTGGCTTTACATTATACTGAGACTTTTGTCTCGATATAGTAGTGTCTGTTGCTTGAGATGAATATTATTTGCTGGACTACACTATTTTTTTTTGTCAGAAGAGGCAATTTTTATTCCCAGAACTGCTACACAGTATGGTAGATGTCATGATAATTTCTTGATTACTTTATTTTGACTCTTGCTACTACTGAATTTTAACCCCAAACCACTTCAAAGCAAAAGAACACCTTTTTCTCCTTCGTTACGGTATCATCTTTTTTACTGTTGCTTAGTTTAACCAGAACAGAAAAGCAGCTGAACAGCTCAGAGCAGCTGATTTATGCTTCATTATTTTTTGTTCTGCTGGCCAGGTCTGAGAGGCAGCAGCAAAGTGTGTGAAGTCTCACCTTTTCTATGTAGTTCTCATGTAGTGCCACCTAAATCAGTCAAGAGCTGCACGTATTTAGACTTTCTTAAAATTGGGTAAATATATTGAGATGTTGAAATGCAAGTTCACAGCTTCACTTGAAGTCTCTAAAGATTTGCAAGTATTACCCATGACCATTAAGAACTGAGCAATTGCAGTGGATAAAAATTGTGCTTCATTTGGCACCAGATCACCATTGACATTAGTATCTTTGGAATTCCTTAATTAAGAAGGAAATTCTTAAGTGTGTTGTAAACATTTCCAGACAAATATATACAATTGCTATTGTCTTCTAGCCTCTCACAGAGTGCTGAGAACAGATAGTTTTGGAGTTTTGTTACTATATTTCATTTCTGTCTGAATAAAATGAATTTTATTTCCATTGAGGCATGTCAAAATACCTTTGGTTAATTTTGTGTGTGAGAGTGTCAAAGGTCTTAAGCCTGCAAAAAATCCTGATCTTTCTTCTGTCACTTGGATGTCACTGGAGAAACATGCAAGACACTAGAGGAGACACTGCTTAGTGCTTTGCTCTGTGGCTTACGCTGCATAGATGTTCTCATTTGATTGAAATGTAAAAGCAATTTTTAACTCTTAAAGGGAGTAGAATTACCTTAAATTGCCTCCTTCCATTATCTTTGATTTTTTAAAAAATTGCTTGCCTATCTGTCAAGCATCACTTCACTTTGGAAGATGCATCCTGATTCCAATTTTCAGGGATGCATCACTGGGCATAGTACAAAATATGTTTTTTTCCTCTGTATATTGTGCTGTTAGGATCTCATACAGAAGAATTTATAGTGTGTCTATATTAGTAGTTTAGTTCAGATCAGGAATGTGCTTCTGAAGCTAATCTGCTTGTCCCTGGTAAATGTGCTTTGATTCCTATCATGGAGCAGTCTTGGGGTACTTTATTGGATCTCTTCCAGATTAAACTGAAAGGACAATGTTTTCCAAGAGCATTTTCAATGCTCACTGACTGCATTCAACCCCTAGTGTGACCAGACCTGTTCTTTTTTGAGATAAACCCTAATGAAATATTCATGGTAGCATGTCAGGTCATCAGCAGCAACTGTCTCATGGCACAGTGCTGTTTCTAGTGAACCCGAGTCCTTGCTGATGTGTACATGGCCTCTGGCGTGTTGTTATGGTTCCTTTCAGCAGAGGTGGTCTCTGACTCTTTGGCCTTGAAAGTACTTGGGGAATGTCTCTTAACAATTACTCTTCTGTGGGGCAACACACCCAATTGCACTTTCTGTGTATTATGAGGGAAGGAAATAAATTCTTTGCCAGAGCCCAGTCTGAGATTTTACTGTATATAAGTCAGATTGTTCAGTGCTGAGGTTCTGCTTTGCTTAAACTGGACAAGCTGGAATCAGCTGTGTTTGGGTTCAAATCATCCCCAGAATCAGAGTATTCCCCAGGCTTGCCCCATCTACAAAAGCAGGGGAGAGGAAAGAGACACAAAGGGAGGTTTGCCCAACAGCAGCAGGCAAGTGACAAAATAGATCATCCTCTCTTTACATCACATAAATTACCAGTTCTGGAGTCTTCTGGGGCATATTTTCACTTCCATATCCTTTCTTGCCTTTCCAAAAACCTTCTCCAAAAAAGAAGTGATAGAGGCTGATCTTCAGATACCATGGTTCTTCATGTAGTGGGTTTTTGATAAAGCTTGACTCTAATGAGACTAAAAGAAAAGTGTATTTCAGTAATGAACTAATGCAGTCCTAATGGAATGCTTCTGGACTGACAGGGACTTAATGGCAGGGCAGTGTAGCAAATTTCTGGGTTTTAATGAGATAAACAAAATAGCTGCTCTTTAGATGATGCTATTAATAGGCTGAACTTGGTTAAATTAGAACAGAAGCAGTTTGCAGGCTGAGGTAGCTATACTGTGGAAAACACTAAGTTTACCACCAGTGACACAGCAAATATTTTTAGGTATAAATCATAACCACACATTAGGAAATTGAATTGTTAATGCTTCCTTAGGTCTGGTTTTGGTGTGGGTATTTTGTGTTTGTTTGTTTGTTTGTCAGTTGGTTTTTTGTTTGGTCCTGTCTGTCTATCCTGTGTGTTGTCTGTCTTGGCCTCCTGCCTCCCCGCCCTCTCTGTCCCTTTTTTTTCCTGCTCTGTAGCAGTTCTCTGTAGATTGCAATGAACTCTGGAACAGAAAGTGCATAAAAGTCAAATCTGAAAAGATTGAGATCAAACACTTGGGAACACCTACAGGACAGTTCAGAGAAGTTTTGAGTTGATCCTGGTTTTCTGAATTTTATCATGGTTTAGCAATTATAGTTTTAAACTATGGTTGATGCTTGCATTCATTAATATATCACAGGTCGATGTGTCTCTAGCACCTAAGAAAAAGAAGTGATAAGAAAATGATCCTCCTTAAGATGTGAGGCAATTATTCTATACAATTAGGATAATCTGTGGTAAAAGTGCTCTCCAATTACAAGTTCAGTCCAAGCAAATGGCTTGAACTGAGCTCACAAAATACTTGATGTGCTTTTCAGATATGAAACATGCTAGTAAGTTTTGTTTCTCACTGGAGCTCTTAAATAGGAAATAAGCTTCACAGAGATGCTGTTGCAGCAGTGTGTTATTAACTCCTCTTTGCAGTTGAATGAAGCCTTGAAGAATTTGGAATAAAACTGAGCTGTCTTAACAAAACATTTTAAAAATTGTATTATTTACCAGCCTAATAGTTGCTTCAAAATTTTGCTTTAACTGGAAAGCATTAAAAGCTTGAAACCACTGTGAAGGATGTCATAACAAAAATATTATGAAATGTGCTGACCTCCAGATATATGTTCCCATGTATAAATATCAGGGCTCTTTAATTGACAGCTATTAAATATTGTGGTTATATTGGCTGAGTTAGCAGCCTCAGCTGCTGGCTGGCATTCAACATTGCCAATGTTTTTCTCTCTTAGCTATAAAAATGGGGGTGGGGAGAGGAAGAGAGCCTTAATCCAGTTTTTACTAGTGGGAAGGTGCTTAAGATGCAAATGAAAAACTCTCCTATCCCCTCTTTCAATATGTATATCAAGTGTATTCAGCCTGTCCTCACCTTCCCTCTGTAAAAAGAATTTTTTTATTTGAGACTGAGCTGTGCAGATTTCTGTGCTTCTCAGGGGTTGGGCTACAATATAAAGATCATAGATCTCATTCCCCTGTAAGGACAGATCTTCCTCTCTGTAGCAGAAACTCATTAATTTTAATATACACCAGTGAAGCAGCTGAGTGGGCTTTGAGGTCTCCTTCATAGCAGCATGTTCTGTTGCTTCTGCACCACTGAGTTCATTATTGTTTTATTAATAAAGCAAGGAGGAATACAGTGTGTACAGTCCTAATGCTGTCTCGCTCAGATATCACAGGGCATCAGCACTCTTTAGGAACAGAGAGACTGCTTGAAAATTGAAATGAAACATTCTTTGTTTTGTTTAATCCCTGAGTGAGGAACTTGGGGCCCATATTTCTACATGGTTTGCTTCTTTATTTTCTTCTTACTCTACAGTTACACAGCTCAAGACTAGGAAAACTGGTTGTGTAAGAAATAAATACAATGTTATATAGCGCCAATATAGGGCTTGTCCGCATTTCTTCTACCAGTAACTGTATGAAAGGTGTTTCCTCAAGTCTCCAATATTTAACTGTGCTGACATGAGTACTTTTAAATGTACATATTTACTTTCTGTGCTGCTTCATGAGGATTGATACTTCTTTTAAACCTTGGGAGCCCAGTTCCATTTCTGCCAGTTCCCAAGTGGGTTTGAAAGTTTCAGCCCAGTTCTACCAGGGTGCATAAGGAGACATTCATCAGAGCAGTGAAGATTTTTAAGGGAGGCATGCAGTAGTGCTCGTGCTCAAGACCTGCGTGTATTGGTTCAGGTTCAATTCAGATTTGAATTCAGAATGGAGGTTTGATACAGCTGTCCAGTCACTTTGTCCCACTTCCATTCCGTCATTACAGAAATAAATAGCTATTACAGAATCTGTAAATTTCAGCACACTGCCATTTGAAGTTAGTACTCAGGCAAAATAAGCGGTTTCTTCTGAATATCCAAATATTAGCCATGTTTTTACTTTGTTCATTAAAGAAGCGTCTATTTAATTTCAGTTTTGATTCGTAGATTTTTCTCAGGATTTGGATGTGGAAATTAAAACCAAGCAGCCATTTTTAATGTTTCTAAGACCAAGTTTCCCGGCTTCTTTCCTCTTTTTAGGTTCATCTCCTCTTACAGTCCCTATGTAAATATGCCCTTTTATTCCAATTTGCCCCAAGACTTGTTCATTCTAATTTATAGGCCTCAAAGTCTCCTTTGTATGCAGTAATTCCCACACTCTGTAAAATGTGCATCACAAGCTCCAGCAGAGCCTTATTTAACCTGCCTCTCCTGTTTCACGGTAAAGAATGAAGGAAAACATATTGGAATGTCTCCCCATGCTGCTGTCTCTCTGTGGTGATTGATCAGTGTCCTGTCAAGAACTGCATGCCTTGATTGATGTGTGCAGTGACAGAGGGATGTGCTGTGTTTGCTTGTTTGCAGTTCATGTACGACAGAAGTGTTCTGTGTAGCATCCTTCTGTTTTGCACTTGGAACTGGGGTGTGGCTGCACAGCAGGGAGGCAACCTTACTCTCCTGTCCTTGTTACCTACAGAACAGGTTAGGTGAATCCTTTAACAGGAAGACAAAGCAGCTGAGCATGTTCTGCTAGGCAGATTTTGCCTGGCATGCACAGAGACAGAGGGCTCCTGGGAAGATCAGAGCAGATAAAAAGCCAAGCATTGGAAATGCTCAAGGAAAATATTTCCTCAGAACCCAGAGTGGTATGCTGCAATCTAAAGATGAAGCAAAGTTTATTGTATGTATTGTTCTTCCCCATGTCTGCGTTAGTGCCAATGCTTTCATAGTTCCCTCAGAGTTTTACCCACTATCAGAAATCCAGAGTTCAGCCAGATGAATGTTTCTGAATCTTTACACAGTACTGTGGTTGCCAGACATACAAGCAGGAGGTGAAGGTTGTGATGTCTCGGAAGCAGAGTGGCCTTGGATCTGTGTAAGCTGATTGGAAAGCTTCTGTCACCTTTTATCATTGCCCCATCAGGCAGAAGATAAGATTTGCTTTGGAGTAAGTAAACAACCTGTGTATATTTAAGTAAATCACTGGGAGAGTTGGTAACACCCTTTTACTGTAGGAGGAGAGGTGTTTTCCATGACCAAATGTCGGCATTCCCTAAGTTAGGAGGGCATAGCCGAGATGCGGGTGGCTGGCAAGCTACAAGTAACTGGCTTGCTATCAAGAAATCTCTGCTAGATGATTGAAGAGATTTAGAATCAGAATAGTATGTTGGAGTATGAAAAGGCACATAAATTAATATCCTCTGTCCATCTTGAGTGCTCAGTTAGGCAAAGAGAGCTGGATGCCTGGCCCAGAGTCTGGGTTAAATATTCTGGGAGAGGTAGCTGCAGAGAGGTGCTTATTTCTTGTGAAAAGGTAAAGTATTACTGTGAAAGATCATCATGAAAAGCACTGAAGATTTGTACCCAAAGAGAAATTCAGGCCTGGAGATAACTGAGATTTAGAAAATGTCAGGTTTTATGAAAAGAGCCAGATGATGGCAGCATAGAATGCAACAGAAAACTGGGAAAATTCCTGGGTTAAGTAGCAAGAGACCTGCCCTTGAAAACTGAGTCAGGGATCAACCTTTTCATCTAATCCTCCACTTCAGTAATGGCTTTTGAAATATAGGTTTATAGTTCTGGAAAGAAGAAAAGAAAACAGTGATTTCTTTTTTTTCTGTGTAACTGTGTTGATCTTTCAAAAGCTATGCAATAAATCAGCTCAAAAATCTTTTCTATCTGGCATCACAGATAAACAGTTCTGCTTCACCCTTTCAGACCCTGAAGTCTTGTATCCTGTCCTCAGCTGCATAAATTCTTCTAGCAAGTCCTACTCTCCACTTTCTTAATTTCTTGCCATCAGGACTTAATCTATAGCTACTGAAGTTCCAAAGGAGAATTCAGAATATATCTCTAGATATAATAGGAAACATAAACCATGTGCATTTTCTTTTTTCAAGGGAAAAGCTTAACAACACGCATCTGAATCAAAGACGATTGACTTGGGCATCTAAGAAGCTAGTATCTTTTTTTGTTGTGTGACAGAAAAGTGCTGTCTCTGCTGTAAAATATCAGCCTGCTTCTTCCTAGAGCACTGTTTAGTGATATTGGCAAAGGACAAGTTGATCACTGGGCAGGGATTGCTTTCTCCAGATCTACTGGTCATGAAAGAAGGGAATTGGGTTTTTAACTCTTCAGAATTGCTTCTGCAGAAATATCCATGCAGTCCTGGGGAAGCAAGCACATGGCAGAGCACTTCCAGGACACTTACTGTTAGGAGATAGGAAGTGAAGATGCTGAAGCAACAGAGTGTCACAGCACATTCACAGCTGCTGTGAATATGACTCACATCAATGTTGCTACAATTTAGAAGTGAGATTGCACCTCTGTTTGTTGGTAATTCACTTCTCTTTGGGAGAAGTTCCACAAGCCAAACTGCTCCAATGGTTTTAATGTTTATTGAAAATGTTCCCTTCACAAGCTTATAGAAATAGTTTCCTGGATAAGCAAAAGATAAATGGCTGTAATGCATGTAAACACTGACTGCTTTTTCGACAACAGAGACCACTGAATTAATGCTTGTTACATCTGCAGACTCCTCCGTCTCCTTGGGGTTTAATTAGAAATTTCAAGGACAGGGGTACTTTACAATGCTGAACATTTACAGAAAAAAAGAGGTGCTGCAAAGAGGAATGGAGACTGTAGCAGTTTCTGAGTTTCTGGGTGGCATGGGAGTGCAATATGTTTTAAATTCAACTGATTTCTGCAATGGCAAACTCTCATTGCTGCTGTGACAAGCTCTGGCTCTACAGATCTCAGTTATTGTACCTTTGACTGTAGTTTCTAAGCAGAACTGGCTCTTTCACCTGCACTTCCACCACCTAAAAAGGAGGTAGTCTCCTATGGAAAGCAGGGATTGTCAAGCCCTGTTTCACTGGGCTACTTTGAAAAGCATTAAGAACAGTAATACTTACCCTCGTATTTGTGGAAACACCATCCTTGGGACTGCACTCATTGTGTGTTCCTACTCCAGCACTTGCAAAAGACGAGATTCTTGCTTATTCTAGTTCTATTAGCTGTGATAGTAAATAAGGGCATTTGAGCTAGAAAAAAAGAGAGGATATTTCCTTGTGAAACCTACCCAGGACAGCTCCATTTTATGGCGAGAGAGCATGCTTCAGAAGAAAAAGTTGACTCTCATTTCTGTTCCTGAGAGATGTTACAAGTAATAGGGGTCTGATGGGTTGCTCTGGCTGGTAAAAGCAAATTCAAACCATTCAGTAGCACTAGTAAGGAATTTCTAGAATTCCCATATACAGAGAAGCGACACTCTTCTAGCCTACGTGGAATAAAACAGGAAGGTGAAAATAATGAAGAAAGAAACAAGGTACCTCCTGCTACTTACTGTCCAATGCAAACTAAAATCCTTGCCAAGAGAGACAAATTGTTTAATATCCATACAGTGCTTTGAAGACCTAAAGTACAGTAAGTGTTATTATTGTTACTTTTACTACAGCTAAGATTACTCTTCTAAATAGATATACTGAGTTTGATCTTTAAAGCATTGTATTAAAAAAGGCCTGTGTGAAATTTTTCTAAAAAGGAATGAATGATACGGTACATTTATCAACACAGCTATAAAGCATTTGCAATTAGGTCCTCCATTTATATGGACTTGGAGGAAAGGAATTTCTGAGTCAGCATGTGGTGCCATTAAACATATTTAAGTTTAATAATAGTCTTTTCACATCCTTTTAGTGCATATGACTATACAAATAAAAAAAGGAAAATTACCTGGGGGTAAGAGCGCACTGTGTTCATGTTATTCTACACCTCTGATTGTAAGTACTGCCATCAGGAGGGTGAACAAAGCATGACCATGAAAATGGGCATCATAATTTTGGACTGATACTGCTAGTGCCCATTTCTCAGGATTGCTAATTGGCTGCATGTCAGGGGTAAGCACACAGAATCTCAGTACATGACTGTGCTGCTCCCCTTCAGAGATCTACAATTCTATTAATGAAATCTTTTGTGTCTTTCCTAAGCTATGATTTTCAAGTACTGATGTGTCTGCAGTACAGTTTCTCTCTGCTGTTATTCCTTTGAAGTGAACAGGAATATCTGGACAATGGATCTTGTCACTTTCAATTTTAAGAGTTTGCACCGCTTCAAGAAAACACTTTACTCCTAATTAGCAGCAAGTTTAATACACAAAAGTTTTGCAGCTGTCACCTGGCTATGCTGAAAATCATTGCACTCTTGGTTATGAAACACTGCAATGCTTGAACCAGGAAAAGACCTGCTGGTCCCTTACTATAGAATCAGTAACATTGTCTTTATCTTTTCTGGGATAGGAACAACTGCTGTGGCTAGGTTATGAAGATAAACTTGACATTAAGACTGCTCTGACTTTGTGTTACCAGGCCTGGATTAGTGTGGGTGGGCAGAAGTTCCGAGAAAATCAAAAGCTTGGACCCGGAAGCTGAACTTTCTAGATTCTTTGAAAATTCTTGTTTCAAAAATCTCTTTACATAAAGCTATGTTTCCAATTTCATTTTCAGTGCAGTGAGTGATTTTGTAGTAAGTTCTTCTGCGAGCTCTATAAATATACAACATAAATTATGTTGTATGTCTACTTAATATTCATTTGATTTGTTGAGCAGCATTTAGAATTGCCTTCTTACAGCAGATAAACATAATATGAATATATCTACAGCACATTAGATAGACTTGGGGCTGAAATGAGGTTCAACCCGGAATTAAGGTTGAGAGAAGGTAACATTTTCAAATAATAAACCTCACTAAAGGAATTTTACATAGTTTCATTTGAAAATTATGAGTGTTTTCTTTGCTGACCCTGATGCATATTGCAATCTATGACATTTTCTATCTCCTACTGTTCATCTTCCCCAAGACGGACAGAAAGAAAATCATATTGAAAAAACTGTTTTTTCTTTATTATTCTTACTTCAGTAGTGGCATTCATTAAAGTATTGGAAAATGCCCAAAACCTCCCAAACTCCTTCCTATAACAAATACAAAAAATTGTATGATTTTCTTGGCCACGTTGCCTTCTAGGACACTGAGATTAAGATGAGGTATACACATTTACTCTGCATATGTACAGTGAATGTCTGCAAAACTAAAATGAAGTTATCCACTTAGTATTCTGTTCTATTTTCAATGTCTATATTCGAAGATCATTTTATCAGTTACATTTATCAAAAGGAATAAACTACTTTTCATTAATTATTACTTCACATATAGGGTGAAACTGTGAAGATTGCAACTGATTTGTAAGTAGAACTAGTCCACCTGTTCTCCTCTCACTATTTCAGTTTGCTATGACTTTATTTTTCACAACTAATTAGTAATTGTTCCATAGCATTACTGTGTGCTATTATCTATTTCCAAGTTTTACCCCAAAGGTATTTGTATTTCAGTTCTGAGTGAAATTCTTCCTGTACAGTAGGTGATTTGCAGGGTCCTTTGTAATATTTGTTGATAAAAGGTGCTATGTAAATTCTCTTTCCTACCATATGGCCTCTTCATGTTCCCAATTCAAATCCACCGGGAAAAATCTCTCGGCAACATCAACAGAAGCACATCTGGTCCACTCACAGTCTCTGACAGAGTATTCTTTTGGTCTGATTAGTCCGTCTATGCAAGTTCAAATGTATTAGGCATACGAAGAGGAAACAAAGCTTCTCAAAAATGAACACTCTACAATGTGTTTGGGATATGCCAAACACTATTCTCAGTAGAGACCAGCATTAAAGATGTCAAAGTGGCTTGGTCAGAGCGAAAATCGCTTGTAAGGGCACAGCTTACAAACCATCTGGACTTTCAGATCAGTAGTTTGCTGCAGAAATGCTCCAGACATTGCATATTAAAAGACAACATGCTAGATTTTACTAAGTTCTCCTTTTCCCCCGCTGCTGACCACTGGTGCACTGATACAAAAGTAAATGATGACTGTTGGTACAGTTATGTTCTGTGATGCTTTCCGATGAGGGAAACAAGTACTTACCCATGGGATATGCTGATTATCATGGCTGCAATGCAGGCAGAGTTTTCTTCTAGTGCTTACAGAAAAGCATGCCAAATTTGTGTCAGTGATTCTTTTCACTGCAGCCTCTTGCAATCTGAAAACATTTTCAAGATAAAAATGACAATGCCAGTGAGAATGAACCTTGACAGCAGTATAATGAAATGTGTGGGAGGGAACACTCAATCTGCAGACTTTGAAAGAAAATTTTATTCCACCTCCAGTCCTGCAAGATGTGGTATTGGACCAAGGACTTTCAGTACAAGTAGCAACAGCGTACAGTCTAATTCACGCACAGTGAGAATAATCCCTTCTGGTGCATGCAATATTAATACTCCAGGGTTTTCTCCATCTGTTGTCACATATGCTTAAAGTGTACCTCTTTGAGGCAGGAAGTGACTTTATTGTTTCATGCATTTACTTGTGCCTAGCACAGTCAGACATTCTTAGGGGGACATAATCACTACTGTAGTACAAATAAGTTTTTTTTCTCTTGAAGAAGTCACGGGAATGAAGGAATTATATTACCCCAAGGCATAAGAGTTGGACTTGATGGACCTTCCCAATTTAGCATATTCTGTGATTCTGTATAAGCTACTTCCTAAAAATAGATGTATTTTTGTAACTGAATGCAAGTATAAAAGTCACCTATTACTTTGCTTTAATGAAGGTCCAGATTTTCATGTAATATAACTTGTGTAAATCTACTGATAAATGTACCAGAGCAGAAGAAGAGACTTTCAGTGCTGGTGGGAAGATAAAACCAATAATAATGGTATATGTGGTGAAGGTAGGAAAAGAAAACTGGGCTTCCTGACAGCTCTCAGCTCTGAGGGGATATGCCACACATGATTTATAAAGCATGATTTCTCTTATAAAACCCAGGCAAAAGCTCTTTAACCAGTTCTTTAACCTTGAGCGCTAAGAAACTGGACTGCAATTCTACAGCCATGTTAGGAGGAGCATTCCTATTTGTAATCCTGCTGCAGTAAAGAAGGCAACTCTTATGATTATACTGCTGTGGGTTTATAGTGTTTCAGGTGAAATTTTTGTAAGTTAGAGATATTAATGACTAAAAGGAACCAGGAAAGGGGTGATGAACTTTAAATGGCTTCAAGTAAAAAATGGATTATTGTCAGTTTTGAACAAATTCTGTGAGTTTCTAAATATAAAATTGGAGGATTTATTGGTCCTTTATAGACCTCATGTGTTAACCATATTAAAAATCTAGCAAAATTAAAAAATATTTAATTGCACAAAAGGAGGGTTTTTTCTCTATATAGCAACTTCTAGAAGAAAATTTGATCCAAGGCTGCCGCTTTTTTCCCCTCTTAGTATACTGAGTACCCTCAACAATTAATTCCAACCAGTTATTTTATAGTTTATGAATAGGTCACAGGTAAGAGATTAGACTCCTGTTTGCATATCCACTTATCCTTTCTTGTCCCTGCTAACCTGCACTTTCTCAAGTGAGCGGTGAGCATTTTTCCAGCAGTGTGTGCTGGAAAAGCAGAGGAAAGAAACGTCCAGCTTGTTTGCTGCTCTGTTGAAGTATGTTTGTGTTTGGCTGATCTGAGAGGAGAATTACATTGCTCATCAGGGAAGCTAAGATGTGTGTTTGTGTCTTTTGGGTGATGAACACGTCTTTCAAACATATTTCATTAAAATATTTCCTCCTGGGATAAAAGTGCTTTTGCAAAGAGAGACTGCTCAACGGAGAAAGGAAATTGGAAAATGGACGTTTCTTCCAGGAAAACATTCAAGTGATTTTTTTATTTTAAGGATTTTTTTTCATCCTGAATTAAGATTAAAAGCCAACAGTTCACAGTCTCTCTTGGGGTAAAAACTCTGTTTTAGGAGAACCAGGTTGGAAATTTCGATGCTTCTTTAGCTGCTAACAGGCAATATAGCTGCCAGCTGGGAATGATTTTATTTCTCAAATTCTATTCATTTCTTTCATGCAAGTGCTTTTTAGCTGATGGTATATTTCTTCCATTGTAATTTTGACCAGCTCAAATAGTTAACCAGGGTGGGATGTGACTAGGAATATGAGTTAATGATTGCAATGACTCATTGAGCTATGGAGAATTCAACTTCAACTTGCTTGAACTGTAAGGGATCACGAAAATTTCAGAAAATTCCTAAAGAAAAAAGGCCCTTCTGTGAGTGGGGAAAACAGGCACTTACCATCAATGAAAACCAGAAGACTTTAGTCATTCCTAAGCGGTGCATGTTTCACGTCGCTGGATCCCCGAGAGTGCCCCGAATGTTCTCTGTACCGTGTCCCGCCGCACGAGGTGGCTGTGGAGCGCGGGGCTGAGGGCTGCCCGCCGTGAGGGGAGGCCGGGCCTGCTCCACAGCACCCGCTGCCGGGCACGGCTGAGCCCTCGGAGAAGCTGCTGGTGCCTCTCTGAAAGAGTATTTAAGGAGAAAATGCCATAAAGGTGGTGAGCAGTGAGGAAAAAGTGTGGTAAAGAGCCCTGCGATCGCCGAGGTCGGAGAAGGAGGGGAGGAGGCGGTGCTCCAGGCGCCGGAACACCTCCAGGCCGTGAGGTGGAGCTCCATCACGCAGCCATCAGGTTCCCTCGAGTCTCTCCGATGAGGTGATGCAAATGTCTTTCTAGCGCTTGCTTGTTACAAGCCGTGGCAAAAAATTATCTCATTCATGGGAGAGCACCTGCCCTTCTGAAGGAAATAATGTGTATTCTTGCCTGAATCTTTCATATGTGTGTTTGTATTTTAAGTCTTCTGAAACAACAAAAAAAGAGTGGTTGCCTAGGAGACAGAAAATACACAAGTATTAATGACATTTCATTATTGAACTGGGTCATCCACTTTTTGGTCATAATTCTTAAAGCACTTGGAGTCTGACGAGATAGTCAACCTGATCATCCCCACTAGGCATTGCCACAAAATCTCTGCCGGGAGTTTTTCCAGAAGGTGAATTCACTGCCACCCAGGCTACAGGGAGTGAGAGCCCAGCCACAGACCACAGCCTGCAGTGAAAACACAAAGCAGGGCCCAGTACTAGAAGTGAAGTAATTTACTTAGTCACAGTTTCTGGTCACTGGCCTGAGTACAAATAGCCCTCAGCCTCCTCTTATTCTGTTTGCTTTTCCAAAGGCAGTGTGATATTTAATTAGCTACAGTTTGTTTATTTTTACAGTGAAAACAAATATTTGCAATTTACTTCACCGAGTACAATATGTTAGATCTGATACAACCTAAAAGAATGTCAGACCAAATGTTTTTTTAAAATTTCCACATGCAGCTTCTGCAGAATTTAACATGGGCTGGGCCTTGAGGAGTCCTCTCTGCAGCCTAGGGGTGGGACAGACCTGTGCTATCTCTAGTTTGCTTCCAGAAGGTTGCTCCAACTTCTCAGGCTGTTTGTAAGTAGGCAGGGTTTGACTATCTGCCTCTTCCCTCATCATATCAAGTAAACTACTTATGGAGTGGATGGCCCAACCAAACAACTTTTAAGCATGGTAGTGTGTTCAAAGTATCACAAAAAAATAAGATACTTTCTCACCTTGCAAGGCTTCCTACTTATTTCCTGTGTGCAGTTACAATATTAAAGTCAGTGTTATTATTCACCGGAATCAGATCCTCATCTGAATGACTGGGAATATAAATTGTATAAATCAGGGGCTAAATCAACTACAGCCACTGGAGATGAACCAAAATCCTTTCTGTTTTTCAATGTAAAAAGAGTGAAGTTCTTTGTTTTTTTTTTTTAAATTAGATTTTACAGCTCTTACTTGTACCTTTGACAATTTAACTGAACTTATCCAAACTGAGATCTCATCAGATTTTAATTGTGTGGTTAGGGCATAATTAAGATAAGCCATCAAATAGCCTTAAAACCTAAAAATCGTTTTTACCCCAGTACTTGGAGTTCATAAAGACATATAGTCCCAAAATGTTTCACCACAAATTAGTCTGGATTGGATGCTTAAGTAGAGAAAATGTTGTGCTGTAGTAATACACAGTCATAAGAAATTGTTCTTTAAACATTTTGGTTTTAGACTGCAGCCAGCAGTTCATCTGCAACCTACCAGTTCTTACCGGGTTTTTGATCAGTCAGGGACATTATGTAGTTCTGTGACACATAACCTGAGGCATTTTCACACGCCTCTGCAGGGTAGACCAATTTGATTGCAACTTGTAAATTCACCACTTAGGCAAACTGTTACGTAACTGCAGGAAGATGTCTCATCTCCCTTTGCCCTAAGCTGTCACACATGGCTGGATTCTTGGTGACTGCAAAACAGTTATTGAAGGCAGTGGAAATTGTGCTGCTCTATACCAGCTGAGAACCTGGGCCAAAATGTATGTGGAAATCCTAAAACCTCTGCTACAGTTTCTGATATTTTCTGCTACTTTGATGTTTTGTTCTTACATGACTTTACAGAACTTCTGGTTTGTATTGCCTGGGTGCAAACAAGATTGAGTTTTTCTATCAGCTTGCATATATAGATACATGTTCAAAAGTAACTCTTGCTCTCTGCGGTAGGAAACCAAGGAAAGGTGTAAGAATCCCTTTGTTTTTTGGCAGGTGTCGTCAGGAACGAGTGGCACCACCACAGAAGAAAGTGGGGTGGACAGGGCTCTGGCTACTGCTGAGACTGATCTGGTTTATCAAGATGCCAGTGGTGGCTCCTGGAGCATGGGGAGGTGAGTGTATTCCAGTGTCACACCCCACCCAAACATTGTTACCTCACTGGCTCAGGTGTGCTCAGAGACTGCAGTGCTGCTGTTTCCACTGTCAGTTCGGTGAACTGAGTGAGGCTGAATGATTTTTCCCACCTCCGCTACAGCTCTGGTGTAGACGAGTGCAGAATGTGCTGCCTACAACCATTAGTGTCTACACCACCTGGAGTTTGGAGACACGAGACACCTGAAAGGCCAGTGGGTGACCTGGCTACCTGGAGGAGTTCAAGAGTACACAGAACTGTTTTGAGTTTAAATGGGATGAAGGAATTGAGATTGCAATACAGGAGTGTCAAAAATAATCTAAACATGGCTGAATGTGCTGAAGAAGTTAAAATTAGTGTTTGCTTGCACTGGTAGTATCTTATTTTGCAACTCTTAGAAGATATCATTCAGTGAGAGTAGAACTGCAGCAGTTAAATGGATGGCAAGTGTTAATATTTTTAAGGCCTTTGATTCCACTGTTCTCTTCCCACCTGTTAGATCTAAAGTGTTTTTTCAGCTACCAAGCTGTAACCCCCTGCAGGTCTGTGCTATCATCTTTGTTGATCCTTCTAGAAATAAAATAAAGGAATTTATGTAATCTTTAAGTAAAGGAACTCTCATGCTATAGATGTTGCTGTATCTTGAACTCCTACTAAAACACCACTGAATAACAAACACTGAATGTTTCTCTATATATATGTATATAAAATTTACTATGCATTCTCATTTAATCATAAGTATTAAATATCTATCTGGAATAGAAAGGATATTTGTTGCAATGTGAATATTCTGCTGGTGATCTTTTAAGTTTTAGATAAAGCAAGTATTTTATTTAAATTTTTGGATAAAGCCATTATTTTATTAAATAATAATACTGATTTATTTCCCTTAGTATTCAATTAAATAATTCCTATGTTAAGTGACACACATCCTTTATCACAAATAGCAATGTAAGAAAGGCAGTGTAGTTTGGTGTTGCATTGTAGAAACAGGAAACCAATAGACCCGCGGCCTATGCTCCCACCAGGGGGCAGGACGAGACAAAAATTAAGGAGTGTTAAGGGAGACAAACCCAACAGTCCTGCTCAACATCAATTTTTGCAAAGGCTCAAGCTCTGCAGCTGTATGACTGTCTAAGTGAAAGCAAGTCTTCTGTTTGTTTGTTTGTTTGTTTTTGAAGGGGGGTTATGTAAGCAATACTTGGCTTCTGCTTCAGTGAATATATATGTATCACTGCTTCTGAGATACTGTATGCCCTCCGAAATGGAACTCTTATGATCTATTTACAGAATCGCATTTTAACTATGTAAAGCTATATAGTAAATCTGTTTGTTTCACATTTGTAAAAAATTTGTGCTTTAAATCCCCTCTGAAGTGTTTTAGCTATCATTTTTCTTAAAACAAATTGGAAGATAATCCTAGACACTGCAATTCAAGACTGTAGCAGCATATTGTTCTTTGTAAAAACAACGTAGTAAGAGCTTGAGGCTTATGATATGCCCAGTTACAGGAGAATTCTGACGTCTTAAGTGTTTCTTGTGTCTAGGAATAATGCAGAAGGCAGCCTACTTTCTAAGATACTGCAGTGACCCACTTGTGCTATGATGGGAAGAGATCACTGACTGAAGGCTGTTTAGCCCAACCTTAGCTATGAGGAGCAAAACCCAATGCAAAAACTAGGTTTGTTCATGGAAGTGGAAGCACTTGTAATGAATGCTGTTCATAATTAATTATAGCCTAATCCCAGATGATTTGAGTACTCATCTCAGAGCAAGAAGATTGTGAGAGACTTTTTAGTAATTACACTACAAAATTTAATAGCTGTAGAAGGTGAGAATCATCTGAGACTAGAAATGTGTCATCTAGTTACCAGGCCATTCCAAACCCACAGCTGAGGTGTGGAGCCTGTAGCAGGTACCTGTGGGTTGCTAGCAGTCATGATTCTACATGTATGTTACCAGAGGTATGAATTGTGAGGCGCCAGCAACTGTGCTGAGAGGAAGTGGGTTTTCATCCATCATAGCTTTGGCAGTGATAAAGCAACTTTAAATTAACAATGCAGTTAGCTTTGCTGAAGGAAAGGCTTAAGGAGTGTGTCTTAGCAGTTACCAGCACAGCAATAGCCGCCTTGTTTAAGAGAAAGAGATTCTCTTATGACCTGTAATTAAAAACTCCAATAACTTGAGTATCTCTGGAGTTTTTGTTTTTCATTTAAACTTTATGCTTCAGTGTTTCATTTGGCTTGAGAGATAAGTTATTCAGGTAGGTCAAGTGTGTCAAACAGGTAGTTAGAATAAATGCAAACAGATGTGGAAGGTCTGAATGCTCAGGGGTGTAACTAACTGCATGGAGACTGATTTATACTATTTCTTACCTATCACTTCTGAATTGAAACTGTGAATCTCAGCACTGTGCTCTGCCCTGTCAAAACTTAAACAACTGCTTTGGGTGGTTGGTGGGTTGTATTGAAGAAAGTATTTACAGGAAGTGCCCACAGAGCAGGAGTCAAGTAGCACCTCTGTCACAATGACATGTTTGTGATCATCTGCCAGTTCTCTTCCAAAGCTGCCAGAGGCTTTGAGTGTGTTTCTTCTGTATATCCTTGGGATGTTTTTCTCATTTCATAAATCAGAACTATAGGGAAAAAATTAAAAGTCCAGAGTCTGGAATGCTTCATAATCTATGCATTTACATATACATGACAATGTCATGCAGGCTGAGTAGGATACAGCATCCAGCCCAACCCACTTCTCAGAGCATAATTTATACTGAGTTCAAAGTAGGTTCCTCAGGTTTTTGAGACCTCCAAGTCTGGAGACTTCTTGGGCTCCCTAGACAACCTGTTCTACTGCTTCCTGTCCTTCACTGTCAAAAAGTATTTTCCTAATCAAGTCAGAACCTTCCATTTTTGTTCATGGTAAGAAAAGGCACAGAGAAGTCAAGCAGTATACATAATGTTAAATACTTAAGTTGCATCTTAATTAGTTAAAGTGATAATTCTGACAGAGTTGGGATATGAGAACAATCTGAAAAAATAGCTGCCTTCAGAATGTTTTAGATTGAGAATGCGAAATAAATTTTCTAGTCTTGATACTATTTTTCCTCTAACTACTGGTCCTAAAAACTGTCAAGCATGAGTTTAAAAGGAATCTGGATTTCAGTAGCTATCGGAAGATATAAATACAATTATTTCTTATGATGAAGTAGCTTCTGTCTGATATTTTTCTAAACTTCCTTGGATCGAAACATTCTAAGAGAGTCTTGGCTTCTCAAGTATTTTTCTAGCATTTATAAGACAGAGAGAAGCCTTACACAATGATTACAGCGAAGCGTTTATGTAATAGTAGACAACCTTTCCTCAGAGAAATCTTTGGTTTAGAGCAGTGACTTGAGGAAGCCTAAATTGTTATTTTTAATCCTAGTGTTGATATTACTATGAGCTGTATGAATTCTTCCTATGAGAACAAATATATGGGAAAGAATGTAAGAGATTATATGTAATCTGATGTGTTTTAATGAAGACCTCATAGTCAGCACTCAAAACTTGTGTGAGGGTAAACCAGATCCCACAGGAGGAATATGGAAGGGAAAAGCAGCCCCAAAAATACCTGTAACAGAGCTAAGAATAATTATTTAAATTTATTGTTAAATTAAATGGCAGATATTTTTATACTGAAAAGAAAAAAGACAGAGCAGGGATTACTCTTTCTCCTTAGGTGCTTGTGTTTGAGTTTTGATTTGATGCTTTGACTTGCTTCCTTTGTCCTCTAAGCTACAGGCAGGTTGCACAAGCCCAGTCAAAGGAGAGAAATTCTCTGTTTCTTCCTGTATCTGTAGACTGATCTTGGTGTAGGGAGACTTATAATTTGGGACTAGTCATCTGCAGCTTCGGTAGACAGAGAAAACAATCCAGGCTGTACAGTTTGCAGGGAGGGACTAAAGCCTTGGTATTCCTGCAGCCAGGAGGAGAAGGAGGGAGTACTGCACACCTCCCACAGACACGGACTCTCATTAACTGAAGGAACATGAGGGAACAGAATCCGGTAGATTTCCAGATTATCCTTACTAAATCCCCTGTTGAGCATTACTTGCCATGGTTTGGAAGTTAGCTGATTCTCACCGTTTGGGAATTGGCATCCGGGCCTGAAGAGCTGCAGATTTGCACTTGGCAAGACTGCAGTGCATTCCACTGTGTTCAGTTCCTCCCTTTGTGGTCTGATGTGGCTGTTTCAGGGCCCTTCAGCTGTGATTTCACATATATCTACTTCTTCTCAGCCTCATCACGGTGTGAATTACAACACTCTTCATTAAATACCTTATGATATTATCATATACCTCTTCATACCTTATGACTAAGGGAGAATGCTTCCCTTTGTGAAAAAAGGTGCAACGTGGATGCAATGTACTGTTTCCTTGAGACAAAGGGAAATGCAGAATATACAAATAATCTATAGATGTGTACGTATTTTGGAGTAGGAATCTCCTTTATTTTTTTCCTCCTGTATCTTTCATTTCTTTTATAACTTTAGTGTTGCGTGTAACGTATTTTATAGAATAAATGTATTTAATGTTGGTTTAACTGAGAAAATGTAGAGGATAAAATAAAAGACATAAATCCAACAGAAAGGCTATAGATATCTTCTTGGCTTGCAGATATCTTCTTCAGTGCTGTTTCCATGGAAATTATTTATAGTGCCTGGAGGGAGTGAAGTGCAGGTCACAGATCTGCAGAGCTACAGTAGGCTTTCAGCCCAGTTAGGCAGAAGCTGACAACAACAAATGGGCACGTCTTTGAATGGAGCTCTTCTGCTTTCAGAGGAAAATGTAATCTCTTAAAAAAATGTAGCTTTGAAAGAAAAGTATTAATCTCTATGGCAGTTTGGGGTGAAATTGGAACCAAGAGCTGTCAGTTTTCATAATGAAAACAGCTTCAAACTCTCTTCTTTATTTCCACCACCCCTTGCTGCTTGAAGTCATTAAAGGCTTCATTGCATTTATTAGAGCAGAATTCTAGGTACCGTTTCAGATAATCACCGTGTAGTCCAGTTTGGCTAATTATTTCACTTCTTGAATATCTACCTGGGTTATGCTCAAGCAGAGCACAATAGACAAATCTGGCAAATGCTGTGGATATTGCTAGTCATCAAGGAGCATATTCTGCATTTTATTTCCATAAAAATACATTTTATATAAAATATTAAACATATATGGAACATTTTTATATATTATATTTATGTATATTGCACATATGTGTATTTTTTTCTTCACAAAGACTTAAAAATATGTTATGTAACAATTTATGTGACAGGTCTTGATAGGAATGAATGCTTTGTATAAAGATTTTGTAAAGAGGGGTGTACAGATATATGGACTGCAGTTTGAATTAGGACTATCACTCTGGTTTTTTCACAGATTACTTGGCAGTATTCTCTTCAAGAATTTTGAAACCAAAAGAAATTTGTTATCCTCTTAATTACCTTTTTTTTTCTTTTATGAAGTTAGTGATTTGTTTCTTCATATTTTTCTTCCGAATTCATTAGAAAACAAGGAACACTCCCTATACTCTTAAAGATTAGGATATGCCATGGCCTAGACAGACTCTCTGTGTAAATAGCTACAGTATAAGAGTGTGTGACTAGGCATTGTTTTTTCCATTTTGCTGGAGAAATGCGGGATGTTCAATATAAGAGTAAGTCACTTCAGAATTACTTCGTATATATTCCAGGAAAAGAATAAATGCAGGAGGAAGATAGTGAAATGGAATGTTCTGATAATTATTTTTTTTAGGATGGTAAATATTTTCACCAAGAATGTTACTATTTCTCATTTGACTTTGCTTTCATTAATATTTGAACTCCTGTAGATACTGTTGTACAGTGCATTTCCAGCCACTTCTTCAAAATATAAATGACTGAATATTAATGATCACAGTGAGGTTTAAGTAACAACTCTACAGATATAAACCAAATTCAAATTTATTTAGCCACAAACCCTGACTTTAGGTCTTGCTTCAAACTATTTTTCAGCTTTATTTCAGTATCTGAAAGGTTCTGTGTACTGTAATGTGGCACACTTTACTGTAACTTCTTAGCCAAGTGAACAGCGAAAGTCAGGAGATAATGAAGGTGTTGAAGACAGGCCGTGTCTGCTGGTTATATCAAGCAAGTGACTTCTGTGATATCCTAAATGCAGTGAGAAGACTCATTACTGCAGACAAATCAATGAATGGAAGGAACCACAGTGGGTCATCTGGTCCAACCTCCCTGCTTGAGTAGAGCCGTCCTAGAGCAGATTGCACAGGATTGTGTCCAGGTGTTTCTGGAATATCTCCAGTCAGGGAGACTCCACACCCTCTCTGGTCAATCTGTTCCAGTGCACAGTCACTCACACGGTAAAGAAGTTCATCCTCATATTGAGGTGGAACTCCCTGTGCATGAATTTCTGCCCATTGCCTCTTGTCCTGTTGCTCAGCAGCCCCCAGCAGAGCCTGGGACATACCCTGACACCTCCCTTCAGATACTGACAGACACTGATGAGGTCCTCTCTCTGTCGTCTCCTCTCAGCTGAACAGCCCCAGTTCCCTCAGCCTTTCCTCGTGAGATGCTCCTGTCCCTTTGCCATCTTTGTTTCCCTCCGCCAGACCTGCTCCAGCAGCTTCATGTCTGTCTCGTACTGAGGAGCCCAGAACTGGGCACAGTACTCCAGATGTGCCTCACTGGGGCTGAGTAGAGGGGCAGGATCACCTCCCTCAGCCTGAGGCAATGCTCTTCCTGACTGACACAGCATAATATGAGCTCATGTAGTTTGTATATCTCTCCTCAGCTTCTCAGAAGAAAAACAAAGTATTGCATTTCTGTTTCTATACCAGTGTTGTGACAAGGTCTCTCTACTCCTGTCCCCACTTTCCAATATTTGTTAATTTCTTTTTCATTCGGTAGATACTCTTTGCATTAGAACAGTGTTTCTATCAGGTCAGTTAGGTAGGCCACTTGATCACTCAGGTGTAAAAACCTTAGAGGTGTCTGCTGACTGGAGGTTAAATATTAACCACAACCTAGAAATTCAGCACTCACCTCATTAATCCATTTGAAACCATCTGTCATAAAAAGTTGCAATATGTGTCACCACTTTTTTCCCCCTTTGACATTTGCCAATTGATTTTTAATCTCAGGAAAATGTGTTGTTAAATTCAGGAATTTTGTAGCCGTGCTTTTGTCAGTTTAGATATCTTGGCTGATATTCATTAAAATTGCTTTCATTAAAATTAGCTCAATTTGAAATCTCTTGTATATGGTGGTAAACAATTCTTCCTTGGTGTCATTTTTCTTGTTGGGACGGACTGTTCTGAACAGCAGTAAGCACAAAGCTGTTGTCCCTAGGAGATGCTCTGGGGAAAAAAAAAAGAGCAAAACAAACCCAGCCCATATGGTCCCTTCCTGTGCAAAATGTGTTCAGATTCCCACACTGGTATGGAGAAGGTATTGAAGGAAATACCTTAAATATGCAGGGAAATGCCCATGTATGTTGTCGTCCATTCCTATAGGCATGGACTGAATACAGAGAGCAGTAGGAGCTGGGAACATTTCCTGACATGCATGGTGAAAGGAAGATTGATACTGAAGCACATTATGTAGTACTGAAGAGAATAAATCTGTATGAGTTTCTAGGATATCATGTTGTTACAGACTGAATGCCGGCCTCTATCTCTCTAACTGTGGTAAGAAATTCGGCAGCTGATAATTTCATCCGTTGTTACCTATGGTGGTGTTATGAAGATGTAGAATACTTAGCTCTCAAAGCTTTTACACTGATGGGAATAATTACTGCAAGCAAAAGCACTGGTACACCCTTTTGGCTGCCTGAACAGGGCACATTTAGATGTTACAATACTCCTTCTTGACATGCAGTAGCCTGCTTCGATCCTTCTGCATATCTATTAAAATAATCTTTATTTTTCATCACAATGAGCAATATGGACTCCTTCACTCTTTGAGATGCACATGTATTACTTTTTCCCATTGTGCTTTGAAGGTCCTTTTTGGTAGGAGAAGGCTTAAGACAATGACAGCCTTCTGAAAAATAAATTTTTAAAAGAGCATTAATCAGCAGTATTGGTTTTGCTGCAGGTCTTTTATATAGACCTTTCCAGAGCTATAAAAAAACCTTTTATTATTTTGCGGATGGAAATAGTTACTGTTTCTGACTATATTTTGCCTTCAAATTCCCATGCATATAATTTCAGTGGTAATTTCCTAATTACTTGCCGATATTTTTTGCTCTACAAAAATCCTGAATCTAAGCAGTCAGAACCCAGAGTATATATCACAAGAGAAGCTCTAAAATATCATTTCATAGGAATGAAGCAATATTTTAACCCTATGAGGTCCTTCTGTTTTGATGGGACCCCCATTCCTTCAATTGTATAGCACTGTATTTGTGTTTAAGTGTAATAATACAAAAAACCAGTGTAAAGCTGGGTGGTTGCAACTCCATTGTAAGGATGTTTTGCCATAGTGCACCTTCTTATTTGTCTTACACTTTGATAAGGGGTAGCTTTTAATTGATAGTTGGTTAACAAACTGGTGTCTTAGTTTAGTAGCCGTTGTCTTCTCTTGGTTGGGGCTGAAAGAAATTGTCTGCTAGAGATTAGTACACTGATTAGCTTCACAGTTATGTGAGAAGGGCAAGTCTTCTCTGATGAAAAATTTGCAATTAATTGGTTTGGGGTTTTTTGTTTTGTTTTTTTGTTTCTCTCTGAGGTGCTAATTGAAGCTTAGCAGTAAAAAAGACCAGATTGACAGTGATTAGTGAAAACTCTCACAGAGACCTGTAACCACTTCAGAAAATTTTACTAGTCTAAACAACTTTCTTGGCTTTTGTTTTCCATTGCATCAGATTAATATCTTTATTCTATTTCACCAAACTGAAATATGTACAAAAAATGTAGGGTAAACGGTTTCTTTTCAGCCAGTGAGTAGCCATGTGCTTATCAGCCAAGCAAAATACAACCCATTAATGTGAATAATGCTTCTAGACTTAGTTTTGCACACTACTGTCCTGTTTTTTTTCTTTATTTAGGCAAGCAGGTAGAGTGAGTCTTCTAAAATACATTTAACAGAGATTACTTTATAAGTTAATTTAACACAGTTGTCCCAAATTTGTTAAGAACTCTAAGATGGACATCCCTGATGAAATATTCACAAGAGATTTGCTGTTCTGTGCAGTTCTCTACTAGTCATTACTGTGGGGTAGCTCTACTGAGACATAAAATATACAATATATGAGATTTTCTTGTAGCACTTTAGTTTCACTACTCTTTCTCTAGAGCTTATTTCATGGCAGCTTTTGCAGAACCATTATGAATAAACATCTACTCCTGTGTTTGCATAGCCAATTCATATGAATGAGAAGAAATTATAATTTTTCTGCTGGTTACTGCACTTATGAGGAGTACTTGTTTTTATAGTAATTATTTTATTTTTTTGTCCCTTTAGGATTTTAAGGTATCAGTTCAGCAGCTTGTACACATGAGCAGGATGATATATAGTGTGCACTCTGAATAATTCTAGGCAAATAAATATTCAGGTGTCTTTGGCAGAAAGGTGTATTTGAGAGGAAGAGCACCTAGCGTAATCTGAAATGACCACAGGTAATGCAGTTACATCGATGTGTCAGCTGCCTGTTGTCCAACTGGCACTTCAAGCTTAAATTTTCTATTACAGTTCCAGGATAATTATGCAGCTCCCTGACATGTATGGACTTGGTCAGTCCCAAAACAGAGTGTGTTTGCAGTTGAAATCAAATGCAGTCAGTTGCTCTTGGATTCTGTTAATTAAGGCTGGCACTGAAGGCATGGGAGAGAAGTTGTAGATAAATTGTATAACTGCCTTCAGCTCAGGTCTGGAATAATAATTACACATGGAAGTACATGAAGCAGAATGATTAATTTTTCTTGTTATGACTCAAGCCTCACTCTGGACTTGTGCTAAGGACTGTTTTGCATGAGCTGTCTGCAAATGGGTGTCTATTTATTTGGGCTGGGATGGCAAAAGCGACCAGATGTGATGCTAAATGGAACCATTCCCTTGGGTGAAGTTGGCTGTAGGAGCTGGTGTGTATTAGTTTTACTGGCCTAGTGACCTCGCTAAGATCACTAGACCAGCACAACTTTTGCCTTTTGGTTTACACTAGAATATTTCAAATGCTAAATGGAACCATTCCCTTGGGTGAAGTTGGCTGTAGGAGCTGGTGTGTATTAGTTTTACTGGCCTAGTGACCTCGCTAAGATCACTAGACCAGCACAACTTTTGCCTTTTGAATTACACTAGAATATTTCAATTGGAGAGGACCTATAATTATGATCTTGTCCAAATGCCTGACCAGTTGAGGGCTGACCAAGGGTGAAAGCTTGTTATTAAGGGCATTGTCCAACTTCTTAGATGCTGACAGGCTTGGGGCAGTGACCACCTCTCTAGGAAGCCTGAGCCAGTGCAAGACCACCCTCTCAGTAAACAAGTGCTCTCTAATGTCCAGTCTAAGCCTCCTCTGGCACAGCTTTCAACCATTCCCATGTGCCTTATCACTGAATACCAGGGAGAAAAGATCAGCACTTTCCCCTCCATTTCCCCTCCTCAGGAAGCTGTTATAGGGCAGTGAGGTCACCTCTCAGCTTCCTTTTCTCCAGGCTAGACAAGCCCAAAATCCTTTGCTGCTCCTCATAGGACATTCCTGCCCTTTCCCCAGCTTTATTGTCCTCCTCTGGATACATTTGAGCACCTTCACATCCTTCTGAAATGGTGGAGCCCAGAGCTGCACACAGCACTCCAGGTGAGGTTGTACCAAAGCTAAATACAGTAGGAGAATTGCCTCTCTTTACAGACTGAAATGTGTGTGGAGAAGAAAACTTTGATCAAATCTTTACAACTGCAAAGGAAGGACCTTGCCATTACAACATCTTATTGCAATGATTAAGTTACAGACATATCTAGTCTAACCTCAAAGCATGGTTAGGCATCAACTCAGACCAGGTTGCTCAGGGCTTTGTTCAGTCTTGAAAATTTCCATGGAGGGAGATGGCACAGACTCTGTGGGGTGCCTGTTTCACTACCTGATGGCTTAGCAGAGGGAAAGTCCTTCCTCACAACCAGCCTGAACCCCTCTTGTTTCAGTTTACCCCCACCACCTCTCACTCTCCTGCTATGCACCAGTGTAAAGGTCCTGACTCTGCCTCCTCCATAATTGGCTTGCAGGCCCTGGCAGTTTTCCAGTGAACTGGAAGATATGTTTGAAGCACTGTTTGTTTATTTCACCTGTGTCCCTCTTGAATGTTACATAATAGTATGTGAAACTCTTTGTATTGCATAAGATGCACTGAAGCATCTCTGAGTATTTTTTATTTTTAAATCTCAAGCTTTCATAAATTCAGATTTTATGGGAGGAATAAGCATGCAGTATTTTTTCTTTCTTCCAAGCTCTTGAGTGTGTGTGAAAGAAATGAAAAAGAAATAGGGATAAAACCGAAACCACAACAAAAAAACCAAAATCCAACTACACAAAAAAAAATTGAATGTTAAAAGGCAAGTTTGTATTTTTCTTGGATTTGTAATTCTAGTCACACTGACATTCAGTGTGGATGTGAAGTGTGCAGGTGAGGATGTTGGTGAAACACCTCTCATAACAGAGGTATTAATGTGTTCACAATCAATCAAGCCTTAATTCTTCCCTTTCACATTGGGTGGCCCTGAATATAAGGCTGACTTTTAAAATTAGGATCTCAAGTATAGCAAAGTAATGATTGCTTTGTAGTTCTTTACATTTTAACTCTCTAGATCTGTTTGTTCCTCAGTAAAAAATGTACAGGTAAATAAGGAATAATGTTACTTCCAGGGCTGAAGTTTTTATATCTTTGATTCTAAAGAATGGTATTGAAATCAGAGTGGACAAATTAATTTAAGTTACATACCAGTGGCTGACTTCCTACATCTATTATTAATGAATTGCAACTGTTTAAATCAGCACTGGTTGTGGTATCATGAGTTTTTGAATTTATTTGGTAAATTCAATATCTGTTGGATGAATTTGATACATAGCAATACATTAACTAGACAAAGTTATGAAACAGTGGGAAAGTAAAATAGTGACATATGTAAGCCCTACTCCAATATATTTTAATGTGGATTTCAGTCTTAGACCGTAAGCTTACCCTGCAGCAGAATCTGGCTGATTTGCTGACAACCTTAACCCTCAGAAAAGAAGAATGTGATGTGTGCACTGTGACCATGTTTACTCGAGAATGCTGAAGTTTGTGCAGTAAGTACAGTAGTCTTTGAACATTTGTGAGTTCAATGGAAAAACGCTGAAGATTCATCATATAAAAAAGATGAACAAATTGTTTTCACATGAGGGCACAGCAGGAGCCTTACTGTCCCCACCTACTAATTCAAATGTTCATGCATGTTACTGCACACATAGAACATGCTGGCCCACCTCTGATTATTTCATTTGTACACAGAAGTTCACTCACTGTATACACACATCAAAAGACTGGAGCAATGCAAACAGAGAAGATGCGTATCAGACAGCCCCCACCCTCTTAATCATTTCAGTGGAAGTAAAAATGGTGGGGTACAAGATGCTCTCACTTCTTGGCATCTGGGCTTAGACCTGGATGCTGATTGTTTAGATGTCCTTGAATGGAGGTTTTCCTTCTTCAGCTGGCTGCAATTATATTTCTATCGTCTTTATTTTTAATATGTACTGATTTTTAATTTTTAAAAAAATCTTACTAAATATGAAAACAGAGGCAAGGAAAAACATCTGCTGTAGAAAATATTCTGAATCGCAGTTTAGAGAGCTTATGAATACTGTAGGCTTAACACTTGCACAAAACTGTGTGGGTGGCACACTGTCAAGTGCAGACAGTGGTGGGAGATTCCAGTATGGAAATCTTTTTTTAATGGTAGTGAAAAGATCAAAGAAAAATTATTTGGAGGAAAAAGACTTGATTTGGAGGGATAAAATAGCATGTTGGACACAAATTAAATTACCGTATGGATTTGGACAGATATGACATGATTAAAAATCCATGTAGTTAATCCACCAAATTTTTAATAGAGCTCATTACCATCATGTGTGAAAGTTCCTGCTGAGAACTTCAGGCTGATTAAGTATTAACCTATGGATGTCAGGGAGCTGGCCTTTTATTTCTAAAATCTAAATTTCTCATGCTATTCAATGAACCAGGAAGTATTTGAAAATGCAGTCATGCTTTTTCTTCACTAGTGAATGCATGTTTTTTCTGATGTTATTGTCGTTAGATAGCTCTTTCATTAGTGCCTCTACCTGGCTTTAATGTTGCTATGTCTACCAGCTGGGTCTCTAGCTAGGGCTCAGGAAATAATAACACAAAGTGAGAAATGGATGATTGGGCTGAACAAAATAAATATTGGGCTCTGACAGAATATAAAAGATTGTACTTGCTACCAGAACATTCTTCTGATTTCCGATATAAATGCCAGCTAATATGCGTATTCCATAGACCTGCCTGCCAAATATGTTGGATTTGGAAAAGAAATTTTCCTGCCAGTTGCTGTATACTTAGCTTGCCTGTCATTATCTCTTCTGCTTTTTTTTCCCAGTGATTGTGCATTTTACAGAAGTACAAAAGACAAGCAATTTAAAAGGCTTTTTGTGTATAAGATACAGGCAACTTACCTTCTGGAAATGAAGCGATTTTGTGGGACAATTTTCTCCCCTGCATATAACATTTATGCCACAAAAGTCATGATTGTGGAGATAGAGTTCTTATTTACTGATGCATTAGTTAGAGTGAATAAAAGCATGATTTTGTATGTGGTTTAAATCAAGCCAAACAATTTTTAATAAAAACAATTTCTTTACAGCAGGGCAGGAAATTGTTTTTCTGTCCCTATAAATATTCACTATTTAAATACCTTCTTTCTCATAATGAAATTTGGACCCTTTAAAACATTAATGAACTTATATTGTGGAAAAATGCAGTCAGGAAACTTGAAAAATCTAATTGAAATGACTTTGAAATATTAAATTCTTTTCTTATCCTCATTTTATATTCTAAGTTTATATGTACAGACATAAAAAGAAATTATAGCCAAAAATAGCATTTTCTGTGTTTTGAAAAAGTAGCATGAGCTATTTGGATACCCATTGATATTTTTCCACTTCTCTTAACCAAGAAATCAGTTAGTGTTTATTTTTCACGAAATGTTTTAGCTCTGAAAATGCCTTGTTTTTAATTGAAAATATTTAGTCAAACACTTCTCATCTGTCTGCACTGCAGACTTCACCATTATATCCATTTCTGAGCCAACTAATGCTAGATTTGTTTACTGCAGTTTAATTTTAAAAAAGCAGACAATATAGGACATTTACCTTATTTTGAATCATTTCAGTAAACTGAGCAGACCCACTGTTTTATTGACCTTTAAAGCAGTTTAGTCACTAAAATATGATAATGAAAACATCTGTCAGAGCTTTCACATTGGCACTGTGCTGAATTATCTTGGACAGATTATGCCTTTGCTGATAGTAGCCTTATGTTGAATAAAAAAAAATACTTGACATATTCAAAGTAATATAGAGGTGAGAATGTAATATTCTGTAGCATATTGTAGCAGAGAGCAGGGGCCCCCTTACATGCCTTGATTTTGCTCATATGAATAAATGTCCTCTAAAATAACTAGCTAGGCACTTAAATTGTAATGACAGATGTGTCTCCGGGTCAGCAACGTCCATGATCAGTGCACCTCATCAGACACACTAGCAAACAGGGGCTGAGTAAAAAGGAGATATTGCCTAATGTAATTGCTGGCTGGGAGGTTGGATCTCCACAGACTCCTGGTGGTGTTCATGGAGAGAGGGATGATCTCCCAGCTATCATGTTTGAGGCAGGGGCTCAGGGGCTGAGAATTCCCTACTGTAAAAACCTGCATTTTTCTGTCAACTGTAGACAGTGTAGGGTGAGCTGGTAGAGACAGAACCCCAAATGTGAGGGGGTAAATATACCTGTATGGATTAGCAGGCATCCTGCAGCAGGAGACCCTGGCAGACTGAGAGCCTTGGGGCCTTTTCAGCAGGTCACAGGAGAGCAGGGCCATGTGGCAGTTCCAGGCACATGAGAGACAACCTGATTGCACTAAGCAGGCAGCTTAAGCAGTACAGCAGCAGTTTCTCTGGGCTTTCACTGTAGCTATTTTCTAGATGAACTACTGCTGTATCTCTTATCTGAGACACAGGCTGGGTCCTGGAGACCTGTGACATGTACTAGGAGGCAACCCTTTTTCTCATGATACTGCCTGCAGTGTTTTCTTCTGGGTAGCTACTGGAAGTGCTAGTTTAGTTTGCAGATCCTTCCTCGTGGAAACAAAAGAGCCAGAATTATGGATTTATTCTTTGTATTGCACACTAGATACTGTGGCCTGCAACACACCTACTTACGGAAGGCAACCCACAAATCAGCTCTAAAGTCTCTGCTAGTTTAATTCATAAAGTCCATCAGCTGTCATAATTTTTTCATCACTTGTTTTTAAATTATGGTACTTCTAAGAAAAGTGAAGCTTCAGACTCTTGCTTAAGCATTCACTTGAGCACTTGAACATTTTATAGGAGATTGGTTGTGTGAAGTAGGACAAGAAAGTGTCAAACATTCCAAATGTGTTGTGCTTCAGAAATTTTTTGTTTCTGAGGTACAGTGCTCTGTTCATGTGGCAGTGCTGAGTTCTGGCAGCCTCCTCCAGACTCATTTCTTACAGCTCCCTTGGGCATTACACCATTCTAATGCCATGCTGGTTGTGACAAGGAGATTATTTCTTCAAGAAGTGCTTTTTTGTCTTTGTGGAATAACAGAAGTTATTGTAGGTCAGCAATTTGCCAGGCTCCATTGGCTGTATTTTCAATGAGTTCTCTTCAAAATAGACTAAATTTGTATAAGACCTTAAAGGTTCCCAGACAGACTATCAAATTTTCTGCCAAGAATGCTATTTAATGGAAGTTTTGCTGTTTCACACGGCATAACATGGTTATGTGGTTTGTAGGTGTGATGAATCCTGATCTCCAAATGGATTAAATTTGTGTCATGGACACCATGGTTCAGAATTCATTCCTCCTGGCTTAGAATTAAAAAATTAAGGAGAGGATTTCATGTAAATCCTCACTTAAGGGTGTTAAAGATTAGAGTGAGTTTTTATTAGCATAAATCTCTCAGTCCCTGTTCCCTGGACACTCACAAGTGCCCATAGGTACCGTTCTTTTAAGAAACAGCACAGAGAGATTTTATTAATTCGTTGGAACTTGTTGGGACAGCCGACTGTGAAAAGCAAATCTGCTGTGACTTTAGGCTGTATGGTTCCTTGAGCAGGGAATCAGAATCATTGTGCATTTGCTAAGTGCTAGAAAGGTGCTGTAATTATTAAATCTTGTAAAATAATTCTGATCTTTGTTTGATCTTTCCCAGCTCAGATAATCCTTTCTTGTTGTTCTTTAGTTGAAGTTCTTTATTTTTGAAGTTAATGAAAATTCAGATACCTGAATTTTCATTAAATAACTAAATATTATTCAAGGCTTTCATAAAATTCAGTAGAACATATAAGCTCTGGAAAATAAAATTGTGCTTCATGAGAATTGGTAGCTAAAATGTAATACCTTTAGTTACACCATGGATCCAAGCTGGGTATTTAAATAGAGACTGGACACCTGGTGTCTGTGTGGCATTCGTGCTTTACCATTTTGGCCTCACAGCCAAATACCCAGGTCTGAAAAAGTGGAGCATTTTCTCAGCTGGGAGAACAGCCTACTTCATTAAATATCTGAAAGTGGGCTTCCATGTTAAGATTTCAGAGCTTTGGTACAAAGTTTTATCAGTATTAAAACAGTGTTAATGATACTGATATATTAAATAATATTATTTCCCTACCACACAGCGAGGTGTAGTGTAGTCATGGACATCTTATGGCAAGGTAGTACACTGAAATAGGAGTGTCATTGTTGCAATCCAATTTATGATTAGTTTAAATGAGCATTTATTCTTGACTTAAGACACCAAGGGTAGTATGCGCATACACACACACACACACACACACATCCCTACACATACACAAAAAGCCTTTGCTAGTATTTGTAGAAGCCTCAATTTTTATTTTTAATTATAGACTAAAATATAGTAATGGATTTTCTTTTATTCTGATCAAAATCAGCATCTCTGTATTAGCTTATATATCCTAATATGTATTAGATGTATCTGTTAATGAAAAAGAAGACTTCAGGACTTTTAGCTTGCCTAAATCATATTCCTATTGTTGTGGGTTTTCATATTTCTGATATCTAAAGTTCCCTCTCCACTTTTCACTTATATTACTTGTAACATTCTTTACATATATTGCTGGTCAGGCTGTGATGAAAGATAGTGGGGTAAGTGATATCATTGATAGATTGGTGGCTTTTTGGGGCGATATTCTTTTTGTAGGGAGCTGAGATTAAAACCTCTTGGCTTTTAAGTGCCCAAATACTCTACTCTTCAACCTTGCTCCCCAGAACAGGCTTATATTATTCTTATTGTTAATGCTCCTGTTTTTCTAAAAAGAAATCTTACTAAAATCATGATCAGAATTTTTACTCCCTTTACAGAGAGAATTTTGGAGTTGCTCCCTCCATTGTCTTAAAGAGAGTGTTATACATCCCAAACACAATTATATTTTAGGATCAGGTGCTTCATCTGTGACAACTTAGACTGAAGGTAACACCCCTCCTTAGTTTAAAAGTTTTTCTTCTTTTCTCAGGGTGATCCTGTGCGCTTGGACCAGTGCTGGGAGGCCTGCTGTTAGTTCTTTTATGGGCAAAGAATCAGATCCAAACCACTGTGGCTTAATGCTAATGTTGAACAACTTGGCTGTTAATTACATGTACCGTTTCACAGTGACTTTGATGGAAATAATCAAAGTTCTTAAGACAGGCCAACCTAATATAATATTACTTTAGCTCTGATCACTCTTGTGGTTATGAAGAAGAGAAGGAAAAACACATTTCAGGCTCACAAAAGCAGGAGAGAAAATATCTGTTTTCTTGGAGTTCTGGCTTTTCAAATGAATTTGAGAGAAGTTGTGTACTGTAAAGAATTCTGTTTTAATTGGCTCTTAACATTAAGGGTTTTTAAAAATTATGTTTCCTTCTATGTAAGACATTTTAACAACACCAAATGATTTTTAAAAATAATAATTTTAGGCTCTGCCATTATAGATGAGTGGATGGATGACTATCTGTCATTGCATATGACAGGCACCTACTCTTACCAAGCTGTCAGCCTTGTGCTTTTAGTGTTATTGTTTGCAGGAAAGACTGCAGTTGTAAGTGAGCTCTCACTGTAGAAGGCTGAAGAGTAGATATTAAAGATCTCCTTCAGCAAAGCTGGGGTTTCATATGACAGGCTACTGAATACCTGTATGCATAAAATACTGGGCACAGTTTTGAACGTTAATTTTTGGAGAGGAATATTGAAGTATTGAAAGTCTTGATGTTCCCACAGACATTTCATCTGGTTTTCTAACATGTTGTAATTTTTGCAGTCGTTTGTGAAAATTTTTTCCAAAATCTGTGTTAGTTACTGTTGATGGCTTCTGTGTGACAGTACCTGTACAAAGTGGAGGGAAAAGGAGACTCACTATCTTGCTGTTTAGAGGCTGTGTATTATAATTATTATTATTACTTCCTCATTTTGGCAATACAGGGAACATTGTTGGAACAGAAATTTATGGTTGGATTTTTTTTGTGGTGTAAATCACCTTACAGCTGAATGTTGAATATCAGCACCTACATCCTGGGCACTACAGTTTCTTGTCAACAGTGTAAATTCTAACTTTTAGGTGAGATACTGGAGCTTAGTGACCACATGTGAGTAACTCTCACCCTCTGACAAAGGAGAGTGGACGACAGACTACAGCAGTTCAAAATGCTCAAATCACACCTGCACTTTCATTTTTCAAGGCAAAAATCAGTTAGGGAGAGGTATCTAAAGGGTGTGCAATACTGTTCTGGTCTTGATTTTTTAGACATGCTACTTTAACTGAAGCTACTCAGAGTTCTACTACTGATGGAAGAAAATCATATCTATGAATCATTTCCTGATTTATGCCTGACTACCTCTGGATATCATTTCACAGTATCCTGTTTCTTCCTGTATGTGGGCCCTAGCCTGTCCTTCATGGCTGAGATCTATGGAAATGTATTATGGAATCTATGTGAGCTTCCGGAAGTGCTTAAAAAGCTTTATAAATTACATTTCATATATAAATTAGCCATCTGGTCTGCCAAAGAAATAACTCACCTTACTGCATGTTTTATTTAGAAACAAACAGAATACATGTTAATATAAAGCAAGAACACAAGAAATTACCCCAAGAAAATTATAAAAAAGTTTTCAGTGAACCTCCCCACCTCCTCCCCATCCCCAATATATATTGAATTTGTTGTCTTTGGGATTTTTTTGTAATACGTGATGTAGGTGACCATAACGAGTTAAAATTTATTACTTTTTTTGTGAAAGAAGGAAGTGTTTAGAATAGTTTTGTCTGAAGTTTTGAGTTAATTGAATGTGAAATTCACTGTTGGAAAGCAAGAAGAAATGTGGTATGCTGAAGAGAAAGAAACAGAATTCTTCATTTTCACATTATGGTGTGGGAATATTCTGCTAGGAAGTGGGAACTTTAAATCATGGCTGATTCCTTGTATTGAATGACAACCCATCTGAAAACTGTGTTCTGGAAATTACGGTTCTGGCTCTTGTGATCAACATTGCCGGCAAAAGCAAGGGGTTAGGATGAAGCTGGTGGCCATGAAGATGGGATGGAAGGACAGAGAAGTAAAAAAATCCAGAAGAGAAACCTTTTCAGCAGTTGTATGAGAATGCTGTCTTGCTTTGGTTTTTCTGCTATGCAGAGGAAAAAGCAAATGTGATTTCAATCAATGCGTTGTGAAATACTTCAAGTATTTTTATCGCTATCTAATTACAGTTAGAAACTGTAGTTTAATCACAACTAAGATCAGTTAAAAGAGGACAAATGTTGAGTTTTGTAGTTATGACAGCAGAAATTAGTCCCATGACAGATTTGATTTTAAGATACAAACCTATGATGAAGATATTAAGTGTCTCATTAAATTCTTGCCATGTGTCATCAATTCTGAAACATCTTCTAAAAATTAAAAGGAAGAAAGAGGACATAAATAACATTGGTACAGGACACGTTACCCCGCATTAAATCAGTATTCTGCACGGACAATAGCTAATAGTGATTATGTCAGCTAGACCAAGGTAGAAGGGACTAGAAGGTTACTTCTGTAAGAACATTACATCTGCCTATCTTTTTATGTTCTCTTTGTAACTCTTCTTTTTTTGTTTGTTTGTTTCATTTTCTTTAATACAAAGTTGCCCACGGGGTTGCTGTGAATACATTTGGAACTTACTGCTTTTAGCAGTCTTGGTACTGGGTCTGAGCAGGAGAGGATTTTGTGTTCACTACCTTCACTACCTTCCATCCATTTTTAAAGATCTGTGGGTAACTCCCTCACACCCCCTTTTCCTTTTTCTTCCGCCTCCCCCTTATTGCTGAGTTTATTTCATTAGAGATGTTAGAAAGGTTAAAGCTGAATCTGTAGGCCATCCTATGTTGTGAGTGGGTAAGGCCTGTGGTGGGCATGCGCCGCATCCTCCTAATGGTGAGTTCAGATGCATTCCCCTACTGTTGCAGTCTGTGGTTATTCTCTGGTACTAAGTGTAATTTTGTTGACACGTTGTCATGAACAATGAAGTTATTAGTTGGTGTATTTTAGAAGGATGTTTAGAACTGGTGACACGTGCTATAAATTTGTGATTCAGATAGTTTCTCTTTGAGATTTTCAGGTACATTAATGTTTTCCTAATAGAACTGGCTTGATTCCTGTCAAATCTGTCAAATCTAACTTTGCAGGGAAATACTAGACAAGATTTAGAAAAATTTGCTTTGTTTTTGTAGAAAAACTTGCACTGTTTCTTCAATTTGTGTAAGGTTTATATATATTAGCAGTCATAGAAATGGACAGATTATTTTTGCTTTTAATCTAGTTTATGTTTTGATAACTCTTTGTCTTTTAAACAGTAACTGGTTGAAGTAATTTTCTTGTAAATCCTTAATTTTTCAGGCACTCGGCTGCTTTTAATATTGTGTTGCTGCTTCAAATGAGGCATAAAACCTAGCCTTTTAATGTTTTGTGTTTCCCAACTTGCCTTTTAGAGGCTTTCTGCAGGAGAATCTGTAAACAAGGTCTCATCTGGAAATAAAAAAGGGAAGTTAACATTAATATTTTGGTGCAATCCTAAAGGAGTCTGCATTTTGAACTGTTAGGAGCCATGCAGAAATATAATGTCTGCTTTGGTAATTTTTATTTCTTGTTTCTTTCTTTTGGGTGCTTTGCAATTGCACTTTGAAGTGAAAGTTATTGCAAGAGTAACAAGATTCATCAGGTTTATCACAAAATGTCTGTATGAATTTGCTGATCTGTAACTGACATGGATGAAGAGAATGAAAACAGAAATACGGCTTTATGCCATACTTGTCTATGGAGAGGTGTGATGAGATATTTAAGGACAGCTGTTGTATGAAGCCTTATTGTATTCATAGTGGCAGCTGCAGTTTTCTTAGAACAGAATAGCAAGAATAGAACAGCAGCAGAGCTGTATGCTTTGAAGAGGAAAGGTTTTATCCATGACCAAACTGTAGATGATAATAATTTGCATTAAAAAAAGTCAGAAAATTGCAGAGCAGATGTTTTCGCAAGGGTTCAAATCAGATACTTGTAAAAGGTGCCTCTGATTTAGGAAATCACAGCCCTTCAACATGGCTGCATCAAACCCAGTTTGCAACAGGCCCTGTGTGTTACCACAAAGGTGTTGTTTGAGAACCCTCTGAACCATGATGTGTTGAGCAGTTGAGATTTTTCTTACGTTATTGTATTGACATTTCTGCTTGGTCTTCCATATCGTGAGATACTTTTCTCCATCAAGCCATTCTAGCACTGATTCTTGTAGCACTTTTGATTTTCACTTTGAAGGTCCAGTCAATCCTGATTAAAACACATAGGATTATTTAGTCTCAAAGAACTTGATGGATGTCAGGAAATCTGCATATGGTACATTAGATGTTTGTGGAGTGTATTAGCCAGAGCTGATGGCAAAGTTAGAGTTTCATAGGCTTTCTTTTACTGAGTTACAAATTTGAGAATGCTGAGGAGTGGTGGTGAGTCCTGGATTTACAGAAATGTTGAGTCATGTGTGTCTCTTGTAATAGCCAGCTGGTAATCACAAACACTGGGGGTGCTTTATGCCAGGCTTACATTTCAGCTAATGCATTTATAAAAATGTGTTGGTACAGTTGTAGGAGGGTACATTTTAGTCACTGTTTTTGTATTGTGCTGTTGTTTGTAACTCAGAAATCCTTGGTGATATAATTGTTTCAGTCTGCAGGTGGATGTGCAGCCATCTGTCTCTCCTGCCGCCAGCCAGGCTGCTGCTACAGTGCTGCCTAGAAAGAGACATTTTTCAGTGAGAAATCAATGTCTTTCCTCTCAAACTGTCCAGTCTGTTTCAGAAATCAGCTCTTTTTCCTCAGACCATTTTGTGAACATACAGGAGATACTTCCATCATCAAGTGAGCTTGCTGGCAGAGGCAAAGCTTCTCCAACTCTGACTGTACTTTTGCTTTGATCTCAACCAGAAATCTGCTTTTATCAGGTTCAGTAAGCCTTCTTTTTCCACTATCCTGCAGTGTAGGATTTAAAAAGATCATTCAGAGAATAAAAGCTGGGTATCATGGGATTTTCTCTTTCTTTCTGATAAGCCACCTTTCCAGTAGCCTTTTCCAGGAGTCGAATCTAGACAGCTGCTGCCATTTGGCTTTGTTGACATATTCAGCAGCTGCACTTGCTTTTAGGGTAGTAGAAGCCTGCAAGATGCTTGAACATCATTTAGACTGAGTTCAGGTTTGCAATAATGAAGAAAATATATAAAATAATATTTTAAAATAATAATAAATGAGTAACGATAAAAGTAGCAAACATTTAAACTCTAAACTGCAATTGGGAATGTACATATTTTGAATCAATTAATCTTCTCTGACCTTTTGTTTTTCTAAAAAGAAATTTTCAGAAGAGAACTCAGTTCATACTGAAGTAACAAGTGAGCTGTTAATAGAATCACTCGAGCCAGAGGTTTGCTATTTTGAATCCTGATGCCATTCCAAGTGAACTTCTTAAGGTAAATGATGCTGTTTTGTGCTCTATTACATGATAGTAGAACCGCCTACTTCAACAAAATGCTGTTTGAATGATTCAGAATAACCCTCAAGATTAATTCTGCTTTATGTCTTATAAATAAAACATAGAAGTGTCACTGCTATACTCATTTACACATCAAAACCCATCAAAAACAGAGGTGTGCATTTTCTTTTTTGATATTGTCTTGACATGAAGATGACATATTAACTTTCCTTGTGATAATGACAGACCCTGATGTCTGCCATGAAGGTCACTATTTCCTTGGGTTCAGCTTGTAACTAAAAGGATAGAAATCACTTAGAAGAAAAGTAGTGTGATGGACCTATGTTGGTCAGCTGTCCAGTCTGGGCACCAGATCTGCGAGCATCATGGGGCAAGAAGTCTCTGTAACAACAGCTGGCAGTGTGCCCAGGTGGCCAAGAAGGCCAGTGGCATATTGGCTTGTATCAGGAATAGTGTGGCCTGCAGAATCAGAGCAAGGCTTGTCCCCCTGTAAGTGATACTGGTGAGGCCACACCTCGAGTGTTGTGTCCAGTTTTGGGCCCATCACTTGAAGAAAGGCGCTGAGGTGCTGGAGAGTATCCACAGAAGGGACAGCAGGGCAGGGGAAAGGTGTGGAGCACAAGCCTGATGAGAAGCAGCTGACGGAATTGCAGTTGTTTAGGCTGGAGAAAAAGGAGGTTCATGGGAGACCTTACTGCTCTCTACAAGTACCTGAATGGAGCTGGGTAGGTGTCAGTCATTCCTCTCCAGTAACGAGTGACAGGATGGGAGGAAATGGTCTCAAATTGCACCAGAGGAGGTTTATATTTGATATTTGGATAAATTTCTTCACTAAAAGGGTTGTCAAGCTTGGAAATCACTGCCCAAGGAAGTGGCTGTGTCACCATCCCTGGAGATATTTAAAAGATATGTGGACGTGGCACTTACGGACATGGTTTAGCAGTGGTCTTGGCAATGAGGGGTTAGTGGCTGGACTCAATCTTAGAGGTCCTTTCCAGTCTAAATGAGCCAAAAAGGATGTTGTTTCAGTTGCTGTGATCCCACTTGCAATAATAAGTTTGGGAAATTTAGGTATATCTCTGTTGGAAGAAGCTAAACATTGGATATCACCAAGTTATATCTCTCTGAGGTGTTTTATATAGCACAGCCACTTACGGTGGTGTCGGGAAGCTAAACATCAGATGACTACTTTCAAATGCAGATCCTTGTATGCCCTTGAAAATTAAAGGCTGAGTTTATGATTTTGAGGCAGGTCACCTGCTACTCTGCCTGATTCTACAGAAGTGAACCCGAGCCAGATGGAACTGCTTGTATTTCCCCCAAAAAGCCATGATATATTTCCCTCTCCCCGCTGGGACCCCAGTCTGATGTGCCCCACTTCTATGACCTGTTCTAAGAGAGGCTGAATCTAGGCCAGGTCCTCAAACTTTGAAATTGCTCAATAGCATTATTTACTGAAAAGCCAGTGTTCTTAACAGAGTGTAAAAATAAAAGTTTCCATTGCAATTAGCAACAATAAGCTAATGAGAAGGTAGGCTTGCAGTATTCTTAAAAGACTTTAAGAGCCTATATGTTTTACAGTCTTAAATATGCATTGTTGTGGGGAAGATCTTGACATTAATAAAAGTAATCTAAGACCCTTCTATCTTTTATGTGGCTTGTATGTGTTGGACCAGGGTATACAGATGGGAGTTACCACTCAAAGGAAATGCCCTGGAGTCATCTGCAATAAGTTGAAAATATAAAAGGGAAAACAGGCTGATGGCGTTTAATAACTTCATTTCATTTGATGTAGATAGACTAAAAATACCTGTAAAATCACCATTTATACATATATACATTTGTTTCCTGGTCTAAATGTGAACTATGGGTCATTATAATATTCTGCAGTCAAGTATCCACCCTTGAGTTTGCAAATTTGTTTATGAACCCTGTGGCATCAACTTGAAAAGTTTCAGCTCACAGTGACAACTCTGAGCAAATGATTAATATTACCAATAATGCTGAGCTGTCTTTGGGTTGGAAATAGAAATCTGAACCAAGAACCAAAAGTGAGTAAAATGAATAGCCATTAAAAATCACTGATTATCACCTATATTGTGAGACCATCCCATTTCAGAAAAAACCAATGAATAGTATTTTAGACAAAATAATGCTCAGCTGCCAGGTAGTTGCTTAGGTGAGAATTAATATTTTGCTCTTTTGAAGGAGTATGTAAACATTAAGATTTCTTTAGTTGAGGAGCAATAATACAAACAGGGGAGCCTTCCTGCCATCACTGAGTAGGAATGGATATTGTGGCAGAGATACATGAAACAAATATCACAGTGAAGTTGTGGGTGAAGTGAGGAACTAAGCTTGAGATCGGTGATAAAATTAACAAATGTAGGATGGAGATGTCAAGTCTGGAGTCTTTGTACTTCTCTGTAAATAATTTAGTCCTGAAGTAATGTCTTCTCTCTGAAAATAACTATTTGGCTATTTTATAGCAGTAGACTAACATTTTCAGAAATAGAGAAGTTTGGAGGTTTTTAACTTTGTGGTAGTTGACTCTATGCTCCTTATGAATGTGTGTCTCTGTATGCTGAAATTAGAGCATCTAGACTCTTAATGAAGTGTATCTTGAATAATTTCCCACCTTTTAACTTTCTCTAGGAGGAGTTTAAAAACATAAGATGGAAGAGTTGCCAACATAAGTTGATAGAACAGATGAAATTTTAGTTATGTAAAACTGACTCAACTTACGAGCTCTTATGCTGAGGGAGAAATCAGTGCAATGCGGGCTGGGGACCCCTTGCAGTCTATGGGTGCTCAGTAGATACTGAGAGTCTCGCTCCCAGACACACACACACACATCCCCATATGAGGACATTCAGACAACTGAAAAAAGCCATACTAGGATTCTTATTTTGGTTTTGGTTTATAACCAGAGATACTAACAGAATAAAGCTTTTGCTGTTGAAGGACTTTTATTTTTGCTTTATTTTCTTCAGTGTAGTTTTATCCTGTTCTCATTTTATTTCAGTGGCTTTAGATCAGGCCCTATCGCTAATTTCAGTTCCATTCTGTTTCCCTGGTAACGTTATATTTTTAGCATCATTATGCTTCAGAGATCTGTCATGGAGGGTTCATTTTAATTTTATTTTATATGTTTCATTTCATGGCAAAAATGTTAAAAACCCCAAACCCTAATCCATTCCACAAAATATCTATAAATATCTTAAAAAATGTGACCATCTTACGTGGTTAAAATTTTTATTACTTTGCAGCTACCTCCCCCCATGAATTCAGTGGAAGATTTTCAGGATACAAGTTGTTAGACATTCATGCATTTTTAAATCTTTTGAAAATCATCCTTTTGTGCACTAGAGGTGTGTTATTCTGATTTTTTAGATCTACTACCATAGCAGGCCCCAAACTCTCAGCAGCACAGTGATTATACAGTAATTGGTCTGGCAGAAAAGCAGGAATACTTCTCTCATTCCTCTTCAGCACTAGTCACCTCCTCTCTCTGCAAATTGTCTGGACAGAGGTAAAGAGGCCGTGGAGATTGTATCTGTTTCCATTTCTAGGTTCTATTTAATGATTTGTATAGTCACCTGAGTGCCTTGCCTAGAAATTTCTTCAGTCTCTGTTAGGAATGTGACTAGCTGACATTCTTGGTTTGGAGTCTCCAGCCATGATTGCATAATGGGATTATAGTTGAAGGTTGCAGATTTTTTTTTTCCTTTTCCCTTCAATATTACCTTGTCCTTTTGAAATTCCCACAATGACTCTGACTTAACAAATGTAGCTGCTAGTAAGAAATTTTGTATATCCATTTAAGTAACTAATGTTTATTCATTTTAACCCTATCTGAGACATTGGCCAACCACCCTGACAAAAGCACTGCTTGAGAACTTAGGCTGAATGTAGTGGGAATGAAAATAACTCTGCTAAACATCAATTAAGTGAAAAATTATAAAAACCATACCAAAAAACTACAACACCCTCAGTACAATATCAATATGATGCATAGGGTTCAGTGATACTACTTCACTGAAAAAGGGAAAAATGTCAAATAGCATTTTAAAACTTTCAGTGTTTTTCAAGGTAGTTTGGATTTAGAGCACTATTAGCCCATTAACAGATCAAGAACTTTCTGATTATGTCTTTCACTCAAGCTGCAAAGGGAAGATGATCTGTCAGAATTTATCAGCAGATGAATAATTATTTATCCTCTTATAGAGGCTGTCATTTGTAGTATTTGTCAAGCAAGTTCTCTCCTGGGGATGGATTATAATGTGAGCACTCCATGGTGTGATGAAAGCCTTCCCATACCTCAGGCTTTGTAATTTCCTTTTATCTGAAATAATTGCCATAATAAGACATAAGGTCTAAAAAGCTCTTAGGGTTTTAACTGAAGGTCCTGTGCTATTCAGAAGATGCCTTGGTTACAAGCAGATGCTTCTGTTTTCTGGCAATCCTGAAATCAGGGCTCTTCTATAAATGAAAAAGAGCCCCAAATTTTCGTGGTTGCTAGGGAAAAGGGGAGACAGAAATAGTCCTTCCTCTCCCTTGAAGAACTGACCAATTCATGTCATAAAGTGTGTCATTCTCAGTATTTTTAAGCTCTGTATCTTCATCTGTCCGGACAATCTCGACTTAATCTGATCTAAAATAGTCTGACGATATTTAGATGTTAATTGGGCCAATAAGATCTCATCACTATCTCTTGAGAGATGAAGTAAAACAATGAGAAAGTTGCCAGTTATGGCCCTTGGCCCATCCCAGCTGCCATACCTAAGAGTAGTGCTAATGGGAGTTGATGGGTTGGCTTCTGCCAAATTTGCTTGTTTTCTTCACACAGACACATTTTTTCACCTCTGCAGTGAGCAGGAGTGAAAAGCTTTTAAAGAAGGAATTACTGGAGCTTACATAGTACAAAGGCTCATACAAACTGCCTGCCAGTCAATTGGATTTGATAGGCAGGAAAGACAGATTGGTGAGAGATGGGGTTAGGACATATGCGAGGTTCCAGCTAGAACATTTCTCATTTCACAGTTTTGAACTTTTACACTTAGGGGAGAGATGAAATGCTGCTGCTTTTGTTTGTTGGTGTGGGTTAATAATTAGCCACTGCTTGATTTGGTGGTTTTGTCAGCGCTGATTATTTGATCTGTTTTGGAAAAGACACTCCTGGTTTGAAAGCTAAATGTGATGGTACTGCACATTATTCGCACTTTGCTCCTGTAGAATCTTTTTGCTCTTTCTTAGAAGGAACGAAGAGCAACTAAAATAGGTACCTTGAAGAAGTATCAGCCTTTTAGAATCGTGTGTCAGTCAGCTTTTGTGTCTGTAGACAAAGGGGCACAATGCTGCCAGTGATTCAGCCTGCCAATACAGTAGGACCCGAGAGTGTCTGCATGGGCTGTGGTGTAGCAGTTTGTGTTGTGTGAGGCAGTACCCTCCCTGGAGTCCTGGCTGCCAGCACACCGCATCTGGCAGCATTAGCCTCAGGGGTCACCTTAGAACATACATATTTTGGCCACCTATACAGCTTGCTATCATGATCTTTCTCACTGTGTAATGGCAAACACAGGAAGAGATTGTACTTCTCGGGACACGCGCAACCTAAAGAAAGAGAAAAGTAATGATGTGAAAAGGAAGAAGTGGGTAAACACAAGTATGGAGTTGTAGTTTTTGTGAGAAGAGAAGGGAGGGTACTAGAACGTGAGGAGTAATAGATGGTATAAAATCTAAAAATACCTGGATTTCCACTTTTCTAAGAGCATTAAAGGAGAACGTAAGAAATTGGAGACAGCAAGATTTCCATACCTCACTGTCTTCCCCTCTTGTTCGTATTCTGTCCATGTTCTTGTCCATGCTGGTGAATCACTGACCGTGCTACTACTACTCCAGGTTTATAATTTCCCAGACTCTTACTGCTAACAATTTTCAAAGCCCAAAGCCTCACACAGGCTACTTACGCTGGACCGAGGACAGCCAGGGCTACACTCAGCCTTCTCCTTTTGTCTCACCTTAATAAGCACTCATTACTGTGATATATACCAAGCACTCTCAAGGAGTAAAAACAAGGCCAACCTGAATGGAAGTGGTTTTTTCTTAAGACTCCTTTCAGGCACTTGGGAGTAGAAGACATAGATTTAAACTTTGTCTTCAGTGAAGAGACAATATAATCAACTAGATGCTCAGCAAAACATCTAAAAATATGTATTTGGAAAATATATGCTAAAAAGATATAAAGTACTTTCAACACTTTTATGCTTGAGTGATAGATCTGTGATGTTCATATCCAGAAGCTTCTGCTTGCATAGGTTGTTCTATGGTATTAGTACCAGAAATGTGTAAATATTGAAAATATCTGAACTTCTGGATTAATAGCATCTTAATTCAGTTGAATTTCCTCTTCTGGAAAAATGAAGGATCTTTTCATCAATACAGGAAACAATTACTGCAGTTTACATAAGGTCAATTCATGCTTTTTAGTAGAAATCAGCATTACTGTGCAAGCTGCTGCCACAGAGTACCATTATGCAGTGAAAACCATGTAGGAGTGCATTTAAATGGAGCACTTTATTTTTGTCTCACAGAGGAGAGAAAAACCGAATGATGTTCAAACATACAATTTTTTTTTCCTATTTAAGTGATAACATCAGAATTCTCCCAGGAACTGGCAGCACTCAGTAAAGATTAATACAGTTGCAGGAGATTATAGCATCTACCAAATGTCATCCTTGTGCCCTAAATATAATACACATAACAGATATTACATCTCTGCCGGTAATTTATTATACTACTACATTGTTTTATGTAGCCCAAAATTTTAAGAAGTGAGAATCAGGTGGGCTCAGAATTCAATATATCAGCTATATATCAGTGCTAAACTCTCTGTGGATAATCCAAAGCTCCATGTTGCCATAATTTAAAAGCAGAAATCCCTTTGCACTTTACTGGAGAATTATGAATAATGAGATACTGACTACAGAGAAATAACATTTCAGCCTTGAACTGTTGTCATTATAATTTTTTTCTAAAAGTAAACTTTAAAATCCTGTTTCTTCAGTGATTTAGTCAAACATGGGATAAATAGATTTATCTATTTATGGATTTATTTATCCATCTAAATGGATAAACAAATAGATTTATTTGTTTAAAATGTTACTTGATTCCACATAAAGCAGTTGCACTGTAGATGAAAGAGACTGGTAAGTCTCTACAAGGCTGGAGCAATACTGGGTGTAATAGAAGATGAAATGTGTACTATGTAGTGTATGGTCCTGGCAGACACATTCCTTATGTACAAGAAAGTACCATCACCTGGAATAGGAGAGATGGCCTTGCATTAGAAATATGGAATTTCAACTTCATTTTCTAGCAAATAGGAACAAAACCTGCAAAAGTAAAGCACTCTTTGACTGCTATAGGAGTAATGTCTGGATAAGAAATGAATGAGCAGGCACTATAGCTTTTTTCATTTTTCTGAGAATGCAAAGCACTCTGAACATCAGATCAAAGCTTCTGAATGATACTTAATCCTTAATTTTTTAGTTTTTCATCTCCAATTTTTCACTAGTTATTAAGTCCTGTTAGAAAGTATGCTAAGACGGTGCAGCTGCATTATATTATAAATAATAACTGATCATCATTTATCTGTTCCAGGTTTTAAATTCTGATTGAACAATGAAAGTTAGATGCAGTCTGTGGTATACTGCTGATCCATGATTTTTCCTCAGTGTAGCAATGATGCAGCATATCTAGCAGCTACATCTGTTTCTATGGCAGCAGATCTCTTGCTGTATCTCCCTACACATTTTCCTTTATAACAAGACTGTTTGTACAGTCTAACATGGCATAGTGGCATACAACTGATACTGTCCAACTCACCATCCTTGCTACAAATCCATTCAGTGAGCTTGACTGAATGTTTGTATGTTCCTTCATGTATGTATGAATGACTGTATGTTCCTTCACAGGTTCTGAAGTATTTTGGTTGTGTTAGTTGCACGTCCAGTGCTAGATTAGCTACTCTTGTTGTAATTTTCAAAAATTTTGATCTTGAATATCATAAAGTATCCATGTAGCTTCTGTATCACTTCACAGATTCAGATATTCTCTCACCAGTTCCTTTGGTTCCTCCCCTGACCCTTCTCAACAACAAGAGCTCAGGGCTTTGTAAACTAGGCACATTTTATATCTTAAGTATGGAGGAAATTAATTGTTTTACAGTGACCCAGTCTTCATTTATCTGATGAATAACTGAAGAGGAATTAAGAAAGCACTGATTGTACTAATTGGCTGCCTACTCTTCTTGATAAAAATCACATGCATTATTAAAAAATTATGATTTTGTTCTTTCATTGGTGCTTAATCTTCCATTTTGTAAAGCACCTTCAACTTTCTCCTGACTCACTTTCTTTTCTTGGGTAAGGTATATGTTTTGAGGCTTTTAAACTTACATATGAATTCTTCCACTTGCATCATAAAAGAAGTTAGTGAATGGAGAACTCTTTCATAAATCTCATTAAAAATGAAAGTGTTTTAAAAAACCTCTTTCCACGATCTGCCTCGGTTTAGCAGGTTAGACAAGTGCGCAATCTGTTAGGCACACAGAGCTTGCAGCACATTTGTTTTGTGTTACCAGCCAGAATGCACTATATGAAGCTGTCCTGATCATTTAAACTGCATGCTTCTCTTCAGTTTTTCTGCTCATTGTCTGGTAGTAAACCAAAGCATTGGTTTGTCATCATACTCACTATGGTTCTCAGGAAGTGAAAACCTAGAAGTGGCCAAAGCCCGCAACTATTCCCTGCCAGGCTGGTGCGTAATCAGTGCTAGGAGATAAAGGATGTTGGAATCACTTCTGTGAAAACCCTCCTCTCTTATAAGAGCAAGGATAATTGTCTTAAACGCTACAGGAAGACAAGATGTATCAGAGGAGACTGCAACTGATACCATCCACAAGTTTTCAGCCCCTGCTGATGCTCTGTGAAAAAAGTGACTGGATTCTGGTAAGTACCCACACCTCTCCTTGACTAAAGCAAACAAATTTCAGGGTGACTGGCCCGCAGGATCAGTTATGTAGCTCAGGCAAAGAATATAACCTCAATATGTACATGAAAGAACACACACACACACAAAAAACATACTGAGAACTTTGATAAACCTAGCCTGTGGCAATGGAAAAATCCATTATAGCTAGTTTTACAGAAAATTGAAATAAGGGTATTGTTTACAAAGCAGAGTCATATAGTTCACAGGTAAAATTGAGCAAAGCTATTGCTCCCAGTTGTGTGATGTTATTCACTTAGCAGAGCCAGTCTTCTGGCCCCGGCACAGGATAGGAACAGACATCGTAATCCACAAACTTAGTTTGAAGCAGGAGCAGAAACAGGATCACATTGCACTCAGGTATGCTCCAATCTCCTCTGAATGATTTGGTGAGAGAGCAGAGCTTTTCCTTATGCATAATTTAGTAGCTGCAGAGACTTGACACATCCACAAATCCCCATGACTCCCATTTCTTTCTGAGCAGCACTGGAAAAGTAATAGAGTAGGAAAAAGCTGAGTGACACCTGAGATTTGAAGGTAGGGAGAGGTTTGGATGGGGGATAATTTTTTTTCTTTTTTTTCCCCTCAAACATGAGAAGTACTTTCTAGGACTGAGCAGACTTGCTTTAGTTCTGGCTAAGTTCTCAGCTTTTGGTTTTTTTTTAAAGCAGGACTGTGCTGATAAAGCCATTGAATGTGAAGATTGGTATTATCATTTATGGCAAAATCATAGATTTCATATATGGAATGTATAATTAAATGATATTTGGAATGCCTGAAGAGATTACTGCAAGCAAAGCAGAAAAATTTCAAAGAGAGTATTTGCAGCCTTGCCACAATTTGTTCCTTGATTTAAATTGTTGGTTTAGCATTCTCCTTCTAAACCCTGGCTTGAACATGTTAACTTTGTGTGTGTGTTTGTATGCACATGTATGCATGCAGCTGGAGTTCCCTCACCTTCATTTTGAATGTGGAGTATGAAGACGCTTGGAAGTTTTATCCCATGTTTGATACATTCTGTGCTGTAAGGTTTGTGAGAAGATTTTAATTGTGACTTTATGAACAAGGGTTCTAATGCCTTTGAAATGTTCCTGCCAAATTAGGTGTGCACTGATCAGTCGCACAAAAGGTCTTCATAAATCTACACCAAACTGATTCTGGTACAGTCTTGTCTTGTGTAACTTCTTATATCGAGGCCTGTGAAGCTCTTAAAAAATCCAGCACAGAATAAATTTAAGTTTCAGTTTAATCAATCATACCTTTGAAAACCCCTTTGCACGATCACATTTAGTCATCAGTCTGGATCACAGTGAGCTCCCTTAATTTAGTGACGCTGTTGCTGTAGCCAGAACGGTCTAAGAGAATATGACAAGGTTTGCCAGTAGAGGTACTTTCTCATCTTAGATGAAGTTTTATAATATAATCTTTACACCAAAGATACCCTTCAGAAGGGAACTTTGTTTTTAGCCTAAATTCAGAGGTTTAAAATGTGCCTTTTAAATAGTTTGAACTAATTGTCTAGGCCCCTTTGTGATCCATGGAAGGGGCCATTTCCAGGGGAGAACTCATCAGATTTGCACTGGATGTCAGCTTTCAGCTGAGTCCTACCCTAGTCTGTTTTACTCTCTTGCATCCTTCACAGGGTCTGTCTGAGCCATACCTGGGACATCACTGTCTGTAGCTTTCCCAGGCTACCAACACATGTCCCAGGTGATGGGACACCATAGCCTTGGGCCACAGCCCTTATACTTCACACAGCCTCTCTCAAGGCATCTGCTGCTGGCCAAATGAGAGGCCTCTCCTGAAACTGGCTTCTCATGTGTGGGGTCAGGACAGTCTTCAGCCCCAGCCACAAGAAGAAAGCACCTTCTGTCGTCACAGAGGGAACAGTATCACAACCGTACAGACACTTCCCTTTCTCTGAGAGACAACATGCTGGTTTTCGATTCTATTTTGCCTGAGGGCTCCCATCTTAAATTGTCATGAAAGTCAAGGGACAGGGATTGCCAAGTGACCCAGATTTGCACCACAGCTTGAGGCAACGTCAGCCCACCCCGCGTGCCTTGGCTGGAGCATGGCACGTGTGTGTCATTGCAGTACTCAGCGCTGCGCTGCCTGGCTGGAGTCAGCAGTTGCAGCAGCTGCCCAGTGCCACCCAGCCATGGCAGGTTACCTGCTCCAAGGACACATAGGGGCAGCCTGCACAAAGGCCTAGGCACACTTGGGAAAGCTTCTCAGAGTCAGTTTGCTGTGCTGCCATGCATTGCAGGGGCTCTGCTACTACCCGTGCTCCTTATTATGCCACTGGCAATGTCGGTGCTTGCCCTAGCTGCAGCTGTGCCTTCCACCGCAGGCACCTGGGCCCTGCTGTTGCCATTTCAGGGTGTCTCAGAGAGGCCTGGAGACAGTCTCTGCTGTTTGCTTACCCCACTGCCTTGTGTGGCTTCTAGGTAAGACTGCTTATGACACTGTGCTGTTACACATAATGTTTTTCACTGTTTCCAGCAAAGGGCGTATGACACCTGCTGACTCTTGCATCCTAACTTCTTCCCCTGGGGAGAGCCTGTCCTCTCAGGTTTGCCTCTGACAACTCCCCTGTTCTCAGTCACAAATCCAAGGCTGGCCTTACCATGCCTGGCAGCTCTACCCAACACTAGCAAGGTAGTTTAGGGGCATTAGGGGCTTAGCACTGCAGCTGGTGCTACAGAATGATTGAGCAGGCACATCCTCACGTGGCTTGAAGTTCCCAATTCACTTGGGGTTTTTGTGTAAAATGTTTTTTGGTTAGAGGTAAGTTTGGACACTGTTCTTTGTAAATTCTTACCACTGTGCAAGGTCTCGAGGCTTCTCACCAATGACCACTTTTACACATCGTGAGATACCTAATATTGAAAAATAATTTGAGGGGAATGAGACTTTGCTTCACCACAGAGATAATCAAACATCAATGAGGAATTTTATCTTTATTTCATGATGTTAGCACAATAAACTCACACAGTAGCATTGATCTGTACTTATTTAACAAAATACATTTATAGCAATTTACAAATTATTTTCCATTTGAAAACATGGCATAACATTTTATTAAACACAATACTTTATATAGAGAATTCTCATTTAAAAACATATTTTATTTTTAAGTATTTTCTTTTCTCAGTAAAGCACAGCCTAACAAAGAAATTCGTGCCTGTTAGCAAGTAAGAAAATCAGAACACTAAGAAGATGTCACCTGTCAATTTATTTGATTAATTTTAAATTAAGGTACCAGTGGAATGTAAACAAAGAGTAATTTTACAAAAGGCTCCTTATCAAATATACATGCAGAGGTCTGAGTTCCAATGTATATATTATTACATTTCTGCTCTCTAACGTAATATAATTTGATAAGCCATTATTAAAAACAGTAGCCTTTGGCACTTTGAGTAAAAAAGAATATATCAATATTTATGTATAGAACATAATTTCAATGATTACACAAGAGCTTTAAAATCTTTTCTTAAGAAATAGGAAACTTTAGGAAAAATATCACACTGCACTTGAAATAGTGCAGCAAGTTTTAGAGTAATAAAAGCAACATATATGCCAATATATATCTGACTAAAACCAAGGAATAAAGAACAAACACTCCCACCAGGAATCCTGCTGTTTCCAAAACAGCTAAATTGCCAGAGGGAACATTTTCTAATCTTTGCTTTATTGCCATTATTCTCCATTTCAATTTTCCATTATTTCCAGGTTCATCTATTTATGTTCTTTTCCCCTGCACTTACGAACTAACAAATGATTGCATTTTATTTCCCTGCATTGATAGGCCAACAGTGTTTGTGTCTTACCCATTCCTTTAAAGCTAATCCTACCTGCTTTATCCCGTACCTAGACTAAACTAAATCCAAAGGGTTTTGTTCATGACAGTCCAAGTGTTTGTAATTCCTAGGAATCTTGTACAAAATTTGATATTAAATACCAAGGACTAAAGATACATCCTTCTGAAAAGAAAAAAACAAATCCTGACTTGTAAATACTAGCATCTGAGAACTTATTTCTAAAAAAATTACTTTTTTTTCCTTTTTCTCCTGGTATCTGTGATTGTTTTTCCCAGCTGATGTGCCTTAAAGTGTGTCTTCAACATACGGTGCCTTTAACATACACAATATGCTGCAACCCTACTGGGTAGTTTCTTACATATAACCTGCAGAATAATTTATCCCAATCATCCTAAGTATGATGGGGTCACCTTGTATCAATAGCAGGAAGAGTGTGGTCATTTCCTTAAGGACTGACACTCTTTCACAGCACTGGGTGATGGGCAGGTGAGGGAAGCATTGCTTGGCACAGTTGGCTTGACAGCAAGCATTCAGCTAAGCCTGGAGCACCTGTAAAACTGGGAAATATATATAAAGCTTTCCACTGACTCGCAAACACCATCCTCATACTTGTGAAATTACTTAGGTTTGGGGCTGGGTTTGGGATTTTGTTTTGGTTTTGAGGTCTTTTTTTTGGGTTTTTGTTTTGTTGTTTGGTTTGGGTTTTTTTTTTGGTCTGTGTTGTGCTGTTTATCTTCTTGAATAGGATGATTCTTCCTTCTACCTCCTACTTAGCTGGGGTAGAGTGGGCTTTTCCTTTGAGTTCTGTGGGGTAGAGTCTGTAGACAGGTTCTGACTATAGAGAATATATCTGGTTCTCTGATACCCTAAATCAGAACAGGACTTAGACCAACACAGTTCTCTCAAGAGGTCAGAGAACAGACCTGATCTGGTACTACTCATTCAGTGAGGGGACTGCTAAGCCATTCCCTTCCCCTCCTACCAAGGGAGCTGGCAGGTGCCTGAGAGTAGCTCTGTTTCAGGTAGAAATGGGAGAGAATGTAGAGCTGCAGTGGGTGAGCACTGCCCCGGCTTCCTTCAAGGTTTAAGTCAGAGCCAAATGAAATGAGGCATTCCTTCTAGCACGCCCATTCAAGGACAAGCCATGTTTATTCCTTTCAGAGCTTATCCTTCCAATAATTTTTGGCAATGGAGATTTTTAGCAGGCAAGTTTTTTCATTATATTCAAAGCTCAGTTTAAATAATTCATGTTCTCTCAGGTGCAGAGACCTTTCATATTCTTAAGTGGCAGTGGTAGGAAAAAAAATATCATGCTTAAGAAGGCTCTGGAGGGTGTCTCAAGGGAGGTGAACTGTAGTAGTGGCACAATGCAACACTCGTTCAGTGATTCTGCAATGCCAAGGCATTCCATTCTTTAAAGTGAAGCACAAATCCCCTACGTGATGCTGATTGGGGTGAAACTTGTGATTGTTCTTGTGGCATACTAAGCAAGTGAGGTGGATGACTGCTTCTAAGTGTGAGCTATAATATTAATTCTTGTCTCCTTGGAAGCTGGTCAGGAAAGTTGCCATCTATTTTTATTTACTCATGGCTCACCTTTCACATTTGCACATCTTGCAGTTATTGGTGTCCTGCACTATTTGTTTAAAAACTAATAGAAAAATGGAAGGGTCGCTGAAGGACAGAATAAGAAGTTTAAAAATGTAAAATCTGAATTACTTGTAGTACTTGATAAGACCCCCTAAAAACGTAATTTAAAACAATTCTACAAGTTAGCCCACTAAGAAGCAGCCTCTTCATTAGTAGCACCTGTTCTTAAACAAAAGTTGAGCGGTAGCAGCAAAACTATTCAAAATAGATAGTCATTCCATTCTAATGGAATGTCACCCACACATTTTTTGTTGCAGTAGACATCTTAAAGAACTACACAAAACCTTTGCAATCTTTGAATGTGACAGATCCACTATAACAAAGCTGTAAATATTTCCTATGCTAAATGAATGCAGCCAGCATCATCATAGTATTAGCAATATTACTTGTAAAGTAATTGCACATCAATATGTCATGTTTGCAGAGTCTGATAAGTATGCAATTTTTCAAAACATGTAAAGTTATCATCAGCACCATCCTGTATTAAAGATTTGGTGCAAATTCTGCAAAGGTGAATATATACCACTGATACAGCCTTTGCTGTGAAAAAGTCAGTCAATTTTGCACACAAATATAAAATAAAATGTTGGCACATTCAGGAAATACAGTGTCTGTGTTCAAGACCATTGTTTTAATTGACATCATCACCCTCAGATAAATATTTTGAATCTGAAGAAACAAGTTGCATGAAAATGTTTCACATTAGTTCTGGCATTGTGCTTTTCCCCCCACCACATGCTTTTCACAGGCTCATGCACATTGCACTTCAGCAATGCTGGGCGGCTGGTCAAGAATTTGGCACATAAAGGTAAATATCAGCTCAAAACAAAGGGAGCAGAACCTGTGTCAAGATGTGTTTACTTTGTGGTGGTATGGACCAGCTGATATGTCTCCTCTCATTCCTTGTATGCCCGTGTGGGGGATGTGCCTTTATAGAAGATGTTTCTGGTGTTCTCTGGACTGCTCCCTCTCTCAGGGATTAAAATGATGTTACCTTTTCTTCGAAGTGTTGAGTCCCGGCTAGAAGAAATGGACAGAGTCTCTGAGCCAATCTCACTTCCCTCCACTGGTGTGACTCTTATCGTAGTGATTCCATGATGGTGATGCTCAGTGTTATCTATGTTGCTTCTTTTCCTGTCACCTGACCCATAACTGTCTTTTAAGGAGTCACAGCTCTCAGAGTCTCTGTTAAGATCATTTAGCTCATATGTCTGACGAAGAGTGACTTTTTCAGGACCTTTCCATTTCCACGACCCACTTCCTTCACCTTCTGATGGCATCTGAATTACAGGTCTGTTATTTTCTGGATGGGCCTCAACTCTAACAATGCTACTTGGCTCATGGTCTGTCAAGGTTTTATATCTGATGGCTCCGGTACAGGTCACTGTGCTTCCCTCTGAACTCTTTGGACTGCCCTGAAGCACTCCTTGCTGCTTAGACATGGCTATTACTTGCATGATTCTTGGCTGGCTATTGCTCCTGCATGCAACACTCTTCTCAGCAGCTTTCAACCATTTGGCTCTAGCTGAACTACTTTTGGGTGATGTGTTCACGTTCTCCTGAGTCTCTTCAGGAATGTGTACTAGCTGGGATGAGCCAGGACGGGACTGAATAGAGACTCTCGGCCCACCAGTCAGACCTGAGTTGTTACAACCTGGTACACTGCCAGGTTGGATTTTCAGGTATTGGCTAGTTGGGCCATGATGATCACCATTTACACCCACTCTGGAGGGTTCTGAGCTTGACCTCATTTCGATAGCCCTTGGTGGTGACTGGCCAGATTCAGTCTCTATTACTTGCAGGGACAACTTTCGACTTTCATTCTTGTTCTTCCACTGGGACAGCAGCTGTTTAGAACGGGCAGAATCCATTGATGCATGTATCGTTGCATTTCGTCTTGCTGGATCTTCCAAGGATGGTGTGTTGACTCTTGGCAAGGTGTTGCTGAAAGTAACCATGTTTTCCTTTCCCATTGGGCTTCGTGGTGTTATTATTTCTACATCAGCATTTGCTCTCTTGAGATTCGTCAGAGACCCTGAATCTCTGTGGTTTCTATTCAGGATACCTTCTGTACGGTGAGACACAATGCCATCGCTGCTGCCACCATTTTTTCCTGGCAGGATTCTGTTGGCATCTTGACTAAGGTCTGTCAAAGACCTTAGAGGTTCTCTGTGAAAATTTGGGTGAAACACATTCTCATCACTTGGTAAGAAGTTCCCCACAGCGTACAGGCCCTGATATTTGGACAGAAACATAGACAATCAGTTAAGAAAGTTAAAAAGGACACATTTTAAGGTACTTTAATTACATTCTTTTGCTTTTAAATATAATTCAGTAACATAATTACTCCATGTAAACTGCCGGGTATGCTTACTTTCCTTTCCTCACTAGTATAGCCTTAGTCCAAATTCTGTCCTCAGTCTGGTACCTCTAAGTATGCATGAAGTAGTCTCACTAGGATAACTAGGGCATATTATTCATGGCAATAAATAGTTGAGGTAAGGATTTAGCCTCCATGGGCTTTCTTCTTTTTATCAAGCAGCAGATACAGCTACAGAAATAATGTTTTGTTAGAAAGATAGGAAAATAGATGTTTGCAGTCTCTTAGGCAAAGCTGTTTAACAACTATACTACCGTCTACTCTGATTTACTGAGTCTTGTTACTGCTTGAGTTGTTCTCTGCTGTTAACAGATTCTGTCCTTTCTACTGCAAAATAACCATGTAATACAATATCTACGTCATAGAACAATTTATTAACTTTAAATCAATTGCTTTCCAAGCTGTGCAGAACTGGAATAAGATTTAGTTATACAACATTTTCCTAATCAGTAGACTTGCTATAAAATGCTGTCATTTTAAAGGACTCCACTGGGCATTCTGTGAAAGGGTCAAACATCTGACTCAATCACTTGAGTTAATTGTTCTTTACACCCCTTTCAGAATTATTTGTAGTTTCACATTATTTCCCTTCCCCCTCCTCCCATTGGTATGTAGTTTTTAGTGCAGATTTACTGAGTACTGGGTATCAGGACAATATACTCTCTGCTGTATGACATCATGCAACCATATATGAAGACCTATCAAAGCATATTTGTTTGTGCATTTCAAACATGGGGACAACAGCTCCATTTAGGTAAATCTACAACAGCTGAATAATTTGAAAAAATATTCTCAACAGAGTGCCTTTCTGTTCACAGTGCAATCATAGAAGCTGACTTTAGTAGCTCATGGGGTTTCTGTTATTACCCTGTCTGCTGTTTCTTCTGCCACCGTGATGGCCATTTTTCCCTGGTCACCTTTGCAGACCATCTGCAGGTACCTCAGGTTAGATTATCACAGAAAAAAGGGGGTCTGGAAATGAACTTGTTTTAGTATTATACTAAAATTCATCATTGACTTCTTGGGGGTAAAACCATCCTGCTGGCTGTTAAGACCAGCTGCGCACACTCAAGCAGTGGTGTCAGCAGAAGCTCTTACTGCCCCCAGGCACCTGTGTTGCTCTCTGAGCAGCCAGGGCAGCGGAATTCCTGCTGGAGACATACTGAGAGCAGCAAGCAAAACCAAGTGCTTGATGAGCTTCCTACTGACAGATACAAACAGGCCTGACCTACATGCTTCCTTACAGGACCCTTCCTAGGTGCTCCATTTCTTTCAACCCAGTACAAAGGAAAAACATAGGAATAACCTGATTTCACCATCCTGTTTCCCCTGCATGGTTTGCCTAAGAACTCCGAAGAATCACAAGAGTATAATGTTGCCTTTAATTTCTTGCAGATTCAGCAATTCACTCAGCTGAGTTGCTCATAATTCAACCATTTTTTGAGATTGTAAAGCTAACACTGTCAGGATCAACTCAGGTCAGCAACAAATACTGATTAATCAAATATTTTTCTTGTGTTATGCTTTTAAGTGTGGGTTAGAAAAGATGAGTATTTTAAACTATTTAATAAAGCACATAAAGTTAGAGCTGTTTCTGTATACAATGCAAGATGATTATATTCTATTTTGTCCACTGTTATGGCACTTCACATTGAAATACTTGTTTGCTTTTTCCTTTTAAAGTGATTATCCCCAACTCATCATCTTTAACACATATTGACTACATTTATAATTATGGCATGTGACCATGATGAAAAGTTTTCATAAAAGTTACCAGTACTCTTATTCTAGCCTTATCAGTTTTATTTGCTAAAACTTAACTATTATATTTACCAAATAGAGAGCAATTCCTCCTCCTATGAGAAAGCCACAGTAAACATCAACTGGATGATTCTTATACTGGGTGATACGAGTCAGACCGCATATAATTCCACACATGATAAAGGCAAAGACCAAGAGTGGTTTAAGAAGTTTTGAGGAGTCTGTTAGCGTGGAATTGAAGTACATCTTGAAAAAGAAAGAAACGAAGAAGCAGTTGAAGAAACTTAAATGTACCTAAGAGGATTTGATTTCTCACATCCAATGTTTCTTTTACATATAGATCACTAGTACACAGTAATATTACAAGTAATCAATTTAATTTCACTTTACAGCCCTGTTAAAATTTGCTCACTTACTATAGAAAGATCCGAAATCACAAGGAGTGGATTTCCAAAAACATATGGAGTGTTGCTTATTGACATCAATTAGGATAGGGATTTTATGCCTCAATACTGTTCCCAATCAGCATCTAAATGTTCTATAAATGTGACTAAGCAGCCACCACTTGTGAAACACAGAAGCCAGATGTCATGCCAGATGAATGCAATAACCTGTTCCAACAAAAGCTACCACCAGATGCTTTAGAGACCCATTTCTCAACTGAGGGCCATAATGTCAGGGAGGTCACAAAAATTAGGTGGAGGTGGTTCATCCGTATTATTCCAAATTTTGGCCTTTCTCCGGGCGGAATAAATACTGGCAAGCTCCCAGTACATGCACAATACTATTATCCAATGTCATTAACTGGTTGTTACTGTTGTTTTCCTCTGATTTTCACAGCATGAGTGATGGAATTACTTTTTAAACTTCAAGTAAGTTGTCACGTGTACAAACATTGTAGGCTATATTGAAGAAATGCTACAGGTCAGAAGTGCAAAATCAGCTGTGATTGCTGCAGCATGTCCCACAATTCTGTGCTAGTGATTGATGGGTTTTATTCACTTGCTTTGCAGTAACACCTTGAAGGCCTCTGGGAGTGATTGTGCCATTTCATCCATGCTGCAAATCTACGGAGGCAAAATCAAACTACATCACATGAATGTACGGCCCTTAATGCCTCAAGTTTAAAAGCAGCGAATCAAGTGAAGACAGCAATAAAGAAAAGGCAGCACACATAAAGGTTAATTTGACTGGTAAATTAAAATATCACTCTGTAAGACAGATAAACACTGCATTTTATATGAGGATAATGTGAGGCATCAAATATACTTCAACAACACTTTTTGCTGCTTCTTAACAAAGGATATGAAGCAGTTGAATCTTTTCCTTAAACAGCTACAATAAAACCAGCTTTATTAGCAGGTTTATTTTGCTCTCAAATTGGTAGGATAAAAACATCTATCTATCAAAGATATCTGGGCAACACATAATTTTACAATATACAGCAAATTACTTTCTAAATTTTGTCTTGTATAAATGAAACTGAAAAGAGTTGGTTACTCACCGAAATGTACACTGCTGCAAAGGCTGCCAGGGTGGCATGTTGAGAAGGGAATGACTTTCTGCCAAGGAAGGACACTCAAATTACACTTCTCAGTTCAAATGCACAGTGCTAGTGCTCATTGAAAAAAACACTGGGTGGTACAGTAATTTCTGTCTTACACTTCCTAAGCAATATGTGATCTATCTGTAACATTTGTCATCAGGGGACATTTTTCTCAGAGAGAGGCAAACTACATCTTTGTTTGCTATGTCTATAGGTTTATTAAAAAAAAAAAATCAGTACTTTTACATCATGACAGAAGCTAATGAAACACAACAACATGGGCAGGGTATTTTAAGAATTACTGGGCCCTTTCTTAATGCCCAGAGCAAGAGAATAAATGAAAATATGTCCAAACTCCCAGAGATAGTATGTGATATCATGTCTGCTCTTGAAATTGCTGAGGGCCTTCTGCTTCCATTGAAAACCTGGAGACTTGAATGATGTGGACTGGGTCTTGAGTTACAAACTTCAGATATGAAAATTAAAAGTGGCAGCTTAGCTTCTACTTCTCTGATTAGAAAAGGAGGTTTTGTGCATGCAGAAGCTACGTAGAACCATCACATGAGGGTCTCTAACATTTTAATATTATTATTCTTCTAGACCCATTTCTATTCTCTTAAAACAACTAGAGGAAAGTGATGTGAATGTGAAAGAGGTTTTTATACAGTAGAGAGAAAAAAAGCTGGGTTTCGATTCGGTAACACCTGTTCTACTGTGGACATCTAGATCACAGAATCCCTAAAAAAATTCTATGAACTCTGAGTTCTAGAAAAGATTCAGATACAGTGAAGATTTCTCTCTTTACAATGGTATAGATATGTAATGTAGCATACTGGATGTCTTGGTGAAGGAAGAGTATGTCTACCTTGCAGTCACAACAGCAACTTTTGCCCAAGAAAGCTCAGCTTGGGATGAATACCTAAACAATCATTTGGCTTCACAGATGGGTCTTGCCACCCTAACTGGGCTCCATGTACAGCCATTTTCCTAGCAACACCTGAGTGAGCTAGTTTAAAATAGCAGAGACTGAAGCACAGTCCTTTAACCTCAGACAGACGTTAGTTCTGCAAAGCAGCAGAGTCTGCTTTCTAAACTTCTTTCCTATGCATTTTGTCTTGTCTGTTCCACATAATTAATTGGCAGTTAAAAATGTGCATGTAGTTCAGTGTGAATGCCACACTGCTGACCTGAATTTGAGCCTATGGCTCAAGCAGGTTCATGACTCTGGCCAAGATGAAATCTCCATGGTTCCTTTTGCATTTCTAAAGACAGACCTAAATTCTTCTTCATCTTCCTTTATTTTTAACCTCCCTGAACAAATCTTCCAGAAATAGTATCCCTGTGTGTTGAGGCCAACAGCTAGTCTGAAGGCTTCACAGATCCTAAGCTGGAGATGGTTAGCTTCTATTTGTGAGAAAAGCCCGTGAGCAGAAAATCAGTTTGTTTCTACCCTAGAAATGTAGTATCAACAGAAGCAAGAAATCTAAAAAAATAGAAGGAGAAAAACAGCAACATTTCTGCACCTGGTATTTTTCTGCATTCTTGAATACTTATGCTATGGGTAGCCAGTGGTAGTATATTGTAGTTAATAATAGCCAATGAGTCAGTTGTAGTAACTTAGCAGCCAATGACTATGTAACATGAATGATAATATACAGAAGTGTATAAAAAGAAGCTGCTTTGTTAATAAATGGCTTTTGGCCCTTAATTGAGGCATTATCCATGAGTACATGTGTCGTTTCGGCCACCCCAACAGCAATCCCAGAGCAACACCTGTGGAACAAGTTCAGGGTTGAGGACAGGGGAATAAAGACATGAAAAAAAAAGGTAAATTTTTATAATAGCTAATCAACTCCTTTACCCTCTGCAGGTTGTAATGAAGCATAAATCTACTTAGAGTCTCTGTGGAGCTAATGTGTATATTTGATTCTATGAACTTTTCTACCACTTGGAACTTAACCTTAATTTGATGGCATTTTTATAGCATGTAAGGTGCATCACAATGGTACAGTCAACTTTCTTTTTATTCTCTTTTCTATTCACATGCTCTCAGGGCAAACAGACTAAATGCAATCTCTGCACTCGCTAATAGTGTCACTGCTTTTGTTCCTCTATTTGTTATCTTTTAATCTAAAATGAAAATAACTCCAGCTAAAAATATGTTGCCTTTTTGTGTGGCTCTGTATTGAAAAGGTGAACAAAGGTCTCAAAGAAAACACGTTGTGAACTCCAGTGACAGTGTATCACTCTAAATGCTCATGCATGAGGATGTGTAGAGGGGGAACAACGATGAGAGAGTCCTACTGAGAGAGAGAGTCATACTGAGTCAGAACATCAGAGATGACAGAGGATAGAGACCTCACTGGAGAGCTGAACAGAAGTGACTGAAAAGGCTCTTTGAAGATAATAGAGGAAAAGACAGACAATAGGAACCATTGGATATTTGGGGATGTTGCAGAAAAACGATTTCATGTAATCCGTTGGATAATTATGTGCTCCTCTCTATACTTTTCATACAGGAGTCTAGAGGCAAATTTCTGGAGCCAAAATTTCTGGGAAGTACAAATGAAAAATGAAGGCCATTAGCAAACTCAGTACAAGTCCTTTCCAAACTGAAATTATTGAAGTCAAATTAACCTCCTGTACTGTAGAAGTTATACCATAATTTCTATATAGGTGACTGAAGGAAGTAGCAAGTGCTACTGAAGAACCAGTAGCAAGTGCTGCTTGCTGTGGTAAAGTTGAGACGGGCATAAGGAAATAGCAACATGATAAAGGAAAAATGCAATAAAATTGAATTAAGGAGAAATTTAGGGTGGTGCCAGAATATTATAGATTGCCAAATGTATCCTCTATGATGGAAATAACTTTGAGATATAAATATATGGTCATTTTCCTAAGGAAACAGAAACACCCAAAACCTGATTGCTTAGTCTTAATATGTTACAACTAATTTCACTGGTGTTTTGGAAGTGGTGGTATTTAAACTTAGGAGTGATTGGTCGTTTTTGAATGGCTACAGGCAGTCAATTCAAAGCAGACATCATCTTTGAGATAAAGAAATGAATGAGGTGTAATTGTGGAAATTTTTCTGCCTGCTCCTATGTAATCATGTCCCAGTTTCCCTGGGACACCATGCGGCTGCAAGACTCTGCTTGCAAGCATCAGGCTTCACTGGCAATATCCCAGTAACAGCAAATGGTTGTGGGAAAAGAGATAAAGAACCAGCTAGAAATACCATGCAAGAAAAGACATGTTTGGGAACACACAGCTTTGCACTGTTGTGGTATTTCCTCTAAAAAGAGATTTTTTTCAACGCTGTTAACATTTCTGTTTCTCCTTAATTAGAGAAACAGAATAGAAACTTGTCCAACAAATCCCAAACACCTGAACAGTAATGTATGTTATACAGAGGTCTCAGACCAAGCACTTGGGAGACTTCTTCCCTGCCTTTTACAGGGAACTTACTCACACACCACTGTGAAAAGCAATAGCAGCTATACATAGTGGCAATTGTATAGGAAATTGCCTCCTTTGAGGAGGGAGAACAGCTGCTAACGACTGTGCTTCAGAACCTGACAAAGTGTTCCAAAGCCCACTGTTAGACTAATATCTTTATAGAGAAAATTGAATGTCACTAAAAAGACATTTATGCATTCACCTTTGTTATAAAAACCAACAAACTCATTCAGACTTTAACTAGGAAAAATTCTTGAAATTGGGACAGAAGACAAAAAATAAAACGAATACTTAAAAATGTACACAAAGAAGAATAGAACCAACCTTCCAGCATTGATAATATTGAGATCAGCTCCTGAGCAAATATCTTCCACAACATATGAATTCTCTGAGCAAGATACATTTAAGGATGTATAGTTAGGCTTGCAAACAGTCAGGAAATATGGTGCCTGATATCCTGTTGATAGCTGTATAATATCAGTAACAAGAGCAGTTGCACAAAGACCAAACACATGAACACCTAGGAAAGAAATCAACAGAGCTTGTTAACTTCAGTATATGCATTAATTGGGTTGATTAAATGTGCAAACTACATTCAACAGAACTCTGGTGGCTTTTGTTATTGGATTTGAGAGAATTTAAATGCAGAATAAGAGGTATTTCTTTGTGAAAGCTTATTGCAAAGTTGAATTCTTTATTATAAAAAAATTATATAGTTTATGATTGTTTTCTTCCTGCTGATACTTAAAAGTTTTGTTTTAATGGTTTGATGTCCTCCAACATCTTTTCATAAAAGGGAGCTACACTGTAGCTTCTTCAGTTTGGAAATAAGTTTTCTGAATTGACTAAAGAGTAACCAACTATTTGAGGAGAGCATATGTACTTATCCAGTCCTTGGACTTTCCCACTGGAAGACAGGCTTTTAGTAGTATAGACATTAGATCATTGCTCTGAAGACCTGTTCTCCTTTTGCCACCACAGAATCACCAGCTGGTGAAAACTTTGGCTACCTTCACACCTCTGATGTTTCTTGACTATTCTGTCCTTGTCATTAACCCAAATATTTAAGTCTATTTCATAAGGGATCAATACTTCAAACTGATTAATAATGCCAAATTCACAAAGCAATTGAAGTAATGCAATTGCTTTACTGAACATTTTCAACTGCTCTTCTCCTAAAGATTTACCTATAATAATAATTCCCTACTTTTACTCATACAGATAAATTTAAATTTCATCCTAAAATTGAAAGAATGTTAAAGACATTAAAATATGAAAAAAACTTCAATTTCAGAGTGTTAATTTGTGAATTTGGGATGAAAATCATGTGTCTTTGAGCTTGATTTTTTGGTAATGAAATACCAAACAGGAGAAGAAGTGGATGTGGCGTATGTTTACAGTCCTCCTTGCTCATGTTGTAATCTACGAACCCTCTGCTTTCTTCGTCACTGCTGCTCTTATGATGCTTTAGTGGTCACAGATTGCCTAACCTCGCTGGTCACTACCTCCCAGTTTGCCAGACTACCAAAACCCAGGGAACAGTTGTCCTACCAGGTTTTCAGTCTGCTGTCCTGCTGGTTGTCTTTGCCTAGGCTGCCTTCTCTAACGAAAGATTTCTGAAGCTGAGGAAACCTTTCCTTTAGCACTCATTGGGAGAGGAAATTAACTGTAAGAAGGGGATCAAAGTCTAGTTGCCTTTCCAAGTACAGTTTTTCATAAATGACAATTAAAACAACGTAAAATGAAAGAATTCAACATGTTCCTCTATCATTTAAGTTGCCAGATTCTAGCCCTTTTTGAGAGGCAGATAAACACATTCCAGAAAAAGAATGTCAAACCTCCTGAGAGTTTCTGACAAGTTTTCACTGTCACGCTGAGTACTGTGACAGGTGGGTTGAATCCTTATGATGCACTGAAGACAGGCAGGGGAAGCTATACACTGAAATCACTAAAAGGCAGCCATCTCAAGGTGGGCAGAGAAGGAAAAACAAATTACTCTTTTAGAAATACTGACAATATAGTAGGGGAGAGGAAAGGGAAAACAGAGACTGGAGATGCTGCATTACTGAGTATGGGGCTGCTCTGTTGCAGTCTGAGTTTCTTCTCATGTTTTCTAGCAGATCTATGCTAGATCTATGCTCTGCACTGTTGTGAAAGGCTGTTTCAGAGAAGCAAACCTGCACGGTGAAAACTGAATGTATGTGGAAAGTTCTTCTTTGTGAGTAACAGTTGAAACCCACCAACAAATCTGACAGCTCTTCTAAGAAAAGAATTGAAGTTGCATCCTCCTGCATTAATATTGGCCTCTGTTCCAATCCCATTTCTTCTTTTGGACAGGCAACAGTAGAGAATTCCTTCTCCTATCATTATCTGCAATGACAAAGGAGCCATTAAATTGAATGTAGCTCTTACTCAGAAGATCCTGATTGAATTTAAAGGGCTGTAATATAACTGCCAATGTCACCAATGTCACCCACGGACATGCACTCAACTTTAAAAGATTTGTATCAATATGTAAACATAAAGTAATGCAACTTAGCCTGAATGAGGGCAGGCAACAAGGTGGCCCTAAAATTAAATGCAAGTAGCATACAGTATACAGTGCTCAGTGGTATCCAGGCCTTGATCTACAGCTGAAACTAGATGCTTCTACAATAAAAAAGCAGTAATTATAAAACATCGCCTCTAAAATAATCAGAGCCATTGCAATATCTTAGTGCTTCTGAAGTGGTTTTAGCATTCAGTCTTGGCCACAAGCCTAGCAATCTCGAGCAGCTTCTAACTATGTGACAGCCTGCTCTTCTGTATTTGTTTAATTTGGCTTGGGTTTTAACCAGACCCACAGCAGCAGAAAGAGCTCAGTCCTTATGGTCCCTCACAACACACCAAGCAAAACAGATTATGACCAAAGCTCTAGACAAGAGTCTATAAAAGGAAGAATATAAGTAAAAAATAGTGTCACTTGCTGGAGAATCCAAACATGTTTACACCTTTGCAGTCTCAGATTTTACTGTTTTCCTTGTTCAATAGTACAACTACTTGGAATTCTGTACAAGGTTTGTACAGAGTTCACAGTAAGGGTTGGATTGAAATATTGCAATTAATGAGGCAGTTCTCACCAGCAAAAGAAGATTCACTTTGTCTATCCACAGCTACACTGACAACTAATCCATGCAGTGCACAAAGCTTATAATGCAATGAGATGCCAAAGCATCTGAATTATGCTGAGTCTGCTGTAATTACCAGCGATGTTTGTCTGTACTAGCACCTCCACCCTAGGAAAAGGGAGGTAAAATGGAAAAGCTTCATCTAACTCTTTATTAGCTAAAGTTTTAATAAATTGAAATTTCTTGGCCAGGAAGATCGAAGTAGTGAAGGTTCTCTTATGACATGGAGAAGCCAGTGGTAAGGGTTATTTCAGGAATTCTAATTAGCTGAGAACTGTGGCCACTATTGTCTGTCTACATTTGATCAATTTTCTGCTGAAACTTCCCAGAGAAACCAGTAATATTCCGAACTTAAAACTCAGAAAAACTCTAACAGTTTTTGGCCAAGTTCTAGGGAATGTCTGGTACAGGGAAAACACCAGACAGATGAATTAGCTTGTGTGATGGAGCAAAAAACAACAAAGCCTGTGTCAAGGAAAATTCAGAGGCTGGTGCTTCCACAGAAAAGACCTCCCAGAGGAGAACGGGCAGTTAGGACCGAAACTGCCAGCAGGGAGTTTCTCTCCCTGAGAATTGATTTCCCAAATCAATGTGATCTAATGTCCTAGTGATCTCCATTGGAAAGGACATTGGTACCTCTAAGCAGGTTTTTAGTCAGTGGCTGGTAGGAGTTTGAACCTTCACTGATACGATAAAATAACTGGTCCTAACATTTCTGAATGAATAACTAGAGACAAAATCTATCAGAGGATCAGATTCAGAGTTCTTTGAAGCAAATGGAAGTCATGGTGCAATTCACGTGTATCTATGTTCCAGACATAAAATATCTATCTTGATAATTTCTTCAAGTCCAGGTGTTCCACTCTGAAGTCTCCTTCAGTTTTTGAATACATACTCAAAATTTCATCTATGCCACAAGCTATAAGACATATATCAGTAATACAGGTAGTTATTTTCTGCAACCCTTCAGGGCTACAGAACAGACCTGTTTAAATGCATTTGCTACTCACTAATAATGAGAAAAAAAGCCCAAAGAGAAAAACCACAACACAAAGCCCCAAAGACAAACAGATCCTTCTGTAATAATGGCTTAGGAAAATAAATCATAAAAAGTTAGATTTTTTTTTCTTGTAAAAAAAATTACTCTAAAGTAAATAGATTGATACATGTTCCCAGTCTTGGGAAAATTATTATACCAACAAAAATAAAATATAGAATAAAATTCCTATTCTAATATTTATATAAGGTTTTAAATAGGGATTGACACTGGAATTTGCTTGTCTTCTTCCCCATGCATGATTTTTCTTTTTTTTCCTTTTTTTTTCTTCTTATAGATACTCTTTAGTAACATTTAAAATGTGGCTTAATCACACCTGTATTTTATTGAGTCTTGGTGACCTTCTGCCTCATACTGCAGTAAGTACCTGAAGTGTGGACAGAGGCCAGGATACACAACATTACTGGAGATCCTCCATTCCTCCCATAGCTCATGCTTTCTTTTCTATGTATTACAGGTTTTAGAAAGTGTGTAATTAATGGGAATGTTTATGAAAACTAACTTACAAAATGCTAAACTCTACAATATGACAATGGCACAATTGTAATCTTTTTACACTGAGCTTCACTGGCCTATTTTTCCAAACAAAAAGGGAAGGATTAGACAGAAATGTCCCCTAGTTCCTTCCAAAGTGGTATCAAATGATAAGGAGCCAATGCCTTTGGTGCTTCTACTGAAGGAGGTTGTGTATTTTGCACTGTCACAGCCCAGTCTCTAAGTAACACAAGCATCACATTCATGCTCACACCAATACAAATGAGCTACACCTTCTTAAGGCTTGCAGCTTTTAGCCAGTTATACTTTGAAGATTTGGGATTTACTTTCTTTATCAAACTTTCTTTTTTATAGGCATGCTCAAGTATGGGTTTGAGTTCCTCACACGGCATGCTTCTGTTTAGTTTTCTGTACTGCTGGTAGAACGATTCAAGCAAGAATAACATTTTCTATTGCAAAATTTCATGCAATGCTGAAATAACTGAGCCATAATCAAAGCCCTTAACAAATATTATATAAAGAAAGAGGCATCTTTTATCCTGATTTAAGGTGGTTGATATTACCTATGCTTAGCATAAACTCTCTGAAGTAAAAGCCAGGTTTTACCACCTGCTGTGGCCGAAGTGAGCCTAGATAGATTCCTTCTATAGCTATTTCAGAAAAGTCCAGTTTGTTGTTAGCAGAAACACTTAAGAAACCCAGCCAAACCCCAATACCAACATTTTGCTTTTATCACATTATTTGGTGTTTGCAACGATCATTTGCACCAGGATCACTGAGAGTCTTAGCTCCCAGTTCCTAAATATACAATTTTAGCCTACTGGATGTACAAAATCCTTCCAAAAATGGTTTCTAAAGCAACGAAAATCAAATGCAGTAAGAACTGTTCAGTTTAAAAAAAAAGACAAATAAAGAAAAAACATTCTGGAAAGCAAAGAGAGAACAGCACTTGATAACAGGCATCACATTTTATAGATTTTGTAGCTGTAAACTGGATAGTATTATAAAATGAATTAACTGGTTGAAGTTAAGGGAATTAAGAGAAGCTGGAAGCAGAGATATATTTGCAGCTGGCCTTCGAGAAGTGCTTAATTGAGATGCATAGTCGTTGCTGTTAGGGGTGAGAAGAGATCCTTTCAAAAGGTTGATCATGTTTTTTAGGTGCATAGAATCACCCACTCAAGGTGAATTTCTCTCTCTATGTGCCAGACAGGAGTGGTGTGAGAAAAAGACTCCTATCTGAACTGCTAAAATCAGACAAAATGAATTCTCTCCTATATATATATACATATACATATATATATATGAGATAATTTCTACTTTTCTCTTCTGTAAAATAGTGATCCGAGTGCTTATTCTGACAAGATATTTCTGTTCTGTTGAAATCATCTCCTCCCTTTGAGTGAATGATTAAACCAGCCCACTTTTGCCTGCTCTTAATGACTAACTTGCAATTTAGAGGTGTTTCAGTGCTATCTGAGAAAATGTAATTGACAAGATTGACATACCTTCTCTCTGAATAAAGCTAGTTCTAACAAAAGTGGCAAGTTCAGGGCTGTGAAAGGCTTGCATTTCAAAAAAACCCTTGCATTTTTGATGTATCTGCGAGTATGGAGATGCCCTGTCTGTAAAAGTTCAAATATTTGTACAGCGTAACAGAATGATTCAAGCTATTCTCATCCAACTGTAGATGCTGTTTCTTAACATTAATGCCCACCATCAAGACAGCGAGAGTAGATGAAGTGCTGCAGGGAATGTTTTAAGGAGTATGTCTCCTTTTGTTACAGAAAAATGAAATATGAATTTAAAGTCCTAAGGAAACTGGCCTGGATGACACTCTACAGCCTACCTGAAACCAAAGGAGCTATTTTCTTTATGCCACTGAAACTACGTTCAAAATCTTTATTAAGTGACAGTAGCACTTCAAACTTACCGTAATTGATGGTCCAGCAAAAACCAGACTAAGCAACATCAAGAAGGGAACAGACTCTTGTGTAGGTTCAATGTATGGCATACTCAGACTCTTGTCATAGCAATTAAATCCAGAGTGAACTGGCTTGAAGACATCAGTAAGTTCAAGAAAATAGAGGCTAACAACAGAAGATGCCAATATGGGCAACTAGAAGAGAAGAAAGCAACAAATTACTGTTTGGAAATGGAATAGCAATGCTTTTGCAAAGACAACATAGTCTGTTAATAAATCTCTTTGATGTTTGCTGTTTATATCTCACTGCTCTTTGTCATGCGTATTTTACTACCTCCAAATAATTAATTCTCTGGAGATACGATACAGTTCAGTTGATGTCAATAACCCTGCTGTCTACCAAGCTAGTCAAAACACCCAGCCCAATCTTCAGCACACATAATTTAGCCTTTTCATCTATGAATCATTAATAGAAAAACTTTGATTTAATTTTTATTTTTTAAGGAAAGTATCAGGACTGCAGTCTCCCATGTGGGGCCTCAGCACTGTGCTGTTCATCAATCACCCTTTTTGGTCCTTTAGCAACTCTGTCATGTATTATAGTCTTTAAATCAAAGCCATTTTGCATTAACTTTCAAAGTAATAGTTAATGAAAACCAGTATCCAGCCCTTCCCTAGAATCTAAATATGTGATAATGCACATCCATTTCACAATGCTATCAAAAAAGCAATTAACTTTAGCCAGACTCAGTCTGTTTAGAACCTTGATGACTATGGTTCACAATTCTTTTATCCTCTAGCTATTTAGTTATCTAATCCTTCACAATTACTTCCACTAATTTATTAAGAGCAGAGTTGGGCCTCCTGGGAACCCAAATTCACCTCTGCTCACCACCAGCTCCTGAAAGCACAGGATCAACCAGTAAATCTCTGTGGAAGGAAGTAATTTAAGAGAAGATATAACAAAAATGCATTTTAAGGCTATTGGTTTATAAGTGAACAAAAAGAGCAGCCCTGCCCCCTGGATGGGCATTGGGGCCTTCAGAGGTGACCAGCAGGATGTGATTATTCTCTGCATCCTTCTTAGTAAATGCTCAGAAACACTTTTTGTTTGTTATTTTCCAGCGTCCTCCATGAACAAGGCAATATTAGAACAACTTCCTGCTCCTCCACTGAGATGCAATGAGTCCTTCCTGGTGTCTGCACTGCAGTGAAGGTACCTATGGTTAATAGCATCTGAGATTATGAGAAACAGTGATTGTCCTAAAAGAATTTTGAGCATACTTAAATTATATTATTCTTGCAATGTTCAGTTCAGATTTACAAAAACAACTGATTGTTTAAAATCAATGTCATTCATCCCATTCTACAATGCAATAGAAAAGCAGAGGTAAAATGGGATCCACATGTATTTTGGGAAAATGATGAATCAAATCTGCTCTACATGGCAGAGGGACACTGCTTTCTTGCATTAACAGGCAATTTTCCAATTTTTAAGTATCGAGCTTATAAAATTCAGGCTTTTTGTGCATAAAATGTAATTCTGGATGATTAAAGAAGGAGGGTTCTAGCTAAATTTAATCAAAACATCTTTTAATATGACTTTTTGTATAAAAAGAACAGTTTATCTTTGATGTGCTGATTTGAAGAGGGTGAGTTGTGTCTTCAAAGTGTTCCGAGCAAAATCTGAAGAGGGTGGTGAATGGAAGAACGTTGCTTGTCTGGTTATATCTGTGTTCAAGTTGATTGCATTGTAATGTCACATAGTATAGAGGCTGTGATTGTGTAGAAAGGGAGGAAATGTGGGTTGGCATCCTTAAGTGCTGTGAGCATTTCAGAAATAAGACCAGGCATCTAGGAAGTTTTCTTCTAGTGTATATATATATATATATCCCAAACACATCCATATTTGCACTCACATACTATACCATACATACATACTATGTACAGCATATAACATACACCATATGCATTACGTATTATGTGAATGCATAATATATAACTATTATATAATCTGACATAAATATGTATGGACTAATTACATACAGTGTCACTCAACTGAGTCCTGCTTCTTGCCCATCACAGGAAGAAGTCCAGTTCTTTATCAGCATGCATTATATAACACATATTTTATATATATTTTTACATATATATATATAATATAATCCTCACTTCATGCTGGATGCAGCCTGACTGACCATAAACATGGGCTAGACTGCTTCCAGTCATCACATAGATGTGCAGGATAAAAGAGGACCTCCCTGAAGTCTTCTTACTCTGGGAACAATTCAGATTGTTGTGGAATTGGGTGCCCTTCTCTCAACACCTGCCTGCACAGAGACTGTTGGGATAAGAGACCTTTGGAATCAAAGGCTGCCACAGTGCCCCCTGTCCTGGTGTGCAGGGAGCTTGATTCTGTGCTGCTCTTGCTAGGACACAAATTCTGCACAGCATTTGAGCTCTCAGATTCCCTTCTGCACAGCATTTAACTCTTGAAACATTTTCAACATCTTTTATTATTAAGTATTTGAAAGTCATAGTTAATGAGTTAGTCAGGGTTGATGTCCCATTGGGAAAACCATCTTACAACAGGACACAAACTTATTCCAGTGAGCTGGAAATGGACAAAACAGGCAGATGCCCTTCTTTTGAGAAATGATGCCCTTTTATCAAGATGTCCCCAAAAGTTAATCTCTCAGAATGGAAACGCAGGGCAGGCCCACTCATGGAACACCTTGCATTCAGAGTTTCATATTCAGTATTTTTCCACTTCTGCGATATCAGGAAGGGGAAGTCTCTCCTTGAACAATAGCTTATGCATTACCCACAGGTCAAACTCTACTTGGATCATAGTATTTTTAGGCAGGCAACTGTTTTAAATGGCAGTATTCAACTATCAAAAACAGGCAATATTTGAAGTGGTATTTTATTGTGAAAAACTAAAATAAAAGGCAGTGAATAACTTTTTCTTTAAACTACTGTATGTAAGCTGTAACTCTATTATTAATTAAAAAATCAAGGAATTTCTAGAGTCGCATTTTACTGTCTTATGACTTCAGTACAGGACTCCCATGTTATTTGTGACTGTAATTATCCATTCTGCTAAAGAAAAGATATAATTCTAAAGGATTACGAATCTCCAACATAACTGCTTACAATACTAATGAATAGGTCTGTAGTCAATTTGCTATATACAGTATGTCAGATCCCAAAGGACATTTTTCTTCCTATCTTTTCAAAAATATAAATATAAAAAGTGTCTTCTAAAAGTCTAACCTTTCTTAAAAAGAAAAGGCAAATGTTTCTAAATCTTCTAAACAGTATAACTGGCTATTTAATATATGAATATTTATGGAGTATTCTGCTTAAGGCAGCAGCATTTCTGTAATTACAGACTTCGGCGCCCAACACCTTGAAAATGTCAAATATAATTAGATGGTAGAATGTGTATTGTTTTAATTACAAAATGGAATAGGAATTTTCCTGTGCCTAATTAGAATAATAAAACTCCCAACGTCAATTCTTGACTAATCCTGACTAATAAGTCTTTATACTCTTACTTCCTTGGCTGGATAACGGAGTAAGATCCCTGTTTAGCCTGTAATTTAGACCTGTAAATGTAAAGCTTGACCCAAATGGTCAAACCCTGTTCAGCTTAAAGTAAGAAGGATAATCAGCATGGCTACTGAAAAAGTTTGATTTGTCGTCTATTTATTTTTTAAAAAGAGATTTTTTGTCTTTTTCCTCCTTGCTCTTTTCTTAAACTGTAAGTTAAAAGCCCTCATTAAACCACAGAACTTTGCTATTAGGAATAATTAATGTTATTAATATTTTAAAAGCTTTTGATGTATTGAGTGAGGAATTGTCCGAGCATCAGAAAAGATGTTCTCTGTTCCTAAGAGTTCAACAAGGATGCAAATACCCAGATATCTTGTAAGGAGAAAATCTCCTTTGTGTTACCTCGTGAAGGACAAACCAAAGCAGCATTCAGCAGCACAACAACAACTTCTCTGAACTGATGGGGCACGTAACAAATATTCCTTCTGGCGAAGAGCCACAGGACAGGTATCACAATAATAGATCACAGAGAACTGAAAGAAGAGATGGCTGGGAGAGGACTTCAGAGGTGGTGGGATAACAGTTCTCCAGGCTGTTCATCTCTCTTCTGTGGGACATGCTGTGCTTGCTCTGGAGGTCATTTTGGGGTGCTTCTGGTTTACTTGTGAGGATTAAGATTGTCCAGGATGCACAGTGCAAGCACAATTTGCTACAGGTCATATGATACAGCCTATGCACGGAAGCCATGCTGTCCTGCCCAAAACTCAGAAGTTGGTTACTGCTTAACTGCCGGGCCCAAACTTGCTGGGGCACCCAGGTGCATGGAAATGCTTCTGTTAAAACTTGCCTGTGATTAGTTTTCCATGGCTTTGAACGTATGAAACAAGGAACCTGTAGAGCTGTAGCCCACTAAATACAGTATCATCATTCCTACTAACAAGCTACAGATGTAGTACTGATTTTGCAAGGACTCAGGACTGAGGCTTGTCAAACATGCTTTGTCCTTAAACCTTAGAAATAAGGCTATGGCTAATTTGTTTTACTTTCATAACTTTGTATGGTACATTTCTGCATGATTTTTGTATTTATATCTAGCAATAACAAGTATTTATTTAGTATAAAATGAGCTGTAGTGTAGCGTATCCCAAATCCTTTCTCAGGAGCAGTATAATGTTGATGGTGATTCTTCCTCACTTTAGGAACTACTTTGGTTCCTTTTTACGTTTGCTAATGCACTTTTACACCTTTCTGTCTTTTCACATTGCATCCCGATTTACTGTATGCGGCATGGTTCACATATGTTGGATGCTTTGATCTGTCACCCTTTAATCAGTTTTTCCAGTTGCAGCTCTGCATTTCTTTATCTGACCATTAGGTCAGTTGTTTCTAACCTTGAGGTCTCCAGTACCAGTACATGCCCCATCTCTTACCCTACACCTGCAACTCCACCCCATTGCACTCTCTGTAAGGCAGGAATACAGGTCTGGTATGACAGCAAAAGTCTTGCAAATGGGTCAGTGGAAGGTCAAGGCTTAGTAGGGAAGTCTTATTGGAGCAGATAGAAACCCGGGAATCCCTGGCTTCTATAAATTCTATAAAATTGTACACTGCTGGTTTTATATTTTACTCTCTCATTCGTCAGCACTTAACTAAGCAAGAAGTCCCTATTTATCTTCAGGAAAATAACATCTTAAAATTCACGGGCTTCATGAGAGTCCAGCTATGGAATGTCATGCATTCTGATGTCTGAACCTGTTTTGTAGGTTGCAGTTATGTGACTTTCGCTTTGCTAAAATGCACTGTATGGGTGTTCTCTCTTACCATGAACTCATATGCAGATCCTGTGGTGATGTTGCTTGCATAAAAGGTGGGCAGAAAAGAGAGAAGCAGCATGGATGTAGCTTTCAGAGCATGATTTGCCAGATGCAGACTAAAGATGGTATGACTAGCCCACTTGTCAAAAGAAAGGGTTATGGGATGCCTGATAGTGCCTGATGCCACTGTTTGGATATTTTATATTTTGTAAATAATTTTTAGACTTGGATGGCCAGGAACTTCTCAAGATTCTTAGGTTGTTCTGCAACCCTTCCAACATCAAGCAAGAGATTCCTGAGTATGGGAGCTGCCTCCTGATGTTTCTCTTGTTTTCTGGGAATTGGGCAATCTTTGTAAGCAATCAAGTAAATAAACAGGATTGCCTCAAAGAGATAGCAAATGAATGCCATTGGTTTCCCAGCATGGAAAATCTACCAGCCAAGTCTTTGGGAGAAGGATGGTCTAATTAATAACTATGTTTAGTTCCCATGGCAAGGCTGTGGCATTGCGGATGATTCTATTAAATTTATCATAAATGTCAATCCTTGTGCCAAAGAATTCATAGTCTAAATGACAAGGCACAACAGATGGATGAGACAAGAAAGTCTGTGGTGGGTTGGAGGAGACAAGGTATTCCTTAGCCAACTACTAACAGCGGCTGCAGCTTTCAACCACCCTGGCTGTTGTCTTGTTGTACTTTGCTGTGAGATTCACAATGGACAGGAGGAGAGAATGGAAGGAGGATAGGTTTCTCTTATCCTGACAGGAGTGTATACTGAGGTCATTACTGTGATTGAACACCTCCCAGAATAGATCAGTATTAAGAAATAGCATTAGCCAAATTCTACCATTTTCTCATTTTTGAGAACCCATGACTCTCTGAAGAGAGTATGAAGCACAGGATGCCTGTAGAGCAGGGGACTGGCTTGACACAAAAGTGAGATTTTTAGATTTTTTTTTATGTTCTAAACTTAATTCTTAAATGCCTCAGGCTTATAAAAGATGGCATTCAGTCTTTTCAGAAGTTCAAGGCTTCCATCTGTATAAAGGCTTTTTGGTTTTCTGGCTGAACTTGAGTTTCGGCTGCTCCTTGTCCCTTTTTTGGATGCAGGTTTCATCTGGCCCAAAGCCATAAGGAATTAGTCTTTTCTCTGAAGTACTGGTACCTCACCATTGTCTAACTTCTGTGGAAATTACGTGCAGGTACAGGATATAATGGTCTTTCTTCTTCTAGACTTAACACTACTTGATTTAATTTCAACTTAAAGTTGAATTTCAAATCCCAGATGTCTTTGAAATCTATTATAATTACCATTTTGGCAAATTAAGTTATTGATATTTCCAGCATTGATTTTAGAATTTAACTTAATTGTTTTGTGACTGCCAATTACAGTCTAGCTTTGGAAATACAACAGCTATCTTAATGCAACTCTTCAATTGTCTTATCTTTTACCAGATCTTAATAGAAAGGTCTCAGTATGTGTAAGACCAAAAACAGATGTAATCAATCAGTGATGCAATTCTTATTTCAGAAGTCTCATGCTGAATGCATGGTAACCCTAAAAATGCTTTTCTCTTTTTCTTTTCCTTTTTTCTTTTTTCTTTTTTTATAAAAGTATGTGAAGCAGCAATTACACAGAGAAACAAACAAAATAAAAATTGTTCAACGAAAATATTTTTGGGGAGGAATAATCTAGAAATACTTCACAAATATTCCTATATTATATATTATATATATATTAAGTATGTGTTTAAATAGAAATTAAATTCTTCGGCAGAAATTCAAAACACAAAAAATACAAATAATGCATTTTTTTCAGTGTGACTTCAAATGTAATTGATGACTTCTTATCTTAATTATTATTGTTTATTTACATCAATTATAATTATAGTCAATTAATAATTGATTGTTATAATCAATTAATAACCACACACAATGAAATTTAGGATATTGTGCATATTCTGGATTACAAAATTTATTTTATTCTCCTGCTGCAAGGTTAAGGTGAACCAAGAACAGCAGTACTTCAACAAAAGGCGGTTGTTTTCAGCTCAGTGTTACCAAATTTCAGCTAGAAGTTCCTTCAAATACCCCATCTCTAAGGGACAAAGCTGCCAGTCCCTACACAAGGCTACAATTTATTGTACTCTCTAAAACATGCTGATTTCCACACATAAAAAGAAAATTTAATCCTGTGGGTGCCAGCCCTTCTCCAGTGGCTTCTTCCCATGCTGTTTAGCCACTTCTGAACTCCCTACAAATTGAACTTTTAAGTGACAGGATCATCAGACAAGATACCATGTTTGTAATAGCTCAGCTCCTGTGCATTAAAGTTCCACAATATGCTGGTTTTTGTTAACTTTGGCTCTGGAGTAATAGATTTTTAACAACTATAAAAGATCACAGATGGTAGGATTATAAGTTTTTGAAAGAGGTAATAATTCGGGAAAATATATCTCCATTAATTTCTAACATATCCAGGCCTTCTTTTACTACTGGAAGTATTAGGTCAAGAGGATGTTGCTGGACTGAAAAGGAAGTAGGGCCTTCTTTCACTGAGAACTACTCAAACTCTACACTTGCCAAGCACATCCCCAAAACCAGAAGGGACATCCAGCTTGTGGCATTTGCATTTGTTTTCCAAAGACAGCCTTTGCACAGGTGTGACACCTCCCTTTTAATTTCCTTTTTCTGGTCCTTTCCTGCTAAAAGCTGGTAGTGTTTAGGCTGTATGGCTCTTCCATAAGCACAGAAGCGACAGGGAGGATGCAACATTGATGACTTGGCCAATGAAATGATACAGCTGCTCCGAATGCATAGCAGCCTCCTCAGGTCTCAGACAGCCCCCTAATATTTTGGGGATATCAGTCTCTAATGCAGCTTTAAAAACAAATCTGACATCTATCCTCTAAGAGTCAGCCACATGACTAGGTCAGCTCAACGAGCAGAGAGCTAAATGTATTTCTCCTTCTCATCCTCTCACACATGGCTGACTCTTTTGAGAGAAAAAGACACGTATTTGGAAAATATTATGCTACTTTGACAGTATGGGGATAATTTAACCTTCTGCCGCTGGGGATATTTGTTGGGTGTAGCCCCCAGTTAATTTCAGTACAATAGAAAAGCAATCTAGAGAAGAACATGATTACACTGTGCCTCCAAGTCACAGCATCACAGTTTAATTCTTACATTAGATCCAAACATCCTGTTCTGAGGAAGAAAGATTTACTCCTACAGCCTAGTCTCTCATTCTCATCACTGCACTCCCCTGGCTTTTTGTATCTTATGCACTCACACCTATACATGACTTGCAGGTCACTGTAATTTAAATATTGTGGGTCATGCATGGCTGAACAGCTGAAAAGCATTCCAGATACGACTAAGAAGTGCTACTGAGTTTCAAATGACGTTTCAAGCCCAGCTCTCTCAGTGTATGTTAGAAACAAAAGGAAGTAAAGCATCTGTTACTGAGACACAGCGGCCATTCTCCGTGCACTTATTTCAGGGGGGTCTCATGACCTCCTGAGTTCTGCAGCCTGGAGTTCTACAATGGTAACAGATCTTTGTGCTTTTTGCTGGGGAGAATTCCAACTCCTTTGGGGAAAAAGAAAAATAAGTGGTCTTTCAGTACTGAAAGAAGTGTTTCCAAACTGATTAAGGCCTGGCTGAGCTCTGGAAAATGTAGAAAAAGCAGCTTTAGCCATATGCATTCATAATACAGAAGACAACATAAGGAAGAAAATTTAACTGCACAGGGGACAGTGTCTAAAATATCTCCAATTTTATTCCCTGGAAGTTACACAACCAACAGATGAAGGCTGTGCTACAGCAACACAGTTTAGCTGGAGAATAAATGCATCAAGTTATGCAGACTGACAACACCTTGACCTTTTGCATTCCCACATATTAGGCACTGGATGAAGCAGTAACGCCACTGAAGTCAAAGGCAAAATTTACGCGACTTCCATGAGAACAGGATTTAAACCAGGAATTTTTGAAGTGGGATAGCATGAGTAAAGACAGTCTTTTTCCTTCACCAAGAAGAAACGTGTCTGTCTTTCCTGCTTCCAAAGTGTGACCATTCTGTTAGGAATTGAAATTACATAACTCTGGAAGTTTTCCAGATTCACATTAAATTTAAAAACATCAATATTTCTTCTCTAAGAATATTTATGATATCCTCTGAATATGCTGAAAACAAAGTCAGTTAACAAAAAATAAAACCTATTCCAGGAATACTCATTTTCAAGCTCTCCTACAGGCATGTAGACTTTTTACCATGAAAAGTAATTCCCACTAGGGCATAGGGACTATGAATTTTAATGGAAAGTTTTGTCTTTCTCAGCTATGCAAATGGAATTCAGATAACCCATACAGTCTACAGAACCCTAAAATGCCATAAGCATAATTAGGAATAAAACAGGCCGAACTGCCTGACGGTGATGATTACCATGTCCTTCAGGTAAGTGTGCACAAGGCAATCTAAAATTATTCAGCTCTCGGGAGTGTATGCTAATCAGAGGTTCTGCTAAGCAGAACTATTACCAGTGCTTTAAAATAACCTCTAAAACATTCTTATGAGACATAGCCTAAGTCATCAAGTTATTTTATTTTATGAATCATGAAACTTGAAAACATGTAACTGAAAATGTGTTGAGATTTACTTCACAATGTTTATTTGCCTCTAATGCCTTTAGAGAATGACCTATCTCCATTTTTCAGAAGCTCTCTCTTCATTTGCTTTCCATTTCTGTCTTTCAAAGCTTTAGCCTGACTGTCGTTTTGCTTTTCCTGTGTAAATGAAGAATAGCTCTAATGATATTAAGAGGAGCACACTAGTTTTATGTTTTAACTCTTTTGTTGGAAAAACCTGCTAGTTTGAATTATCCATCAGTTCACAGAATATGTCCTGAGTTGGAAGGGACCCACAAGGACCACTGAAGTCCAACTCCTGGTCCTGCACAGGACCATCTCCAAGAATCATACCATGTGCCTGACACTGTTGTCCAAACACTTCTTGAACTCTGTCAGTCTTGGTGCTGTGACCACTCCCCTGAGGAGCCTGTTCCTTTGCCTAATATCCAACCTAAACCTCCCCTGACACAATTTCCTGCCATTCCCTTGGGTCCTGTCACTTGTCACCAGAGAGAAGAGATTGGTACCTGCCCCTCGTCTTTTCCCTTTCTCCAGAGCAGTTGGCCTACCTACATTCCATGTAATCATATTTTATCTAAGCCTGGAAATCACTGCCACTAAAAACATTTGTTTACTGGAGTTAATCCCATTTATAACACATTCTTAAGGATCTTAGCAGTTGAACCCCCTTAGTGTCAGAACTGTATTTCTGTGCTGCAGCTCTGAAGTTCTGCATGCCTGCATTATATTGGTTGTTACATGTATTATTTCACTCATTTCACTCTTTAAAATATGTTTTGTTTGTAAAACATGAACACATCCCTTTCCTACCACATTTTGACCTTCAACTTGACATCTTTTTTTCCAAGTCTAGCATTCAAGAGGAAAGGAAAAAAAAGCACAGTTTTAGAAATGTATTTTCTAAACAGTGTGCTTTTCCTTGGGCCTAGACCTCCTAGATAGGTCTTGCTGGAAAGTGGATGTCAGCGAGCCCTACTTTTCTTGTTTGAAGGTGGAAACTTAATGGGCTATAGGGTTTTTTTGTTGCAATTTAGAGTGGGAAGGGACTGTGCTATGAACAGGAGAGGGAAAATAAAAATGAATGAGTGCCAAAAGAAAAAAAACCAACATAAAAGAATTGACAGCATTCAAAGGCAAGAGGCTGAAAGCCTGTTTCTTGCCATCCATCTATGAAAGTAAAAGCTTTAAAATTCAGAAAGCTTTATTTAAAGTGGGTAAGTTTTGGGTTTAAGTAGTTGGCTGTTGTTAGATTGCATTAGGAACTTACCTCCTGCTTACAAAGGAAATCCTTATCACATGGTAATGCCAGCCAACCACACTGGGTGACTCCTCTATCCCTTACACTTGCAAACTTCTCACTGCAATTAAATTATCTCTGATTAAATCCCTCTTTATGGGGTACAACTTAATCTGGTTCTGTTTGAGCCAATCACAGCAGAAGATTTTAAGTCATCATGTCCTTTCCCTGATGCTGCTGAAGTGCTGGAATTTGCTGTGCTCCAAAGCTTTAGAAAGGCATTCTCAGTCTGATTGGAATTAGTGCGCATGTGCACAAATGCAGAATGGGCGTTCACAGGGAACATAAGCTACATGTCCTTTCAAGTATCACATGAATTGTTGTTACCCTTTCACTCAAGTGATTTGAGTACTCAATTGAAAAGTGGGAAATGGTTTCAAATCCTCCTGCTGTGTAATGGGATATGGCTGATAACTCACCAGAAAGTTTCCTAATTAATGTTTAGGTTCACGTGTATTGCAGTCTGTTTTTTCTCTTGAAGTTGTTTTTACTTTTCAGCTCAAGTGGGGCCGAAAGTTTGCAGTTCAGTAATTAGAAATTACTCCTGGTGGGGAAGGGCTCACACAGGCTCTTGCCTGCTCCTGTGACTGAATAACATAGAAGTCTTAACAGTTCATTGGGAGACCTTTCTGTTAATTGAGGACTTTGATTCCCTCAGAGTAACTGGGTGCTGAAAAGATCTCCACCTGTTTTTGGATGAAGCTTGAAATGACTTGCTGAGGGACCTAAGGGCCCACACCTGCATGGAGAACTCGCCTGCCTCATGTGGGAACTGTAAGCAGAGCTCAGTGTAGGTTCTTCATTGCTCACAGAATCCATTGCCTTATTCTTTGTAACAGCTGCAGGGAGCTTCTAGTGAAAGTGTATGTATGCAATCAGTGTTACATAAGGCAACTCTTAAGAGCAGTAGGCACTCACTTTGTGCTGTTGCTCTGTACTTCATCCCATCTTGCTGCAGGCCAAAGCACAGCCCTTCTAACAGCACAAGTTCTGTTGTGTTTTGCAGGACCTCTACATCATTTCCAGCATGAGAGTCCTGCTCAGGTTGAGGCTATCCCTTCCTCTATAGATTCCCAAAGCAGCAAAGAGAGCACGGAGAGTGAAGAAGCCCCTTACCTTTTCTTAGGGGCTTCTCCAAGCTTGACCTTTCCCTCCTATGCAAAGCTAACATAAGATACGTGGCACAGCAAGTGCCTTCCATCAAAGGGCTTTTCTGGAGCAGGCCTAATCACATTGATAGGATGAGTTTGATACTTCCATATAACCAGTCTCTGTTGAGCTTTCCAGTTGGTGCAGCTTAGTGTTAGCTGCTGACCACATCCAGGTGCTTACAGAAAAGAAACACCCCACTGTTACCTAAAATTCCTTCTCAACCCAACCCCCTTCTACCTTCTAGAGAGCCTCCAAAGCCCCTCAAGTGCATCTGAAAGAAAACATACTGTGTTTTATATTTCACCCTATGTTTATATCTTCATCTGTTATATATTAAGTATTATATATATACATATATCTTATGCTTTTGACTGCCAGTTATAGTTACCTTACACCATATGTTACCATTAAGTTCTTCACATTATTTTCACAATCTGTCTCTTAGCGAAGTTAGGTGCCTCAAAGTGCCTCAGGTTCTCTTCCCTGAGAGTGCGGTCACCTGAAACACTCTACTCAACCCATAAAACATTTTTACCTTCCTCTTTCTGCTGTGCCATCAGATGAATCCACATCACAACGGTTTCTTTAAGCTTAAACTGTGTCTACTACATGATGAAGTACCTAAGTGACTGTCCTTTCCAGGGAGACTAAATGCCTCTAAGTGACACACCAAGCAGCTAGTGTCTGCAACTCCACCTGCTACCAGCTGAGCAGCCATAGCAGGTTTTGCTCTAGAAGATGTGCCGAGAACCTCATTCTGTTTTCCAAACGGACATTTTTAGCTCTGATAGAGGAGACACATACTCCAGGGGTCAGCAAAAATATATCAGTGATTACCTATTTCAGAACATCTCTATTTTTCTAAGCATTCCCTTATGAACATGATTTTTATTCCAGCAAAGCAATGCGAGCGGCATTTGCCTGGAAGCCAGCCCTTCTTGAAACATGTCTTCCTCCCGAGAGGTTCCTGTGCACATAAGCCCGATTTAGCTGAGCAACCCTTTCATGTTCTGAGAAATTCTTAGAAATAATTCCTCCTTCAAAACGCTCGAAAGATGAGATTAATTTATGCCTGCTCCTTATAGAGAGCTTCGATGCTGATTTCGGCGACACAAAGCATCACGTAAGGGTTTTGCATCAGACGGTGCGGAAAGAGCACCGAGGCGAGCTCGTTCTCGGCAGGCGCACGGGTTCCCCGCGGATCGGCTCCGCGCCGCTCCCCGAGCCCGCGGCTCCCCGCGGCCAGCCCGCTCGGCGTAGCGGCCACTCACCTCCACGAAGTAGAAGCAGGGCAGGAGGGTGACGCTGTCCTTGGTCACTTTGCCCTTTTGCCGCTCCTTCGCGGACATGCTGGNCCGCCCGCCGCGGGTCTCCTCCGCCCGCCGCCGCCGCGCCGAGCGCTGCGCCGTGCGCGGGGCTGACGTCAGGAGGCTGCTCGGCTGCGGGCGGGGGTCCCGGCCAGCTTAACTCCTTCGCGCCGGGCGAGGCAGGGACCGGGGCGCAGGGGAGCCTCGGGCGGAGCGCCCAACACGGGGATGCTTTGGCTGCGGCAGGAGATTTCTATGTACACGTACACGTTTGAGAGACCAGAACGGTATCCCTGAGGGCATCAGGGTGTTCGGGATGCTCCTTGGGGAGTCTGCTGTGTTTATCTTGTTTCTAGGAAATATTTTTTTCTGAAACAGAGTAGTAGAATCGTCCAGGCAATAGCATTCCTACACAACCAGTGTTCTCTTCTTGCAGGTGTACTCTTTTTGAAATCAAGATGCTTAATGACAGCTCACCTCAGTCTTAGTGCCAGTCAGGGGGAGAAGTGTGACTGGGACTGAGCCAAACCGAGCTCTTCAACCCCATGTGCAATAGTGAGGCATGTGATTTCTCTGATCTGTGAAGTATCTGGTGCAGTTCCTGCTACAGTCTTGAAGAGAAAAGAATTAACCTGAGCAATTGTTTCCATGGTGAAATGTGCTGAGATCCTATTTATGGATCAAAGTTTGCAGCCTTTTCTCAGGCGAGCTCCTGTTGATGTCAATGAGAGGTACCCTGGATAAGGCCTGCAGGAATTGTCTGTGCAAGATAGCATTCTTTGTAGCACATTAGTAAGGTCTGCAAAAGTTGTCTTGTGCCTATAAGCTTATTCTTGCATTGTGATGTTCAGCTTTAAAGTACAATGAGAGAAGTGTGACTCAAGCAGTCATTGTTTATTTCCTGTCTTTCTCCTTTTGGGGGAAAATGGGAAATTACCTGCTGTTCTTGTTCAAATGGTTGCTAGCATTTTGGCTGCTATGGCAATGGAGGTGAAGATTCTCATCAGCCCCCTTTCTTTCCTAGCTGTTCTCTTTTCATTTATCCGGAGTGGATATGCCAGTCCATGCTCTGCACTGAGTAGACAAGCTTCATGAGAGGGTGAAATCAAAACGTACCTCATGCCTGCAGGCAGGTGTGGAAGGCAAATCTGTAGTCTGACTCCAAATCATTGAAAAAGACTTTTCAGAGCTGCAACACATGTTGCCATACCAACACATATTCTTGTCCTAACCCTGTAAGGAAAGATTTACAGGGTTTCTGCTGGCTCAGGAGCAGAGGAGATATGTCTCTGTCTATCAGCACAAAATTACAGGAAATTACCCTGAGTGGTGTGGGGATGTTTGGTTGCAGTTTGTACCCATCACTACGAGTCTAGCCTTCAAATAAAAGAAGTCCCTTTTTGTTAACTTTGCTGGTGAGTCATTCCAAGTAACACAGCAAGAGTTGAGCAGCTGTAGTAAGATTTTGCTTTTGCCAAATATGTAACTATTACTGGGGAGAGTGGTTAATGAGTGAACCACTTAAAGTTGCATTTATTGTATCAGCCTTGATTGTTGTGAAATCATGACTCTAGACTGAAAATAATCAGCAGACTCTACCAAAAATTATTCAGGAGTACTTTTTCTGCCTGTTTCAAACACAGTTGCTTCATTCTGGGAGAGCCAGGGGGATTAGGTGCTTGTCTGGTAAAATGAACCAAGAAACTTGCATCATTATAGAAGTTTAGAAACTGGAAAAGTTCCCAGTATAAATTATATTTGATCCTTATACTGCCTAAAGGCCAGTTAAGAGTGCATTTGTGATAGGTACAGTGAAACACAAGGTAGTAGCCAGCGTCTCTTCTACAAAATTCTTGCTATAAAGAAGTGTCTGGTGGGAAGGATACAATGCAAGCTGTGTGATTGCTGTAAGGGCAGGAGGAGTTGTGCTAATTATCTGTTTCTGATAGATGGAGTTAGGAGAGGGGTTATCTATGAGTTAGCTGAAGTGAAGCAATTACTTTTTGTCAGTGACAGACCTTGCTTCAGAATATGTTGAATTGGAAGGGACCCACAAGGATGACCAAGACCAACTCGTGGCCCTGCAAAGAGCCACACTGTGTGCCTGAGAGCATTGTCCAAATGCTTCTTGAGGTCTGTCAGGCTTAGGGCTGTGACCACTCCCCTGGGTCAGTCAAACACTGAGAAGGAGGATGAGCCTTCCTCCTGGTACATGCAGTGACCTAGTTTGAGCCTTCATCTTCAACAGACCCTTGACTAACAGTCCTTTGACTAATTGCCCTGTAGGGTTCTGAGTCCACCTGCTTCTCCACTGCAGTGGAGGTTCAAGACTCCCAAAACTCTTGAGACTGTAGTGTCTCTGAAAATAATCGGTCTATCTCTTGCTCATTTGCTCAAATACTGTGTAGCCTGTCCACTTCTTCCTTCACCTGGTGACACAGCTCCTCACCCACGGCACACCTTCTGCAAAAGAACTGCTTGTCATCCCCAGCCTTACTAAGAGGCAGTCCTGGCGACCTATGACCTGGACAGCTGCATCTGCTGTCAGCAGGTCTGGCTGGCTGGAGGCCTCTGGTGTGGCTGGCTCAGTGACTCTCGCAGCTACACGGGATTCTAGTCAAACAGAGGAGGAGAAGGCTCATCAGTGCCTGTGTCCCAGCGGGGGGCAGGTCTGTCTCATGCTAGTCTAAAGGTGATACTGATGGGCAATTATGGACACATCTAGGATGCATTTCCTACCCTTGGCTCTGGGCTTTCACTTAGCTTCTCTCTTGAGACTCAGCTAGAACAACCACTTTCTCAGGAATAAGTAACCAAGGTACAGCTAAGGTGCTACTTCACCATTTCAGCCTTGGTGTGCTGCCAGCAATGGATTCCTAGCTGCCACTAGGGTTGGCAATAAATTAATTAATATGTTGATAATAAATTAAACTCATTTCCCCAAGTCTAGTGTGTTTTGCCCAAGACAGTAACTGGTGAGTGATCCCTGTTGTTGTCTTGACCCATGAGCATATTGTTATATATTCTGTCCCCTCTCAAGCTGAGGAGGGGAGTGATAGAGAGGCTTTGATAGACACCTGGTGTCTATCTAGGGGCAGTCCACCACAACGAGTGTCTCACCCATACAGTCTCCTAAAGGAAAATGTGTTGGTGGTAACTAATTCAGAAATACCTGCTGTCCATTTCATGATATTCTTACAAGAACGTCTGGTAATGTGTGACTTACAAATGCATCTATGTACTGGATAGTCATAGGTACAGGATCTGCACTAATCCTGACAGCTTTTCTACCCACCTTCAAGCAAACTCAGAGAAGTGTCATGGATCATTTAGCATAAAGCATAAAATTGTTTGTTTATTCTTTGCTTTAGCAAAACCAATCAAGTTCATGGAGACATTTAAAGAAGTTGGGGAACTAAAAGATGAAATTCATATATGTGGACTATAAGCCTCTTCTGACTCATCTGGAATGAGTTTTTAACAGTGATTTATTATTCCGTCAACGAAAAGAAAACTTGGGAATCAGTAGGTACCCCTGGTGATTCCAGGCTGGTATTTTGGAGCTCAGTTTGACCCAAGACCTTGCCCCCCTAAAGAAGCATTGTTGACGAAGCTTCTTTGGGTGAAGACAGCACCTTTGCACTTGTCAGGTGGACAGTAGCTGCCACAGTTATTAGAAACATGATTTGAAATTGTTTTCCAGCACAGTCTAGTTTGTTGGCAAAGGCGCACTACATAAAATGCGACTGCAGGTCATTGTCTCTTTGTCCAGGTGCTCTGTTCCCTCTGCAGCAAAGTCTGCCTTTACTCCCAGGCTTTGGTAAGTGCTGGACACAGGCAGTGGCTGTGGTTTCACTGCTTCCATGGCAACAGAAAGCGTACTGCAGAAGCAGGGACCAGTGCTATATGACTGAATAAACCTACTTGCAAAAGCAATATGAAATAACATGACAAAGATTTAGAGGAGCTGGTGAGTCTATGGCTGTGCAGATTACCTGGTCAGAGAGTGGCTCTAGGGGTTTGTAGCAAGCAGAAGTTTCGCCAGAGGCTGCAGCAGCAGGTGCAGTTGCAGTTACCATTGCTTAGTAGCCTAAGGAAACCTGCTTTCTCCTGGTCACCACACAATTTCCCTGCAGAAACGCCATTTCTGGGACTGTGTGCATGGATCAGGGTTAATTCATTTTATATAGATAGATTTTTTTGGTTTGGTTTGCCCACTGAGTGCAGAATAGATGATGTGAACTCAGCATATTAAAACAGTAATCCTCTCTTGAGAAAGGGTGGCATATGGGAGCTGGGCCTTGCTGTGTGGAACTGACAGATGTTTTTTGTTCTGCTTTGCTTGCCATATCAGAATTCAAAAATGCAGTGTGTGTTCGTATATGTATTAATCTTTCCCCCACCCCCTTTCCCTGTCCCCCATCCCCCTGTCCCTCAGGAAAATGTCTGTTTGGGGGACTTGCCTGTGTGTATTGAATTCACATTTTATTCCATAAGTAAATCTGCCCTGAGCAAGTGAGGGGACATTGCTTGTTATAGTCATCCATTTAAAAAATTGTTCTGGTCATAAGACAGATAAATTTTTATGAATATTCTATGAACAGGCTTTCTAATCTTTGGTGCAACTACCTCAGTATAGCCTTTTATTTGGAGGAAAAAATCCTGCTGGCTCCCAGGACAAAGCTCATGTCAGACATGGCAGCATCTTTTCCAGCATCTAAACAAGGTACCCTAGATATGAACCTGATAAATGATATGAAAGGGAAAAATTACAGGATACAGCAAAACTGGATAGCTGAATGGTATCAAGGGCAGCGCCTTAATTATCAGCATTTGCATTAGCTTTCTTCAAATGCAAGATTTTTTTCCCTTGCTTTTTCATATTAGGGCAAAATTTTCCTCTTTGACCCATCTGCAGATCCCATGTTGGCAGCACGTAGCACTCTTGGATAGATGGCGTGTGACAGCACCGGGAGATTCATAGTGGAACAAATTCAAAACATACAAAAGAGATCCACAGTGCAGATGGTAGAGTTAAATTCTGCTTTGAAGTTGTAATTGCAACAAGCAATTGTTTCTCTGCTATGCCTAATAATCTCCTGTTGTTGTAAAGCTCTGTCTTCTAATGTCTTTTCCTTGGCTGCTAGATATAGGTCACAGCTTTAAAGTAGCAGATGACTCTGAATGATTCCTGGCTTTCCTGCTGCCTTTTACACTGTAGTGTTTGGTTTGAAAAATGAATTTTGCATATTTTGCATGAGTCATGCTAGGATGATTTTTCTGAATCTGTGGCTTTAAACACTATTTAAGAACACATCTACATAGTATTTTGCAGACATGCATGCCTGTGCTTTCTGGCCTTAGGCAAGTAATGGGTTGCAAGCCATGTGGCTGCAGAAGCATAGTGCTGGACTGTGGTTTGTATGAACTGCTTCCCCTTAAGTCAGATTTAGCAACAGGCTGAGTGGTTATGTGGCTTTTTAGTGAAGCTGCCCTGTGGCTGGCTGATGTCGAGTCTGTGTTTGCTATGGACTGTGCCCAGGATGTGATTATTTTGATGTTGAAAATGACAGATTCTTGGTTACCTGCATACATCTGTATTTAAGATCTTAGTTACAGGCATGAAGGCATGAAAATGTCAGAATGTGAAAATCCCAGCCCGTTTCTGGAATATCAATGCCTCTTTAAAGCAACTTTGTGTAGACATTGATAAAGCACAAATCTAGATTATTATGTGATGACCTGTCACAAATATTTTGCTTGAATCTGGGGAAGTTATCACCAGCTAATGAGATATCAGCCATTTGGCGCATGGGCTCAGGCAGAGAGAGGTTGAGTAAGAAACTAGAGTCACGCAATTAACAGTAGAACCCATTTGTCCACATGGAAATGCTGAAGTCCCAGCAGAAATTCTCTTTGCCGTGCAGTCTGTACAAAATACCATGTCAGAAAAGGACTGGTATACTTGTCTGACATTTTAGGACTATAATAGCCTGTTGATATTTATTAGTTCACCCCTTTCTAACCCCTGCACATATTTGCTTCTCAACATAGTTTTGCCGTATTCAAGACTCCGATGTCATGTTTTTTCAGCTTAAATAACCACCTTCTTGAAATAGAGAATTTTAATGAAAAATTCATGTTTCAAATTCTGTGAGAAAGGCAAACTGCATGCACATCTTTGAGAAGGAAATTTAGCAAGTGAATTGTAACAACACAAGATAGTCTTATTCATAGGAGGTAGCGGAAAAATGTCTAAAGTACTAAAACTTATATTTTTCAGAGTGCTTAGATGCTCCAAATTCAAAAGAGACAAAAATCTTTTATTTTTACAATACTGAAGTCCAGTATTAACTTCCATGTGAGCACATCAATTATTTTGGAAGTCTGTAATCATAGTGCTGTTCGTTGTCAAGGACACAAATGAAGTGGCCTCACAACTGAAGAAAACTCCTGTCCTACGCCATTAAATATTAATTTTCACTGTTAGTAAAACTGAGGCATAAAAACCTACCCTATGTGTACATATGCACATAAATAGGGGTTTTTTGTATCTCTGAGGTCTTAAAGCAATGTGACAATTGAGTGAAATCACGTCAGCTAAAAATGACTGCAATTCCACAACAGCACTCAATATATATCAGCATTAAAATTTATACTGTATAGCACCAGAGAACTCTGACTGAACTAACAGAAAGGAGAAAACTATGAAATGTTTATTTTATTATTTGTATAACATTTTCCTTGAAAAAAATCAGCATCATCAGGCAGCAGAAAAACTCATTGTCAGTAAATATTGAATAAACGCAGAAATATCGCGGTGCAAGAATCACTCTATCTTGTTAGAATAAAAGTTAATAAAAACTTGATCTATGAATAATTTGAGTAGAAATACCAGGATTATAAAAACTAGTTGAATATTCACGGAGACAGTGTTCTTTATAAAATTAGCACTTGGGCAAAAATATAAGAGGTTATACAATAATTTTGTACCTTGGTTCTGTAACGTGAGAATGAAGAGCTGTCAGGTGGCTTTCAGCCCCGTTGTAATCATGCTTAGAAGGCTGTTAAAATCAACCATTGCTGAATTAAATGTGGGAAAGTTTGTTAAGAATGGAAATGTAGATGCAAACAGTCAGCGGTTGTTCACCATAGAAGTATCTTGCTAAAGTTCAGAGTGCAAAGCCTGAACAGAGCTGTAATGGCAGCTGTGATAATGAGAAGATACCTATGATATAAGGGGGTGATTCTCCTGGTGCAGTTCTTCATCTCTCCTGACTGGAACATCTTAAACACCTTCAAACTACTATGAGTTCTCACTGAGTTTTAAGGATTGTAATTATTAGGTGAAACTTGCAGAAAGAAGTGGAGATATGTGGAAGATATAAGATGATTTTGCAACAGTGCAAGCAGAAGTGGAGACTCTGTATGCCTGAGCTGTGTGCAGGTCATGGCATAGTGCAGCAGTAAGTTCTCGTTCTGTGTAGCTGCTGCAGTAAACACAAACAGTAGGATAAAAAGAAATGGGGAAAAACAGGGAACTAGACATATCTGATGGCTTAATGAGTGCTTTTATCTTCATGTTCTTCCATTTAGTACCTGGCTTTCCCTGGGTGGTTCCTCTTGAATTTGAAACATTCTAAAAAGAAAATTATATAAAATCTTGGGAAATTAGGGCCCAAAGTGTTACCTAAGATAAACCAAAGCAGCTCAAGTGTACCTTGACTTCGTTGCCTGCAAAAATACCCTGTGGAAGCATTCAGTGACACCAAATATTACAGTAAGCATAACTCCTGCGGGCCTCTGCCTTGTAGACTGGCTGGTGGAGAATTCTCCTGCTGGCCTTATATTTCTGCAGTGTGTCCCTCAGCCTAGTGAAATGCTTCCAAAGGACTATCTGACATCTTTATGGCTTCTGTAATACCAGTGTAAGAAACCCCCAAATGAAGGACTAAAGCTTTGATCATATAACTCAAGAGGAATTTGTTTTTACTGTTGATTTTGTAGATGTGTAGAGGAGGGAAGCCATGTAGCCCAAACTCAGCAAAATTCAGCTGTTATTTCCAGGCAGTTCCAGCCTGAGGGGAGGGTTTATGAATTAGGTGGTGAGATCTACAAAAGGGGAGAAGCTCCTTTTGAATGCTGTGGGAGTAAATGGCTTTCATGGACAGACAAACAGCTGTCAGCTACCTGAGGAGCAAGGAGCTGTGCATTGCCTGAGGCAACAGATCGTTGTAGGTTAAGGGAGCCCTTGGTGATTTGCTTTGGTAAAAACTGTATTGAGCAAAACCTGTAACTTCCTCCAAACACTTACAAATCCACGAAAAGTGAGGCATTCCTTCTTTGAGATATTACTTTAAAAGGCCCACGGCATTTTACGTACTAGGATTTCAACCTGATATGCAGCTTAAATAGAGACCAGAAATTCATTAAAATCTCTTTTCCTGTTTTGGACAAAAGGATGTCACTCTGACCGGTTTTCAGCAGTACCCCTGAATTGCACTGAAATGTAATTATTGATAGCTTTAATCTAACTCAAATTAAAAAGCACACTGTTCAATTTTCAAAGAAGCAAAACCTTACAAAAATGTTATTAATTCCAAATTAATTCAAATACACAATAGTGTAGTTTTATTCATCTTTCCTAGGAGTTCATTTATGTTGATTGAAGGATTTATTTGTTTGGAGTTTCAATGTCTTTGATAACAGAATATCAATATAAGTACTTACTTGGTAGAATGTAATTTTCATGTGTTTTTCATTACTATTATTTGCCTTCCTGCTCTGGTAGTGTGCTTTCTGGATACGAATTCTAGTGATAAATAGAGAACTGTGACCAGTGACAAATTACATGTCTAAAACCAAGGAAAATAAATGAAGGAGGTATTATTTTTGTAACTGCTTGATACTGCATTTTGCCATTCTTTGAATGGGCTCATCTGTCTCTCTAATGGCAATAATTTATTTCAACTATTTTTTCTACATTTTTACTGCTTTGGTAACAGAAAAGTTTACCATTTTGATGTAAAAGTCTACATTTAATTGATAATAATTAAATAAGAGTGTGGGAATAGTTCCTTTCATTCACGTTGGGATTTAGTTCAGGGAGTCTAATCTGCTGTTAGCAGATCCTAATGTTATAAATTTCACTATAGTAGAAGTAGGGCAAGTAATCAGCAAAACTTTCTTGTTTATGTGCATGCAACTTGATGAATATGCAGATGAACCCTGTCACCATCTTTGGTACCAGAGGAAAATTGTTTATGACTCCTGGATATCGGATATCATCAGCTGGTTTATTTATAGCACAAAAGCAAAATTAAAAGCAATGAATGTCCCTATCATGTTAATTAAACAGGTTAAAATGCTACATTTTAAATCGCTGTGATGTCAAGATTATGATCATTGGTAAGAGGATGGAAAGTATTAACATTTTCCTGGGAGTTAAACTGTATCCATTCATCTGTTAATGGATTGGTGGCTGGAATAATAAATATTGATTTGTCTTGGGATGTAGATGTGAGGTTTGGGGATTTGATGTGATGTTCCCGAAGCAGGTATCACTGCCTGTTATATGGGTTACATATTCCAGTAATTCAGTTCTTGCTACACATTTTTGTATGTTCCCATTTTATTTTATGCTCTCCAGGTGCTTGTGCATCTCTTGTTCATATCTATTTCACATATTTTCCCCATTTTCCTTGCCATTTCACTATCCCACTTCTATCACTCAATTTTCTACAAACCTTTTCTTTTTCTTCTTCTACCTCAATGTCTTGTTCGCTCCCCCCTCTACAGTTTCTTACTTTTCTTGCCTCCTCCCCATCCTCCCTTCCTTATACTTCTCTGTCATCCAGCTCTTCCAGTCTTCCATTTTAATGTTTTCACCCTCTTCTGTTTACCTTTGGCATATCTGTTTCCAAGCTCCCTGCGCCTTTCTCCACCGCGCTCCAGTTCTTTGTTCTTCTCTCTTGTGCTGTTTCCTGTGTACTGCCAGCCAACCAGCTATGCTTGGGGCATTAGTTATTTGAGACAGAAAGCAGAAACCAGGAGACTGATCACTGAAGTGAGGAGCAATATGACACCCTTCTCTTCACTTGGGCCCATGCCCTGTACTTACCATACCCCTCGAAATATTACCTGTACCCAGGTCACTGCTGTCCACATGGCACAGTCCCATGTTCACCGGCAGAAGTGATGATGAGGAGCTGTCCAAGGTATGGCTCGTGGTCCCATCTGTCTTGTCCCATCCTGTCCTGCCCTGTCCTTCTACCTCTTTGTCCTTCAGCATTTTGGCATGGAACTTTTCAAGAAAGTGGCTGAAGATGTAGTCAGGAAGCCTCTCTTTCTCTCATCCTAGTAACTCCACTGATGTCTGTGGGGAGGTATCTGTTATCTGTGACCAGCTAATAGAATCCAGGATAGCAATCTCAGGGTGCTGGAGTCAATAGATGGTTGCAGTGCAGGCAGCTCGAACACCACTTTAGCTGGGTAAGATAAGGAACATAGTGGAAAGCAGTATCTCTTATTGCAAAGTTTGGCAGAAGAAACATGCAGTTTATGCATGGAGATGGAATTACAAAGAGATCACCAGTGTCCTGCTTCCCTAATTCCTTGCCTAGTTAGATTTCTCAGATATGCAGGTATGTTTTTCTACATCAAATTCATACCATCCAGTTTGATTGTTTTTAAGTGTTGGGAAAATGCATTTAAAATGTGTTTCTGTGCATTAGTGTCAATATTGGGAACTGACACCTAAGGACACTTTTCCAGTCTGTTGACCCAACCTTTCATTTACAATATATGTAATGGATATCTGGTGTATCAAAGATGTGGTGAGAGATACTGACAGGTACAGGGGATCAACCTTCACCTCTCCTTGTATGAAACAATTCTTTGTTTTCATGGACATTCTCAACTAAGTAATCTCATTTCTTGCCTGGAATATTTTCATCATCTGTTTGATGAAGTAACAGCTCTACACAGAGGATTAGGGAAAGTTTGTCTGTTTTTCAGTTTGCTTAATTTGTGCATTTGAGAATTCCTTGTGTGTATTTAGTTTGTTCCTCAAGAGGTTCAGTTTCTCACTTGTTTATGTGACTCTTTCCAGGAGTGATATTCCCAAAACCTAGAAAAATAGGATTATAAAACCACCTTCTAAAAAGCAGAAGAGTGGCATTGGCAGAGATCATTAAAAAGTTGTTGTTTCTGTCATTAAAATTTTTCCACACTGTTTTTTTTTTGTCTCTCATAAGATCTCTGCCCTGAAGTTTACGCCTTTGTAAAATGGAGGCAATGTCCTTTGCAGCCTTAGGAGATGGTATGAGTGTTATGTAAATCATAATTGATTCAGTACTGTGAGATCATTAGAAGAAAGTCTGTTGTTGTTACTGTGAGTTACTGTAACTCTAAAGATGCTCAACTGGGTACAATTTCTAACAACATTGACTGAGTCCTCCTCCCAGAGGAGCCATGGGACTCCTCCACTGTCCCTAGAATTTTTAGGATTAGGTGGGGTAACAAGAGGTTCAGCCCCTACTCTGTCTAGTCTGTTCCGGTCACACAATCACTGAATGACAACACGGCAATTCTTCGCTCCTTCTGTGTCTCCAGAAAAATTTCCAAATAATATATAAAGTTCCTCTAGGAAACAGTGAACCTGAGGTTGTGACTTCCAATGGGTATTTTCCATGGCTAGTGTCTTTTCTAATGCAATGACACATTTTTAATGGCACAATGAGATGATTTTTCATGTAGAAATTTCACAAAACAAGAAATATAGGTCATTATTATTAGCACTGTTCTATGAATTATCTCACCAATTTTCCCTTTAAATTTAACATGTAAGATTATTATAGGTATGTTATAATTTAGCATTTTTTATGATACTTAAATTCTCAAGTACTTTTCTTCCTCCATATATTCTGAACCTCTAAGGAGTTTTTTAAAATGTAAAATAGGAAAGACAAGAAATAACGGTTGGCAAAGCCATGCTGAGATTTTTTTTATATGCATCAGCTATTTTTCCGATTTGTTCCTGTTATGAAAATGTGGTGAATCAGTAGTGTTAGCAGTGTGATGATCAAATGTCTTGAATATCAGTTCTGAGTAAGATCAGCATTTTTATTTTGGAAAACAGTTGAATATGGGAGAAATGGAAGCCGATTCTTAAGTCATGGTATAAAAAATAATTATAGTCACTTGTGATTTATAAAAACTATTCCTAAAAATGTACCTCTGGCATGGAAGAGAAATTTGCCAGGTTAAGTGTAGTATTCCTCTGTGGTTTTTTACTTGAGGAGTTGTGTGGACTCTAGGGATAGGAGGGAGGACACTTCCCACATGGCTCTGTAGATGCAAGTTGCAGTGATTCAAAGGTTGCCTCTGCTGCCACAAGATCTATAGTGAATAGGTTACTTCACAATAAAAAGGAGAAGAGAGAGTCTTTTTCTGAGTTATTTGCTGCTAGTTAATCCACCCCAAGAAAGAAGAATTTCAATAAGATACAGAGCAGAGAGGTGCAGATTACACATGATATAATGGGACATGCATTACTACGGCATTAAATGCAAAAATGAAAAGGAAGTATCCATAGCGCTTCCTCACCCTTGACCTTTTCCACCTCCTCAACCTACTCAAAGTCTGGGGAGTGAAACACTACTTTAAGTGCTATTTTTATCTGGAATGGATTTTACAGTAATCAGTATATCAGGACAACACCATTTCCCTCAAGAGCTTCTCTGTAAAAACTGGTGAAAACCAACAGCAGTCGTTTGCTCTCACTTCCAGTCTCGAGTGTGTAACCTCAGATGGAAGAATCCTGCTGAGTTCTTCGCTCCAATGAATCCTCACCTGCACTTAAATGCTGCAGATGGCATTAGTCACTCACTTACATTTGATAGCATCAGTGCCTTCAAATGATACTGACCTGCTCCCTGTGCTGTGCTCTTCGCCTTCTACTGGTTTGTGAGAATTGTTGATGAGAATTGGGCCTAAGCAACTTGTTCTGTACGAGTGCAGCCAGGGTGTGTGTGGAAATGTTGGTTACTGCTCAGCTCAGATGGTAGAAGTTTCACTGGGATGCCTAAGGGAAACTTTTACATCTTCAGTTACTGATTCTGCCCTCAAAATTTTCAGGCAATTATGCTCTGTTTAGTGCCTGGGACACTAATGGTATTCATTAAAACAGCCACAATCCCTTCAAAATGTGTTGCTTAATAAACAACCGTGCTGAGCAAGAACAAATAAACAAAAATGCATGTTTGGTTTCTTCATGTTTTCTTAGGAAATGCAAAGAAACAAAGGAAATAATTTTGTGACTTTGGTTAATGGAAAGTACCCGATATTTCTTTATAAATATTTACCTATTTATATAGGTAATCTACCATGTAAAACCTGACTATTTTAACATAATCACTTCTTGGATTAGTACTGTATTACACTTAAAAGGAAAAAATCTGGGTGCAATTGAGGGTAAAGACTTCAGACAAACTGTATTTTAAGGTATTTAATGAGGAACTGCATCCCTTTGTCTTTCTAAAGAAACAGCTTACTGAAATGAATATATGGTCCCCTTTTTAGCCTGAAGAAAAGGGTAAATGGAACAAAAAAAGTTAAATCATACATCTATAAAGCTCACATTTATTTGTTATACCTACAGGACAGTTTTGTCTAGAATTTCCTGAGATTTTTTTTTTGGAGATATCTTTCAAATGTTCATTTCTGAAATTTGGATTCAGCTTTCAAAGCATCAAACTTTGCTATAATGGTATTGATATTTTCTGCCCCACTGGTATTGCTCACATCATTTCAGTACCATATAATATTAGGTCATTACTATAAAACGTATCTTTTTAAGCAGAAAAAGAAAGACCCAAGAAGGCATAGCCAGGAGAAAATGATTCTGTCTCTCTGCTTGAGTGAAGGGAAATGTCATCACAGATCAGACTACACATGCATAATATATGTATTTTTTTCCTCTCGTTTTCTCTCAATCAAGTCTGATTTTGAGGGGAAACTGAAAAAATAATGGACAACTGGAAATTGCTGGACTATCTTGGTTTAGAATGCTTTTAGTATTATTAAATGAATTAGTTATGGCATCAGGGGGAGAACAGCTGCATTCTGAACCAGAAAATAGCCTGATTCTGCCTTCATTTTTATTTTAAGCCAGTGAAAATAGCAAATGACTGAAGTCAATGCATCTAATGAATCTTTCAAAATACCTTCCTGGCAGGAACTACTGAAAACATAGCCACCTTGTGTGCAAAAACCACTAGAACCAAATATTGCTTCCTGGGGTTTCAGAGCAGCTTCTTTCATTTCCAGTAGGATTTGGGAACATAGTCTAATGCTTTGTTTTTATGTCTCTTCAGACTACACATTAGAGAAAGAAAAGGTTACCAGTTCAGCAAATTTGTAGAGTTCCACTGAGTAAAGGAGCTGACTTAGTATAGTTATAATGCAGAAGACCATTTGGAGCACTTTGTAAGAACAAAATACTCATTCCCTTACAACATGTGTTTTAGACATTTATTTACTGTATATTTTAGGTCATACTAATTTTAAAATTTGAACTAGACAAAGGACCCTATAAGGTCGTATTTCTCTGAATGTCCTGTGTGCTTGCCCCAAACATGAGATCTGGAAAAACGGGGACAGTTGCTCTGAAGATGCAGCATCAAAGGGAATATTTACTTTGAAATATATAAAGTTGTCTTCATCTTCCTCTGTCAGGGTTTTCCCCCTCCTGCTTCTAAAGGCAAGACTATCTTGGCACCTATAATGCAAAATGTGCTGTGGTGAAAATACACAAGGTTGCCTGGAGAATAACTCCATTTTATCATTTATACAAAGCCTATTAATGCTGGAAAGAAAACTGGTCATTGTGGAGTGTTTGATGGTCAATTGATATTTTTTTAATGCTATCAGCCTAGCAGTGCAGTGATCTGTGTTTAATGAAAATAGCTGTGTAAGGAAAAAAGGACTCATGGTAAAGCTGTATTAAACATCTTTCACAGAAGAAAAGGGGTAATTTTGCCACCTCCCCAGTGGGATGGCTATTGCAAAGTTCTTGGATGTCTCATGAGCACTGTTCTGTTCTCCTATTCTTTGTCCAACACTACTCTCCCTTAGTGCTGTATTCTTCCATGTCACATGGAAGTCACAGACATCCGGGCCAGATATCTGGGCACAGATTAATTCTGCCCAAGTTTAGGTACTCAGTGCCCAAGTTTTCCATACAGTTCATGGAAAGAGTGGGTGTGTTCTTTGAGACAAAGGCATCTCCAGAAATCAGTTCAGGTTTTAGGAGGACCAAATATACTCCCTAAGTTCTTTTGTAGTCAACAAATTATTGTTGGAAGCTCTTAGCTGAGGTGCTTCAGTTAAATAACTGAATTTGGACAAATCCAGGCCTTGGCATGTATTTTATCCCCCAGGTTATGCCAGGCAAAATCTGTCTCTTAGAGTGTCAGAAATTAATTAGCAAAGAATGCATCCCGCATATGTAACATTGAACACTGAGAGTTGCAGTCTTTAGAATGTATCTTCAATTAGTGTCATGTCAAGTTATGTTTGTGGCAGAAACACACACATATGACATTTCATAGGCAGTATGAAATCACAAGCTCGTATTTCACAGAGTAGAGTCCTCCTTGTTACAGCAGCTTGTGTTTGTGTGAAGGTTCATCTGCACTGCAGTTGTGAAAGCACACCCGGCAGCACTGATTCCACGGCTCTCTGCCCCACCATGGCAACTAGTACATTCAGCTCAGTGCAGACCTGCTTTTACCTTGTTCCAAAAAGGACACTTTTGTTGCCCATGGACTTGTCAGGGATAAAAGAGGTGATAAATTTGTGGGGGTTAAACTTCTTGTCCTTTCTCGGTAAGAGCCAGTCAGTTTAACTGCACTCTAACGTTAAACTCCCAGGTACGGACTGTGTTGTATGATGCAAGTTCAGCACAGAGCTACATTTGCTCTGAAATATCTAATAAACTGTTACATTTCTTTCTCTCCAATAGGATAATGGACCCCTTGAAAATTACTGACTTGGTCCTGATAGTTTTCTATTTAAAAAGGAAAAGAAAAATTTGACTCACATTACCACAGAAACAAAGCTAACCAAAGAGGAAAATCTGCATGATATGGCACAGTGTGTTTTTAGCACCTCTCATCCTTAGCTCTAAAATGAACTCTAAAATGCTAATTTTCTATTTCAAATTGCTGGTGGTGTAATTAAAATAGACATTTTTACTGAGATTACATACTCCTCCTTTTTACAGTGCTATGATATTTTAATATATGATAGTCTTCAGTCCTGAGTGTACTAATGTACTACCTTGTGAAAAGCTGTTATGGCTATATTCACTCAAAGTCTAATTTGTGCATGCATAAATAAATATAAATAAATACATATATATACTGTTTTCATGGCCTACTTCAGATCTCTCTATTAACAAAAATCAGTCAGAGAATAGGGACACACAGTTTAAGAATGGTATGTTTCAAATCTTCCTGCTTAATTTAAATAGATTTCTTGAAATAAATTGAACTTTCAGGCAAAGGAGTGAAGAACTCCTGTTTATACTAGGTTAGAAATATGCAAAAATTCCAGCCTTCCCTTAAATTCACTTCTGCTCCAATGCTGCATTTACCTCATTCTAATCTTTCAAATTCAGCAGGAAAATAAATATACAATTCTCTCCTATGTGTAGTCCAAAGAGGAAGGATGGTAATCATCCCAGACATTATGTGGATACGTTCCCTGGATGCTGCCATGGGAAAGCCTGCTCTTTGTAGCCTGCTCAGAATTGTTTGCCTGCAGTTACAGTTGTGACATCGGGGCATCTTCTGCCTACAAGTTCGAGCTTCACAGCACCAGCAGCACTCTGCACCATTGGTCTGTTGTATTACAGGGGACATTACAGCAATTCTCCTTCCCTTTAGATTTTTTACCTTCTGAACAAATGAATTTGCCACATGTGTCACTGAACATCATGAGGAGTAAAATCTCCCTGTTTTGGACAATATCTTTGCTAGGGAAAATCTTTCGTCTTCAGGGTACGAGTCATAAATTGACAGTTTCTCAGTGTGATTTCAGCCTTGCTAGAATTTCTATTGAAGGGTGAAGGGTTGCTTTTTACAATGAATACTGAAGAAGAAAAATATTAAGAATATAAGATATCCCTTATGCAAAATTCGCTAAATTTGGATAAAGCTGAAAATGTTTATTTTTCAAGTGGACAATCTCGTACAGAAATAGCAGAAAGATCTTAAAGAAAAGCAAAAATACGTGAAATTCAGTAGGAATATCATTGCTGTTCTAGAGTAAATACTACAAAATTGTACCAAATGTGTTAATATACACTAAATTCAATGACATTTTCTCAGGGGGGATCAACATATCATGAGTCCTTGGGGTCTTCTTTACAGTTACAGCTACAGACAGCTTTCAGTTCAGATAAAGTGATGTCTGCCTCTGTAACTGCTGCATCTCAGCTGTGCACACTGCATGTGAAGGTTGCCCACGTATGTGTAGCTTCACACTTCTTTATAACTTTGCCCAGTTTCATGTGTATCAATCCATATTCATATTCATGCACTTGCAATTAGCCTGCTGTTGGAACCCTGAGAATAAAAATGTTAGTGTATAAGGGGAAGTGAGGGAAAGGATGTACATTTGTCCTCCATTGTACGATTAAGGACTCAAAAACAATCAATGGATGTACCACTAACTGGATAAACATACAGCACAAAGAAACCTTGCTCTCTTTTTTTTAATATCTAACAACAACTGCAATAAAAAAGAAATAATAATTTTTTGTATTACCCTCTAGAGAACATATATTGCAAGGCACAATATAAAGGGTGGGGAATAGGCTGAATATGCTTGTGAAGAGTGTTTAATTAGAATAGAGCTGATCTCTTTGCAGTAGCATACTTCAGAAGCAACTGTACTGCAGTGAGGGAGTAATCCCAGCACACACTCAAAATCAGGCCAGTCAGATTGCTTCTGTATTTCATGTTAGGCTCAATTAAGTAGCTGTTTCAAATGTTTTTGAGGTGGTATTATCAACAACTGGAAAGATAGTACTGCTCTTCAGTACTAAGGCTCATTTTTGTCTGCATTTGGCTCCTTCACAGTTTTTCTATAGCCTAGAAAGCACTCAGTAAAGGAGAAGATGGAAGCAGAGACTGACATCCAGGCATGTTTTTTAAGAGCATCTTTAATAAGAGAGAGGACAAGCATTTCACTCTGTTCACTCAAGCAGAACAAGTTACGATATGTCACTAATGCAGAGTGCATGGGCACATGAACCCAAGCATGCTTCCTGCTCTGCTGTCTGCTTTTATCTGTGTGGTGGATATCGCACAGAAACAAAAAGGACGTGAGCCATTTTATTTCAGTCTCTGCAGCTCCTCAGTCAGGAGCGCCATAGATTTTTTTTTTCTGCTAGGAAAAAGATGATCTCCATACAATTGTATGAAGAGAAAGCGTGCAGCTTATTTATTCTTTCAAGTCAACAAATAGGTCAACCCTGATGTCCAGACAGGTTTCTGTTTGCTGCGCCTGGCCAGCCCCTGCGCTGCTCCCCGGGAGCGTGTGCTGGCTGCGGGCGCTGCTGCGCGGGGCTGGAGCCCTCTGCCGAGCGCTGCGCTCCCTCCGCGCAGCTGCGCTCCTTGTCCTGTCGGGCTCTGCTCCTTTCCTCTCCATGTCTTTTCATGGTGCAGGAATATGTCATTAGTATTTTTATCCAGCTTCCCGACTGCTCTGGGGGATCCTTGTGCAGTGCGAACTGATGGCGAGGGTGAGGAAAGGAGGCCCGGACAGGGCTGCCCGAAGCACGATGGGCCCGGGCTGGGGCTGCGGGGGACGAGCATGGGCGGTGGTGGCAGGGCCTGGGACACAACAAGAGTGACACCAAGGCCCACGTCCACTCCTAGCCCTGGAGGCCGGGCAGTCAGACAGGAATTCTGATATGGGAGATAGAAGTCTGTTGTCTTTTGAGCATAATTGATTTATAAAACTCAATCAACAGTGATTTGCATTGCTCCTTACTTGGCTGTGAGGGACTGTCAGTCATGTGTGCATAATCCTGTTTCAGTTGGCACCAGCAATTCCTGTTGGGATTTTCCACTGCATCGACACAGTGCATTCAGTAGTGACTATGCATCAAACTTACTCAGTCAAAAAAAAGCCTCACATATTTGACTTTTTTTTTTTTTAAATTCTCAGTAAATTCATGTAATGTATAAGCAGTCACATGCTATTAGAACTCTTCATGCTTATCCCATTATTCCTCTTACTCTTGGCAGCAGCTGCATGCGGGCAGACAGCCACCCAGAGCAGCCTCTCGCCGTGCTGCCCATTGTCCCGGCTCTCCCCAGCCCAGTGCTCTGCCATGCCCTGCCTTTTCCTTTCATTGCCTTTTTAAAATACTTTGGGCACCTTATTTTCCTTCAACATAAACATTTAATTTTGCTAAAAGCATGTAAGGTAGTTTGTTTACATAAATGCCTAATGCATATGGATACTTCCTAAAGACTCTTGTTACTTTGTACCTGGTTCTATTAATGTTGATTTAACAGGCATAACGAGTAACTGATGTTGCTAAGGATGGCAATAATTTTTAATATTTTTAATTACCGAAAATTATCTATCCTCTGGAAGAAATGAGATTGAAATATGCAGTGAAATGTTTTTTAATGCATTGGGGAATTGAATATATTACAAGAACTCACACAGATGAAATGCTGATTAGTATTTAGGAAGACTAATTATAGCTAAAGATTGCTCTGCAGAGCAGAGGTTGATATGCAGCCTTGCTGTGTCTTCAGAAATCTTTAGAGTGTGGGACATACAACAGACTTTACCTTTTCTGAAGTCTGGTACATGTGTATTTGTACAGCTTACAAAATGCTTTTCGTATGCAGTGAGTGATGGATTGGTATGTAAATAAGGAGCCAAAGCATCACACAGCTGTAGCAAAACTGGATACAAATTCCCTGGAAAAATAGAGTCTGATTTCTAAGGGTGTTCTCTAACAGGATGAATCTGTGCAAAGCTTGCAGGATGTAAACAGTAATGCTTTTGCTGATGTCAAGGGCTTTGTGTGTGTGGAATAAAGTGTACTGGAAGGCAATATATTGGATTTTTTTTTAAATCGATATTTGCATATTTTCTTCAAGTAGGTTTTTCTTCTAATATACAGTTGCAAACTCACAAATTATTTTTGGATTTTGACAGAAGATACTTTCTGCAGTAGAGCTGTTCAGTTCAATTTATGATGCTTTTTCGTACTGAACTTTGCATACATTTGAATGCACTGTAGCACCAAGAATGTTTAAGCCTTAGGGCATAAAATGATCAGCTACTCAGAACAGGAAGAAGTTCATCCTTCTACTAAACAATACATTGTTGGAGTTAAATGTTTTCTGGAGCAGCAATGGTTGTTCAGAAAAGATATAAAGCTGGATAGGTCTTTGGTCTTTTCTTACATAGTGCTTCCAATTATTCTAAATTGCTATTGACAGCTAAAATGGAAGGAAATGTTGCAAATGTTGATCCAATACTTGCTTCCTTTATACAACATGTTCTATTGAAGGCAGTTGGATAAAACTCGAAAGTATTAGGATTTGGTTCAGAATATCAGTTTTATAAAAATGTAGAATACTAAATAGGTGTTCAGTAATATTTATCAGAAAAAAATGGTAGAGCATATTTCATTCTCCAGATTCTCCAGCCACCAAAAATTCCATTTCATAAAGCCTTTTTCTCTGAAAATAGAAAAGGAAACAGCAAATCCAGTAAATGCCCCAGTGACCAAAGCATTTCTGCTGAAGTCCCTGATTTATATTGGTATATTGCTAGATGGCTATAATGCCCTTCTGCCTAATGTAGTCCCTCACTCCAAGCTAGACACCCAGAATGGGATAATTCCCATTCAACTGATTCATTCAACTGATAAGGCAGTTGAAAAAGGAAGAACTTAAAGTGCTTACTGAAATATTTTTTCCTAACTGAAATAACAGTCAGTGAAGTGACATAACTAAAGCACGTCATCCCAATGATGACTGAGTTCTCAATGGAAAATTGGCATGTGGCCTTTGGCCTATGTGATGGAAGAGCAAAGCAGTTCGTATGCCCAGAGCTGAGACCTCTGAGAAACAGATGCACCTTTGTCATGGTCCAGGTACAGAAGGAAACAAAAGGCATTGGGAACATGAAGAGATACAGGTATAGATAACAGGAATGGGTAGAAGTACAAAGGACACAGGTACGAGCTTCTTTTTCAAATTTGCACTTGTGTAGCTATTGCTAAAAGATCTTGATCTCCTGTGTGAAGTCATTCTCAAGCCATATGCCTTAGTTTCCTGGGAAAGACTTTCAATAATGAAACTGATGCTAAGTATGTGTGAAACACAGGAATATGGGGTTCTAAAGCAAGTGTCATTCCTTGTAGTAATGCCTGTTTGGAAAGTATGGCTGTAAAATTTTACAGGATTTGTTTTCAACTTGCTCTTGCCCAGCCCCTCCCCCAGGATACAACATCGCGGTCTAATATGTTGGAAAGGAAATGACCTTGGCAATGTATTTTATTATCAATGACAATGTAATTTTTTTTCTACTAGACATATTTCCTAATATGTGTCACTGGTGGCGTACCATTCATAAAATCCAAACACAGAGGGGTCTTCTTATAGGAATTATGACCTCCAGCTTCCTACTAGCTTTCTGCCACCTAGTTACTCTGAGGTTTCTTTTATGTACTTTAGAAATACTTTGAAAAACTCGTTGTTCTTGGAAATCATCAATTACATATTTGTGTATCTTTGGATAGTTTGAAGAAAGCAATTATTCAAACTAAAATGGAGAGACATTTTGGTAGAGACTGACTGGTGAGGCAGTAGTGAGAAACTAACCGCTGTAAAACCACTCAGAGACAGGCTCACGTGGTGGACCTGTGGTGTCAGCAGTACCTATTCCCTGTTTTTTTCGATCCATCATCCCCATTCCTAACTGCTGTGTACTCTGCAAAATTTTTCTGATGTACCTATTTGAAGTGCCAGGAGACCGAACCATTGTAACTTAAAATCTCATTTTGAACAACTTGAAAATCTGTTTTGAAACTCACTATATCTATGAGTAACAAGCAAGCTTTCAAGACAGCTGAAGCTAGCACTTCATTAACTAGTAAGTCTGGATGGACACCCATGTAAACAATTCCAAAGACCATTTTTAAAACATATGAATTACATCTCAAGTAATCCCTTCACCAAATATTTGAAATTATGCACGAAAGTATGCAAAGTGATATCCCCAAAGCAAAGCCAAAAATTTGTTCAGAAAATAGCAATATCTTGAGATCTGTCTTTCTGCACATTAAGGCCAAAAGTCCAATTCATTTCAACAGTAAAAGCAAGGTCATTAGTCCTTTCTTTCTACGAATGACAAAAAGAAATTTAAAAATGCCCTTATCAAGAACCATTAAGTTCTCTTCCAGAATGTTTCAGGTATCACAATTCAAGTTGTCCTTCAAATGTCTGTGTCAGATTTCAGTGAGGTAGTCACCGCCCGTTCTATTACTAGTGCTGCCTACCTTGATAAATTTCTATTTGTATCACATTCTTTTTAAAGATGTGCAGCAAGATGTTAATTTGTCTTTCCATCTATCTCTTGTACTGTTTTTATTGCAATAGCATCTGGACCTCAGGAACAGACATTATATTAATTCTAGTTAAAACAAAACCAGAATAAACTTGTGACTGTCTTTGACAGTGGGGTGCATTTACACTCTTTTTTACTGTGTGGCATGTAGCATTTATTCATTTTGTTTAGGGGAGTTAGCTAGAAGCCTAGTAGAAGTATAACTCATAGCTGTAGCTAAACTGAAGATGGATCGTGGCTATATCCATAGTCAAAAACTTTTTAAAAGGTCAGTTTCCAACACAATATGTGCAAAATTTTGAGCTGTATGCTTAATTGATTAAAAGTCATTTTAGGCTGCATCCCTCTTTGCTCACACAGTTGTTCTTCCAGAGCATGCTAAAGCTTTCAGTGGTTCATTCAAATGAAGTTATGTCATCGCACATTTTCAAGGGCTGCCATTGTCCCAGTAGTCTTTGTTAGCTGCCTACAAGCCTTGTATTTTCTAGTAAGTGCCTTGAGGTAGGAACACTTACATGGACATTTTCTGATCTCACTACAAAGACCCAACAGGCAGTTGTGGTGGTCACACAATTTTGACATTACTCACTAGAACTGCTTTTACACACTGATTTGGCCCACCTAGATTCTGCTTCATCCACAGCAGCCCTTCTTATTTCTTTAGAATCTGTCACATCTTTAATTGTGAACTATCATTTCACTTTATTTAGATTTATATCCCTTTTCTGGCTAGCAAGTTCTTCTTGATGCTGGTATCCTCATCACAACTGCTACTTCAACAAGCTTTCCTTTTAGATGTTCTTTTCCTTAATGCAAATACTTTTCAGGTGTTGCTTACTGTTGGGGTTTTTTTAAATACTTTATCTTAAAAGTCATATTTTAGCAGCTATGTCACTGACTCACTTGATGATACTACTTAATATTATCTTTTGTGTCTGCTTACAATCCCTTCCTTAAAATGTCTCATCAGAAAAAAGTCCTCTATTGAGTGGCCAAGCAACCTAAACCCTTCCTTCTAAGATTAGACATTGAGTCACCTTGCAGTTTATTTAATCCTGTATTTCATATATGTTCATTCTCCTGGGTTTGGAAGAATTCCATTAAAGACCAGAGAAGGCAGTGTTTCCCACCTGGCAGCTCTTTGATCCTGTTCTTGATGAAATTTTGCAGTGACATTTATCAGCATGAAGTAGGATTAATGAATGCTTCTGTTCTCCCATGAGAACTTTTTGTAGCTCAGGACAAGTATTCTTGCTCCTGCCACACCATCTTTGCTTTCCTCCAGATCAGCTTTGATGACTTGCTCACAGACTCTTCAATGAAAATCCTCTATCATTCATACATACCTGGTTTTCATGTTGTAAATCTGCTTCGCACCTTAATCTGCTGTTTCTTCATCCCTTATTTTTGTCTTCTAGACTCTGTTATGATTTTCTGTATAATGCAAATCATTGTCCTCATGATCCTGCTTATTTTCATTGCCTCTTCCTCTTCTTATGGACCTAGCTGCTTTTCTTTCTCTCTTGGTGTGCATGCCAGTTTCTGCTTTTTTATTTCTCCACCTTGATAGTACAGTTCGCTGTCTTTTTTCTTACATTGTGTTCAGTGCATGAATGGCTGCTTTTCTTTTCTGTGTCTCTGTGTTTCAGATCATCATTTTCTTCAGGCATCTACAGTTCTTGAATCTTCCATGATGTGTTGTCATTTCTCCTCCTTCATGTCCTTAAGTCCCCTTTAAATACTTGATTCTATGTACCCATGGCAACAGCCACTTCAGATTCTGTGACCAAAGCAAGCACTGCATTAATTCTGCAGTGCTTTTCTTGTTTACCATATCACATAAAAATGGGAGAGCTGATTTTTCTTATCTGATGACTCAACTCTCCAGTAGAACTGATGTTTAAGCCCTTTTCTTCAGAACTGAGTGAACAACTCCCAAAGAACAAGTAATTAAGTGAAAATAACCTTTTTTCTTTTTTTCTAGTTACCATGAAACAGAATCTGTTGGATTTTTGCAAAGAGTAAATACTGAATTTACTGAGGGTGTGTTGAGCTTTGGAATATTCTTCCACAAACCTTTAGAGAAGAAAGTCAATGATGGGCATCACATACCTGGTATGGTGAGGGAGGAAATAGGGTAGACCAACTTGGTTAGCAGCCATCTGTCACTCCCACAGACACTGTCTCTTGTGAATGAGTGACTGAAAACATGAGAAACAATGCAGTAGGATCAGTCTAAGGTGATGGCTTTGCAAATCCTTGGCAAATGCTAGTGAGAAGCTGCAAACATCCCTCAGTCAATAAGGACAGCTGCTGATAAGCTCATCACAGCATACTGAATGATGGACAGCACCGACTAACAGGTTAGGGAAACTGTACAGCTGTTACATACCTAAAATGCATGTTATCAATGAGAAAATTAGCAGTGAAATGCAGAAGTGGCTGTGATACATAGGAGGATGCTTAATTAAGCAGGGGTGTAGGTCTATACAGAGTTGATTGAACTTTTGAGATAAAGTTCTGGTGCGGTTTCTCATGGCAATAATACTAGAAAGAACCCTCTTATCTGATTACACAGATTGTGAAGACTAGTTCTTTTAGCAAAAGACTCTCCTGCAAATAAGATCCATCTTGACCATCTGTTGCCAGATGGAAGTATTCTACTTCTGAATCACTGGCTGCAATGACATATTTAGACAATGAGTCTTTCATGGTTAGATCCAAAGCACAAACACATATTGAGGTTATATTTTCTGTTTACTTGGCCTAAAGTTATAGTATGGCTGTATACTCCTGTGAACATGCTGTTAGATAGTAGATAGAAAATCCAGCAGTTTACACCCACCCTTAGTGACATATTCCAGTTGCTTGAATAAAAAATACATAATTTATCAGCAAAAAAATGTAAAGGCCACATAGAAGCCCTCTTTCACTTTTGTTTTGAAATCTGTAAATTTATGTGAGGGGTCTGAATGATTCAGCATACGTGGCAGCCAGTGCAGGCAGTGTTTTGGTATTCGGGCAGGCCCAGAATACAGCTCATCAACTCGTATACCTTCACTTACAGGTCTATACTTAAACGTCCCTAGTGAAAAAAAAATTACATTCTTTCTTTTTTTGTGTCATTTATTGTGACTTGGTAGGTTTCTTTCTTTTTTTTTCAGTGAACAGAGATTAGGAGGAAGTTTTAATGAAGTATAAAGATGATTATCATGATTAAGTTCTTTGAAGTTTAATTGTGACTTTTTGCACACATTAATATGCACAAATTAGGTCTTAGGCAGAAGCTGAGAACTGTCAGTGAATTTTATTTCAGCAGAAATAATGCCAGGTTTTAGTCTTAGATTAGCTGAGTCTATTTGGCCTGAAGGAAATAGAACAAAAAAGTAGAATCTGAAGAAATAGCATATAGAGATTTATACATGCCAGCCTCCATCAAATTTTTCTAAATGGGAAATAATTGATAAATTATTATGCAGCAGTGTCATAGAGATTCTCATACTGCTGACATTGTGCACCACTTTGATCTTGAAAAAGAAGAATGATACCTGCTCCCATCTGTAGTTGTATCACATCTTTTTGGCAATACAGAATTTGCTTAGATAGTCACATGAGGAAAGTACTTAATGTATTTTAGGATACAGTTGAAAGAAAAGCAGCAGCTAAAGGCTGGGAAGAAAACCATTACAGTGTATTCAGCCCAGCTCCCCAAAAAACACCATCAGAAATTCTGCAGATCAGCAGCTCAAGACAACTTGAAATGCAGCTATTCTTAAATACAAATTAGTTTTGATATACATGTGATATACTCTATTCTTCTTCTTTGCACTTTTGGTGAGCACTAGTGCAATTAACTTTTTCTGCAAAAAATATTTAGAAATAGTAAATTTCACAGGCTGACATGTGAGCTAACTTTTGATTAATACAAGGTGCAATTGATCCTTGCAACAAAAAAATTATGTGTGATATTTATGTCTACGTATAACTAATCAACATTACTCAAAATTTGAATATTTGGCAATTAAGAGTGTTTTAAAAATCAGGACAGAAGTGTAAATACTGAATAAATTTAAGGAAACCACAGTATGGCCTCACTCTGCTATAATTTTGTTCTAATAATACCGTTAATGAAACACAGAAAAAATACATGAATCAACTGGATAAGTTTTATCAGCAGCTATCTGATATCTGATTCCAGACAATGACAGGTCAATGTCCATTACTCACAGTGGGCCAGCTCCACATCCATTGCTGCACAGTGGCTATGACTGATCACTGCCAGAGCTGAGATAAGGAATGCCCAAACTGGAAAGAACAGAGAAAGCGTGTCTGGCCAGAGAGTACTTTTGTGACTCTAAACACTCAACTGAGCATTGAGTGAGGCAATGAACTGTGGGACAAAAGATGCTTATCATATGTAGGTACAACCATGGATACAGCAATCAAGCTTGACTCACCCACCGCCTCCACAGCACTCCAGCCATGCCTGTGAGGAGCTCTGGGCAGCAGTAATTCTAGTGGCACCAGAGTGTGATTAAAACAAATCCCTTTAAATTTGCATGTTTTATTTGTGAATTATTTGTTCAGAGCTTTTAGGATTGAAAACTTGGTTCCACTGGGGTTAAAACAAGTGCAATATTGCTACCCCATTGCACAGCTGGTGTCATTCACACCTCCCTGGCCATTGGTAATACACAGAGAACTGCAGCTGATTTGGCCTTGCCTTGTAAATCCTCTCCTCACTGGAGAGCAAGCTGCAGACTGAGACATAGCATTCCACATATTTGAATATTTTGATTCTAAATCAGAGAGCAAAATGAAGACGAAAAGCCATTCCAAGATCTATATTATTCCAAACAGCTACACTGCACTAACTATTCTAGTGAATTTCTGCGGAGATTCCCAGTCAGCTGCCTGTGTGGGAGGGAGTCTGTATAGATGCCTTCTGAGTGGCAAGGGCTTCCTGTTTTTATGGTAGAGAGTTGCTGTCACATCTGTGGTAGATGGGATTTTATGTCAGCACCAGAATTTTGCTCTTTCACTCCAGTGGACTCCTTTTTAAGTACAAAGCTATAGGATTAAGATTCGCCTTGATTTCACAACTGGGGTTATTTTATATATCTCTTTTATTGTTTAATCCCACATTAATTTGCCTGCTTGCAAAACAAGTGCATTCTTCCCTCATCTTCTTAGCAGAAAAATGACCTTGTTATTTCTGATACTGCAGCTTGTTGGGCAAAACTTATCCCTGTTGCTACAAATGTAATCCCATGAATCCTCTTCTTGCTGATAACACTTTTTACTGTCTGAACTCCTGTGGGAGCTTTAGATTTGGTGTTTGACAGGCTTCCAGGTCCTTCTAATGTTAATCTTCAGATAATGAGTAATCTAAGAAAGAGAGGGATATAGTTTCTCTAGTTCCCAGCTTTCATCTTTCATGGTAATAAGATTGCCACTCTATGCTGTTCTATCTGTTTTACAGTTTTTAAAAACCAATTTTATTTAATTTCAAGACAGAAGAGCACAATTTAGCTCTTAATATCATCACAAATGATACACCCATCAGAAGGTCGACAAAGAATGAGGAAACAAAACATTTGTGTGACATATGTGGAAGTCACTGGGGAAAATAATGTGTTGGTATATATTGCACTGCTTCCAGTCTGCTGGTGACATTTTCCCCCATATTTCATTTATTCTTGACATAGATGTTGCTGTCTGTTGGCAATAACTGACAGCCTGGCAGATGTTACAGGGACCTTGTTGGCTGTGGATTAATACACTTGTGAGGTGGAAGGTTATTTCAAGGAGGTGGCAAAGAGAGTAAATGCCCTGGGCTTCAGAGGGAAAGAGCGTCTGAGTTCATTACTAAAGTTCACCAGTTAGTGGCACTCATGAATTTTCAGGTAGCAAAAGCAGCCAAGTGTGCCATTCCCTGCTCTAATCTGGGTGATTTGCAGCTGTTCTTCTCTCCTGTGTCTCTCAGCTGATAGCAACCTATTCTCGCACATTTTATATGTCATTGGTTTCACACTTTGCTTTTGAAAATATGCTACATGCTTTCTTTATCTGTATGATCTGCATCCAAGTAATCTTAAATAGTAGTTCTTCCCCAGCATCTTTACCATCAGTGTGTGCTCTGTTCCTTTTTCCTGTTAGGTATATAGAGATAAGCTCTCTCTCCTGTTGGAGAGAAATGTCCCTCATGTATTTCTCTGGCAGATCTAAAACCTGAAAGGATCATCATTCCCATGTTTTCATTTTACAGTATTTTTTGTAAGAGAAAAGGAATTTGGGAACGTCGCATATTTGGCTGAGAACAAACTCCCTAGCATTTTACATGAAAAAAGTATAGACATTAGTGTATGAAATTCTCTGTTTTATCAGTCCTACCTGCAGATGAGTTCTTTGATATTCTGTAGTTTGGTTTGATATTCAGGTTACATTACATACCAGACTCATCTCTGTTCTGTCAGTTACTCAAAGAATGCCTTTGCTGTTCACAGAGTTAGCTTCCCACTGCTCTGTCTGTCCTCTGTCCTTACACCCTGGGATCAAAACTAATATGCATGTCAGAGAAAAGAGAATTTTAGTTACTGCAGCACCAAGCTTAATATGTAAGAGAAATCCTCTTAGAGAAAGAGGAATAATAGTGTGAATATATGGAATAACTTGATGAATATATGGAATAACTTAACTCTGTTCCTCCAAAGATTGTTCTGAATACACATTTCAGTATTTCCACCATGAATATGGTTCAGGTTATTACAGTATTTTTCTCTGATGATTTTCATTTGCTTTAGATCACGTAAGAATTCTTTCTGATATAAGAATGGACACTTCGTTATCTGTGAAAGCCTGAGTAGTGTTTGAAAAAGCACCTGTCTTTGTGCATATGCATGAAACTGAGAAGTAGCTGGAACACAGATAAAAATCAAAAGGAAGATCTTCACTAGCAGCAGTTTTTGTAAGTAGAGTATCAATTATTATAAAAATTAACTTTAACATTTTTCCTCACCCCAATGACATTCAGCAGGAACAAGAGCAATGAAATGTAAGTCGTAAGTCTGAAACTCCTCAACTTTGCACAGCAACTGCAGTTCTTGTGTAGCTGGGTATCAAGGCTGTGCCTTTGTGCTCACCAATCTACCACCACTGGGTGCTGCAGCAACCCTCAATCCAGCCACCTGCAGAGACAAAGTCGTGGACAGTTTAAACAATGGACTAACATGAGACGAAGTGGTTGAATGAATTCTTAGCCACCTTCATGGCTAAGTGTTTGACTAATTAGTACAGGAACTATCTCAGTGGGAATTTTGGACTATCCCAAAATTTTGGCTTCCACAGGCAGCTCCTGCCATGCCCAGAACAATTTGTGTGTTTCAAAGTGTTGATTATTAACCTGGGCAGGAAATCTGGACCTTCCAGAAATTCCGCAGCTGGTTTACCTTAGAAAATTTATCAAAGTGTATATAAATACTCTTTAGCCCACATACTCTCAGCTCTCCTGCTTTATATTCATGCAGCGCATTCGCCCTCCTTACAAATAGATATTGATGATAATTAGATAGATATGGTACAAATGGGAGACAGAAATGTCAGTAACTCAGAGGAAAGTACCATTATTCTTTGTTTTTCTTTCTCTCTCTTCCTTAAAATGTTATAATCTCTATTCTCCATTACCTCTATGAAGACTGTATAGATTTGGCACATAAAAATGGTTTCTTACCATGAATATTTTCTTCACAGCACAATGACCTTATTTCCTTTTTCCTTGACTAATTCAATGTTCCCCAGACACATTCTCTGTTTACCTTCTCGCAAGCCACTGCATTTTTACTGCACTAGGGAGCATAAGTGCTACTGATAGTTCTAGTGAGCTTTATTTGAATTTTAGGGGATTTTTTTTTTAAGTTTAGAGCATATCTTGCATCTCCGGATTTATTGGTAAGTAATTTTTCCTTGGTATGGGTGAACTTCACCCATAAATGGAAAGAGACAAACAAAATAGAATATGCCATTTGTATTTCTAGATAAATCCTAAGTTACAGGGAAACCTGTGATGAAACAGACAGCTAGTAATGATACGGTAGCATCTTAGATCTGCTTGGAACTTGTATAACACACTGCCTTTCACCAAAAATGCCAGAAGACAGACATACAAATGGCAACTGTGGATAATAGAAGTAGCAAAATAGTGAGAATCGGGAACTCCATTTTGGAACTAAGGATATTTGAGTTAATTTTTCTGGCTGTGACAGAAATGCAGTATTAAATAAATCCCTTGAAGTCATATTCAACCTATGAGCACAAGTACTTCCTCTCCTGTTTCTGAGTAAATTGGAAGTGATTAAAATCTAGGCATCTTTTTACATTGAAAGCTGTTTAAAGTTTCCCAGAGCTCATTGCTGATGTCACATCCTGAGAGGAGGTCTCCTTGTGCATCTGAAGTACCTGAGTCAGTAGACATGCCTAGAAATTCCCCACAGAATTCATTTCTAGGCCCTATGCAGAGCAATGACTACTTTTTTGTAAAAATATTCTGCTGTTACGGCCATGGTCTTGCTGCCCAATTCCTGCCCCCTTTACAGGAGCCAGGAGTTGGTGGTTTAGGGGTTACAATCATAGTGCTGGGCTGATGGTTGATGGACTTCATGTTCTGAAAGGTCTCTTCCAACCTTAATGATTCTATGATTCTATGAAAACCCTGCCCTAGAAACATGAATGCAATTGTCTCATGTTGAGGAGAGGTATAAATTGAGTGAGTTTTGATCCAAGTGGGATCGGAAACACTGAGAGCAGGTTTGCATTGACAGTGCTAAGTGAGGATATTCAGCCTACAGCCGCCAAGTGTGAAGTTCACCTTTGGCTCCCATGCTGCCGTCGTTCAGAGCTTCTGCCGCTCAGCCAAATGCTCTTGTCCAGAGCTCCTCCTGGAGGTGCGTGCTTACTGTCTCTTCCCAAACCAGCAAAGCTGTGAATATGACGCCCTAGTCTGGCAGTGAGGCAGATTGGTGATGATATGTGGCAGGGGTAGGCTTGTCTGGAAAGGGATCCCGTAGGTTGTTGTTAGGCATGCCCCCAGAACAGCAGCTCGAGGGAGACAGGCTGCATACAGTGGGGCACTGCCAGAGAAACTGTTTCATAGGCTGCCTAGTAACTAGTTACATAAAGAGGCTTCGTATCATAAAAACAGAACTAGTTCTTTACCAAGAGATATTTATAGGGATGCTTGTAGCATTTCAGCCATGCTCTCAGAGATGGCTTCTTGATGTCTCATTCAGGCTCACTCATCTTTCTCCAAACTCATACCAGCAACCTCTGGAAAGGCAATTTCTTGTATTGTGTGCATTTATCCTGTGTAAAGAATGTTCCACGCTGTGACCAGTGCCTATCCCCATGCTATGGAAAAAAAATTCTGGGATACATCTCAGGCTCTAGAGTTCATCCCCATTTGAGTGCACTGAGAGCTTTTGACACTGGCCAGCACACATCTGCAGTACTTACAAAACATTATCAAGAACATGTTGCTCCTTTGATGCTGTTCAGGAGAAGATGAATCTTAGGCCCTTTTTATTCTTGAGGTAACAGCTGAAGAGCAGCCACATATTGGTCCTTAATGCTCAGAGCTTGTTCCCTTTTCTTCAATGTATTGTTAGCACTCAATAAATAATAAATAACTGCTATGTTGATGTCTCTTTAATGAACTAAGTCTATAGTCCCAACGTGCAGTAGCTGTGCATGCACATCTCCATATGCAATATTAATGGTTATATTATGTAACTGTATAATGGAGTGTCAAGGAGTCTCTGGGACTCTTGGCTGAGAGAGGATTTGAAAGGAATATGAACAGCAGAGTTTGGCCCTGGATTCATAAAAGTAAATTGATCAACAGTAGAGTGCCATTTTCTATTTGCTTGAGAAATAAATTCAGCCTCCTGAGAGAAATTCTAAGAACACATGCCGTATTTGCTTGCTTATGAAGCACTTTTTTGTTCACTGCTTTGGATAAACACAAGCTGAATGCAGATAACTGCTGCTGTGTTTTAGAGCACCAAAGGCAGGGCTAAAAATGCCCAGAGTGACAGGGTCACAGCTAAAATTCTCCCAGCTCCCAGGGAGACCCGCCTGGTATGTGCATAATTCTCACAGAATTGAGCAATCGCTCTGCTTCACATTGCCCCTGACTCTCTTACGAGGTGAGGGAGGCACAATGTCCAGCTCCCCCAGCCACCTTCACGAGGGGAACGGAGCATCAGAGATGATCAGTGCATTGCTGGGAGCCAGGCTGTACGCACAGAGGAGCAGAGTTTGTTTTTCTGATATTGCTTGGAAGCATCTGCTTTCTCTTCTCTTTAGTGTGCTGACTCCTGGACTGCTGAGCCCCAAGCCCTGTGTGAAATATGCATGTGCACAGGCAGGGCATGAGAGGGAGAAAGAGTAAGCTGCAGTTTATTAAAGCATCAGAGGAAGAAAGGGAATCAAAAATGGATTTTGGAGGCCATGGAAGACAGAGAGAAGGAGATGCAGGATGGTGAAAGATGTGGTACATGCAAGAAACTGAATGAGGGAAAGGATAAAGAGAAACTGGAGGGAGAACACAGGGAAACCAGAAGGAGAGAGCATAAAAAATGGGTGAATGGTGCGACATAAATGAAGAACAGTGAGAGGAACAGCTGGGAAAAACAGAAGACAGCTAATGGACTATTTCAGTATCTTTTAGGAAGAGCCTAGAGGGAAGCTTTTAAACTAGAGTTTTAAAAATTAAATAATCAGAGAAATAGTGGTTATATTGGTTATGTGGGGTGTTTTTAAGGAAGAAGAGAGCAATCTAGAGGGACTACCCAGCATTTAGAAGTTTTCTAATTCTTGAAGATTCTAACTCCTCTAGAGATTTTAGTCAATTTACTATATCAGTCATGGGCTGTTTCCTAGTATCATTACATCCACAGTACTTTGTTTTCTGTGCTACTTTTTCCTGTAGCAGAGATTAGTAGTGCAAGTTTTTCTTTTAGGCAGTTATTACATTTTTTGTTTCCATTTTAACAACTGATCTTCATTTTCTTGCAAGGGAACAGGAAAGTTTTTGTAGGTGCAGTGTTGAGAATAAATATTCTGTGGATCCTTAAGAACCAAAGTTCCACTGTACTGAGATTGCAAGACACAATTCACAGCTTGGTACTTCCTTTTAGTCCTGTGTTCCCATGCTTCTGTAGAAGCCTGATAGATTAAAATTTAAATTTTGAAAACTTTTAAGCCTTCAACTAATGCTTCTTCAGCAAAGTCCTCTTGTTTGTAACATGCTTAAGTTTCTTTGAAGTCGATAGAATTAGAAAAGCTCTGCCAAAAAGAGATAAAGGATTTTTTTGTTGACATATGCAGGGATATAATTAGTACAGTTTTAAGTATGGATCTTCATATAGATAATATTATTTGGAACAAAAATGACTGTAATCTATGTAATAAAATAGTAAAATCTAAACTAACTTGGAGATCTTTTATACTGAAATAAAGAAGTGCATATGAACAGTCCTCTTCATTGATGCAATGCTCACCATTTGTTATTTTGGTACAAACCTGCATTTTAAGCAGGCCTTTTCTAGTTTGCGGTCAGTGCATTGTTATAAACGAGGCCACCTTCTCACAGATGGACACAATATTCTGTGTTTCCTTCACAGGTGAACATGATTTCGAGCAGCAGGTGTCAGTCTCAGAGAAGCCACGTGATGTTGCCATGCTCCGTATTAGTTGAGGTAAGAAAATATAGTAGGTACGTTGCAAAGTTCTTGGGTGTATTTTTCAATAAAACACTCTCAGCAACTATCAATATATTATTTATCTTTATGTTGCCAGGCTGCTTTCTGTTAGTTGGCAATCACTTGTGACTGCTGTGAACAAAATTCCTGGCCCTATACTATTTTTTCATGAGAGGGAATGAAGGGAGTCCCTATGCCCGCAATTTCAAGTGATTGTGATGTTCTGAAGTGCCAGAATACAAGGAAGTGATGTACCTCTGAGCTGGACCCATAATTTTGGGATTAAATCTTGATAATAATACTCTATAAGTTTAGAATTCTTTTCATTTTTAAACCACTTTACATTTGAGAGTTAAATATCTTGTGGAACCCAATAAAATACTGCTATGAAGGGGAATGTAACTCTCCACAGGGCCGGTTTTACATGAGTAACTCAGTTTAGGATAGGTGTGCTTATTTATATTGACAGAGGCTTTGTTCCCATTTTTCCTAAGTCAAAACATTTCTACATCCAAAACATTTGCTTCACACAAAAATTTCAAGCACCATTTTGCTTATCTTTTAGTGCATGCTAATTATAATGAAAAATCCTGATGGCTCTTCTCAGGCTGCCAGCTGACTTGGTATGAGGGAACCTGAGGGAAAAGATTAAGCTATATTTTCAGCACAGTCTTTCCTGACTTGCATGTGCACGCTGGTATCATTGGATTCTGTGGACTGCAGGTCAAAGTAGAATCTCTTCAGATGAACATTTCTTAGTCTGAGTGAGGGTGGGGCATTTGCATTCAATTTTCTGCTCAGCCACAGACTCATGCACCGTACTGAACGCCCGCTTGGGCCTTACTGCAGAGGCAATTGGGCATCGTTTTTCCTGGATTTCAGGCAATCAGTTGTTCTGGGGATTTCAGTAGTGTTAGTATTGGACTTCAGAAGTAACACTTGAGGAGCTTTAGGATTTCCCTGTGAAGCTAATTCCTCGACTCTGCATCTTGGTACCTATCTCCTTACCTCATACTGGTACTGGGGAAGCAGTGGTTCCTGTGGGATGCATAGATCCTTCTGTGATGTATTTAGAGTTGTCTGACAAATGGAGAGTGGGGGATGTCATAAATTGTGGGAGAATATAGCAGCATGTCAAGCAGAAGTTTTTTATGGTGTAAACATTATGACTTAAGTGACCTTTCCTGAAGAAATTCTCATCCTCAATGGAGTCATGGAACCTTCTTTGCCTTTTGAATTAAAGTGTTTGGGGTTTTTTTATCAGCACATTTTGGAAGTTATTTCCATGTGAATAGAAAATTGCTTCATTGTCTGGCATTATTTCTGTCACATCATTTCAGCAAGTTTTGTATCTTGGCAATTTATGTTCACTGTTTTCAAGTGATGTTTGTGATCCATTGTGACACAAATCACTGCAGATCCACTGGCTTTTCTTTCCTGTGCTATGTCACACTGAGATAGCAGCAAGACTCATGGCCTCTGTATCATCAAATCTAATGGCATCAGGGGCTCCAAAACTCTGATGATGTCATGATGCTATTACATAAGTTTGTAATGAAATTAATTAGGGAGAGGGTACAGAGCAACTAGACCTGTAGATGTGGATTAGGAAACATGATTTCTCTTCCTGAATGTTGGGGGCAATCAGCCTAGTTCCATTTCTGGCATAATTTGGAAAATCTGAATAAGAATTCTACACCCACATTTGGTAAGTTACATAGATGGAAAACAACAAATATGTTGTAGCAGATTGTATTCTACAATCACTTGTTATTATCACAAGTTGTTCTCCAGGATCAAAAGGTGATCCAAATATTGTATCAGCTGTGATTCTTTTTTAAAAACAACTGGATAGGACAAGCATGCAGAATTTGTACATCTGGGTTGAGGTATTTGGGTGATTAAAAGGTCTGTGGGTTTTCTCAGCCTTCCTTTAAAAGCCTCATTACGTGTTGTCCCTACCATTAACAGGGAAGAGCAGCCATGAGGTGGGAGTGGCAGCAGTGGTAACTCATTTGGTGATGATTGCTTGGAGTGATGTGGTGTGTCTGCAGTTCGTAGGACTGGGCTATCTGTCAGAGCAACTGTTTATTTGCAGAGGCACAATAATAACTAAGTGGCCACTAACGTGTGGCTTTGCCAGTCTGTATTTCAAGTATCTGTTTTGCATGGACCACAGTATAAATCTGATTTTCTGAAAATCTGCCAGCTTTTGTTGGCTTGACTATCAGAGTATTTGAGCAGGTGTGAATGGGTACAGGGTATGACACAGGACTGTACACAAGTCCTAGCTTGTTTCCCAGGAAGTGTGAAGAGGAGCTTAGCCCTCAGCCAGGGCTTGGCCTGGCGCTCGTGGCTGGGAGCTGAGCAGGGCCAGCACGGTGTGTGGCAGCGCAGTGAAAGCTGTATGATGGTCAGTAAGTACTTCAGCCCAGCAAGGAGATGGGAATGTGCTTGTTGGAAGTTACAGCAGGGAATAGTTACATACATGTTAGTCAAGTTCTATTTCATTCTCCTCAGAAAAACATTACTTTTTCATGAGTAGCCTGCAGGTTAGGAGTAAAAGAAAAGGTGGAGATCAGAGTGATTTACATTAGAGGAAAACTAAGAGAGTTTCTCTCTTGCAACAAGGCAGAACTAGGTTTTCTGCGCTTCTTAAATCTTGCTCACAAGCATAGGCTCAGCTCTGCTGAGCAATGATGTTATAACAGGTATATCTAGTTTCTGTGCTCTTGCCCTTTTTAACAACATTTAGTTAAATTTTTTCCTAATTAATTTCTAACCTTGTGAGAGAAATTATCTGAGCAGACGTACAGAAACTTTCAGTGATAAGAAAACCAGAGTCTCTGTTTTCTTCATTCTTCTTGTGATGCTAAGCTTTATAGCTTAGTGTCAGCTTTTCTCTACTGAACAGTCCTGTAAAGTACTACTCACAACATTTCCAGATATTTCTGTCCTATTCAATTGACAAATGATAGAAAAGGTGCACTTGGGTATTCTGTCTTCTGTTTCAGATTCTTTCATTAGTCTAATTCAAAGAAATTAACCTCATTTAATCTGCTGATCCTTGTGGATAGAATTAGAAGTTTATATCTGCTTATCCAAGCTGGAGGGAAAAAAATGTAAGTTCTCTAAGACTTTGCAAGCTCAAACCTGGATCTGCACATTTGAGCTGTACAGAGCCTGAGCTACACAAACATCTGTTGCATTCTATTGCTGTTAAGGGCTTCTGCTGGTTCCAGGTGTCATTTATGCAGTCTGTATTTGTGTTCTGTATCATTGCATTCTAGTGGTAGGTTGTTGCATTTGTTTATTTATTGTTTTGTAGCTAGTACCTTTTACATTAAAGAAGTTAATGTAAGCATTAGATTTTGAGATTTATCTCCTAAAAGCCATGCAATATGAGAAATTAGTTTCTCCAGCAGTACCAACTCATGAAGCTGTTATGACAGACTATGTATTTAGATTCCAAAGGCCAATTGTCCAAAAGTATTGTTCAATTTTCCTTTAACCTGAGTTTTCCCTACCTTGTATGTTGTTACGCAAAACCTGATTTATGTCTCTTTTCTCTGAGATGTTTTAACTTTTTTTTTTTTTTTTTTTGATAAGTGAAGTATTTTTTTAACATGTATGCTGAAAACAGATGTGCAGGTAGCAGCTGTGAATCAGCCTTAGCTCTCTCTAAGGGAAATACTTGGAACAAGGCAGTTGGCTGTCTGCCTGCCTGCTGGACTCAGCCTTAGCTGCCCGAAACCAACTAACTGCGGTCTCAACCTGGAGCTTCTTAGTAGCACCAGGTGCAAGCTTTTGCTCATCTTTTACACTTTTGCAGTTTTAGGCTTAGGAATTCTCACACTAGACTAATTAAGTGTATTGCTATCATTTAGTAATTTAAACAGTCTATATTACGTGGTTTTTTCTGGCTTTCACTTTTTTTTCCACTTGTGCCTATAAGTATACTCACTGCAATCTCTAGAGTAGGTATAATTAACTTCGTTATCAACTTTTAGAAATTCCTAAACTTACCTTTTCTGAATGAAGGAATTAGACTATCACTAACTCTGGCGGTGGGCAGATGCTTTAATATATGTACCTGTGAGAATATTGACTTCTGTGTACTTTAGATATGTCATCAACTACATATCTAAATTTTCTGAAAATTATGTTAATGTGCAAGGAACTTCTGAATTCTTAGCAGAGAGCTAAGAACTGTGCTTAACTACACTGACAGGCTTTGTCCGTTTAGGGTTTTTTTGGGGGGGAAATGTTTTGTAACAATACAGCAATATCTTATTTTCATGCTTCTCGGGAGACCCTGACTGACATTTCCCTCTGCCTTGGATATACACTCTGCAGAGTTCTTTATGCAATTTACTCTCCACTGAATTGGGAGCTTTTTTATAGCTGAGAATCAAGATGACTCAGAATATTTAGAGCTGATTCAACAGCAGGAGGTCAGTCTTAGTTTCTCCTTTACCATTTGGATTCTAAGGATTTATTTTCTGCCTGTGAAAGACATAATTTAAAATCTCTTTCTTGTGAGTTTTTCTCATCCTACTATTTTCTTCTCCTCCTTTTTTTTTTTTTTTTTTTTTTTTTTTTTTTTTTTTTTTTTCTGTTTCCAGTATCTAAGTAGCTTTTCAACAGTCTTAAAAACTGGCCAGTAAGCCCTCTAGCATAGGAGGCCAAAAGTAGTTGTGTGAATTTGTGGCGATACTGGAAAGCCAACAGTAAGTATTTCACATCACCCATCAAAGTAGCCAGCCTTCAAAATATCAGCTTTTCAAATGATCTATATTTGAATTTATAAATACATTTTTTCTTTCAATCTAGAATTTGTAATTTTTTAAAAATGGACTTTAAAGATATTGCGCTGAAGTGAATCACTAGATATGTGTCCTAGAGTCTGCTCTCTTAGATGAATAGATTCAAAGTATGATTTCTGCTGCTACTAAGTATTTTTTGGGTGTTCATTTGTTTGTGTATTTGTTTCCATTCCAAGGCTTTTAATCCCCTTTAGGTGTGCAGTAAGAACTTTCTTTTTCTTCAGTGTGACATGAAACAGCACATGAACAGGCAAGCACAAATCTGAAGTGCTTTGCAGATTTATTTCTAATAATTCCTAATAGTACTGTTACATATTGTGGATCTCATCCCATGATTTAACTCTTAAAGCTCTGCATAGCCATTTGAATGCAAAATGTGGGTCCTGAAAGGAAGCACAGAAAGTATAAAGATTACATTAGCAGTTCTACCATAATAGTAATAAAAAAATTAACAATAATTTAAAAATATATTCAGCTGTTTTATTAAGTATGTTGTAAAAAAAGAAAACCATTTCAAAACAGTGTAGTGCTTTAAATACCATAGATAAATGCAAAATACCAGGACAGGATCAAATACGTACAGTTTTGGATGGAATTGAAGTTATACAGAGATTTAATAGGAAATAAATAAATAAATAAACTATAGCTGAAAACCCTACTCCATAGCTTTCAGTGACTTTGACTGTCTTTGATTTAGAATTGCTCCTTCAACTAAAAGTAGCCCTTTGGCTCATTTTGACTCAGGGAAAATATACTTTTGACTGTCCTGCATATTTCTTAGGGCATCTGGCACAAAGAAGTTGCTTAGGGAAATACATGAGTTTTGAACTAGGAAGTGAATTGCTTAGGCAGTCTTTGTCATTGAATTTGTCCAGCATGTTATAGAGATCATCTTACAAAACAGCTCTTGTGACTAACTGTCCTCTAACCCCATTCCAAGAAAAAAAAAAATCACTGGTCCTTTTGAAATCTTGGTGAATTTGATGTATAAATTGTCTGTCAAAGAGCATGGAGGGGAAACTGCATGAGAGTTTCCCATTCCAGTAGATTCTTCTTTTCTTTTGTGAACATAGCAAAGTTTATCAAACCAGATTCTGATCTTCGTGAAACTTACTTCCATACATTGATTAGCCTACATTTACTGTGTTGTTCCTTTAAGGGACTTTTGGATTGAAATTAACCTTTTCTGGAAGTAATTCCTTCACAATTCTTTTCAGTTGCTATTTTCTGTTATTCATTTTAGTACTGCTTTGCAATGAAAAATATATGTGCACTTTTACAGGTCTGTTCCATCATTGCTAGAAAGGAAGAGCCTGCTGCTAGAAACAGGGGAGGCTCTGGTTATCTGTGTAGTATTTAACTTTCAAGAGCAGCAACACATTTTATTTGACAATGCCCTGAAAAATTAAACTTCCAACCATATCTAAAAGGATGATAAACATTCAAAGAGAAGAGGATTTCAACATTAATCATTCACTGAGAGCAATGCAACTGAGAGAGAACAAGCTGATGCTGATGAAAAGCATTAACTGTGCTAAAGAAACCTTTTAATGTCTTCTACTGACAAGGCAGGCTATGGAAAGCTTCTACTTCTTTGAAATGGATAAAGCACAGTAATTCAATAAACGTTCTTTATTTGTAGTCTTCCCAATCAATTTCTGAGCTTAGCTCTTGTAAGTAACAGTAATCCCTGGTAAGCGTTTGCACCTTAGCAGGTTGTTTGAGATTTGTATAATAGAGAAGCAGATGCACCTAAATGTCCTGTGTGTGAGAGCTGTGTTGGTGACCCCAGGCAATGCAGAAAGAGCCACCCCCTGTCTTTGTTCATCTTCCCCTGCTGGCACTGACTGAGTGTGGTAGCCTATAACAAGAAGCAGGTACTATTTTCTGTACTTTTCATAGTGCCTGTTTTACTTAAAAAAAAATAGATCAAAGCACAGAAAGGCAAGAAGAGAAGGTGTCAAGGACAGTAGGATCCAAGTCAGCTATACTCTGATGAAAACTAATTAATGAATGATTTTTTTCTGGAATTGTCTTGAAGCCTGAAGAAGTTTCCAGGATTTTTGCTCTTCTCTGTAATGCAGTGATTTCTTCAGCCCTGACCATAAGAAATGCAGGGAGAAAAAATTCCTGGTACCCAGTAAATGCACAGTGGTTTCCCTTTCCTACTGGCTCTCCTAGAAGAGAGGGCATAGTGAGTTGTGTACCTATAGGACATGAACATGTAGTTGAACTTTCCTTTCTCTGTGGGATATTTTTAGTATGCTTAGGGGCATTTTTAAACAGTGGAAGTCTTTTCTAAGAACTTGCATAGCATAACTACCCCAATTAGTTTATAAGGTTTATCACTCTATAGTTCTTTAAAACATCCACACTGGTGATATTTTTCTTGAGAACTGAAATGAAAAGATTATGTAGAAGTATCTATTCATTGTATAAACTAGCGAGATTCAGTTACTGGTGCAGAATTAAATCGCTGCGTATCAACAGCAATGAAAATTTCTCCATCCAAGGTTTTTTCTATCTTTGGGGAAGATTATATGACAAAATCTGCTCTACATCTTCATTTATGTTATCCTTGTTTCTGGAGCTGCTAGTTGCAATATTATTGTAAGTTGTGATATAGATTGGAGAGTGCATGATTAAAACCTGTGTGGGTGATATGCATTGTTTGAAGTTGTACAGAATACATCATACCTGGATTTCCCTAAACTTACTGTTGACTTTGGCTGTGTAATTAATACTAAGGTCAGCTGGGACAAATCTGATATTGTTCTCATTTCTGTGGGATTACTTTTCTTTTTTTGTTTTTGCTAGCTGAAAGTTTAATTGTTCCTAATGGAATTAAATACTGGACATTAGGATGCCTAATAAGCTAAATAATTTGCGTAAATCCAATTTGGATGCTGCCTAGTCACTGTAGAAGCAGTATGCAGCATGTTAGGTATTGGCATTGCTCTATGAAGAAAAGGTTAATGCCATAAAAATTATGTACCCTAAGGTAGTTGTATCTTTTTAGCAACTGTCCACTCGATTTCCCAAAGGTTAATTTTTGTGTCAGCTTAGGGAGAACATGATTCTGCAGCCCTTATGTTCTGTTCTCAGGTCTCCTACTGATTCTAATTTCCCTAAATCAGCAGAATTCTTTTAGGAGGGGGGAGAAAGACCAAACACTAATAATATTTTAATGTCTTTCTATTTCAGAGCTAGTTGTACCACATTTGGAGCTTTACTACATAGCAGTCACTTCAAAGGAAATGAGCCTTATAGGCCTCTAAAAATGATAGTTTCTGGCAGTATGAAGAGTGTAAAAACTGCATGGTGCTTTAAGGGCATAAAAGTAGTCACTAGGCAGTCATAACAGAAATGATATATGAATCTTAATTCTGGTAGATATTAATTAATCTTTTCCCAAAATGAATCCTGAAGACATTTCATATTCCTTGGTTCTGTCCCAGGGATTTGGCCTTCTCACCCCTCTACCACCTGCCAGGCCTTTGCAGAGCCAGGTAGCCTGTGCAGAATCAAACTCTCCTCGCACTGTCCTGCTGTCATGTTGGTCACCAGCTGCCTGCATGAGTTGTTGAGCTGCTACCTTTTAATCCTTTTGCGCTGGCAGGAGCCTCCAGAATCCCCCACTTACTGCATTTTCCCACAAGAAACCTGTAATTTCAACTTCTGATGTTCTTGCCAACTTTGCAAATGTACCCTTGCAGAAATCCCTTGCTCCCCGCCTTTCCTTTTCTAATCTTTTTTTCCCATATGATGACTTGCCACTTCTTTCTTTCAGTACGGTCGGTTGTCTGTAGTTAAGCTGGCCAGCTGGATAAATAAGGCATTGAATGAGCAAGGATTTTCAGAAGCAGTGATCAAAGTAAAGAGCTGTGTATTACCCAAACAAGCATGTATTTGGTTACATAATAATTTGACTGTGTCCCCTATTATGTCAGTGATAGGCATATTCTAATCTAATGATTTTCTTATCCTTTAGCCTAACAGCTTGTTAAACAGAATATTTTTAAATGAGGAGAGCAATCTTATATAAGTTAATTTAGCAGAGCTTGAAAGCTTTGATTATTAATAATTCACGGTGCCAAGTTACCCAAAGGATCTTCAAAAGCTGGTTTATTTATTATTTTATTATTATTATTATGGCTTTTTAGTTTTCCAGCTGTTACTTTCAGTTCAGGCTTCACTTCTCAACCTGCAAATGCTGTTGCTTTCTCTCAGAAGTGACTTTTGGATCCTTAAGTTACTTCCTTGCTGTCTTCATGAGTCTTCTGCTAATGCTTGACAGTATAGTTTTTGTCTGGAAGGTAATTGTGATGAGAAATTGTCATGAAGTCAAAAGCATAGTCTCTCAGATAATTTTTTTAAGAATTGATCCTGTAAGAGGTTTTACATAGCACTTTATTAGAGCATATACACATATACATACATACACACAGAGTATCATCCCTTTAGAAAGTGGAAAATCAAGAGATATCTTTGGTGCTGCCAGTTTAGATGAGTGGATGGGCAGTTTCACTTTGTATCAATTAACCAATTTAGAGGAAATATGATTTTATTTTTAGACATGAATTACAATAATCAAGCGAGTTACAATAATTTCAGTGAACCACCATTAGAATAGATTGTAACCATTAAGATTAAAGGCAGCAAATCTCTGGGTTGGAGTAAATCAAATGTAATTCACAGAACCAGACAAAATTTTAAGCTCAGAGCAGGGCTGACCTCACTTTTCAGTAAGGTTCTTTAGAGCCTTGTAAATGAAGTTTTGAATATATCTCCAAGGATAGAGATACCTTGATAGGAGGGAAGTATCTGAATGGTGATTGATGGAAATGAATGCTTTCTGCAACAACTGCTTTGTAGGAATCCAGTCATTTGGAGAAACACAAAAATTCCAGTGTGAACTTGCCTAATGCCTAAATAATGGTTGTCTTTTTAGTCCTGCTCTGAGCTTAGCCTTGTAGCCAAAAAGGATAGTGTAGAGGAGATATTCTGCAGAAGGTGGGGGCTTCTCAAAGGTGCAGAGGTGTCTGTCCTGCAGGGGGCATGAAAAGTGTGGCTTTATGAAACAAACCAGTGCAGGAAATTCCTGTGAGGTGTGTCCTCAATGCCCTGGTGATGGTGGCATTCATGGCAGAATCCCAGGGCTTACGAACTCTTTGTGTCTTTGTAGCTGGTTTTTGTTGCATGGGTTTTCCTCTTTCTTGAGTTTTCTGTATTTGTTGCATCCTCATGAACAAGCTACAAAACAAAGGGCATTTTTCAGAGGAACACAAGTGAAAACACAAATGTAACGTGAACATCTTGTGAATGTCTAGGTGTCAAGTGAAATATGTGATACACATTTCTTGTAGCTCCATGGGTCGTGAATGCTGAGGGATACATCAGGGTACCAAAGATCGGGTCTGATGAGTATTATGAACTGGACTTTAAATATTTTTATATTTAAAATTTTAAAAGTAATCTAAGAAAATAAACTATTCCTAGTTTTCTTTGACCATTACCTGGTTGCAATGGATACTGTCTGTAATTCTGTTTGGTAAATCATGAGGGCTTGGGGATTTTTTCCTGTTCTCCATTGAACTACTTCCTAAATGTATCCTGAACTTGCTCTTCTTATGCTTTGCATTGTAATTTTATGAAGTAATGGATAACATCCAACTCAGGAATGGGATTTCAGGTGTAATGCTAATGAGAAATGTCTGATATAATTTGTAAGAACATAAGTAGTTCTATGGCACAACTGTGTGTGAGCTTACCCAGCAGAAACTCTTACAGAGGAAGTGCTGGACTCCTGCCAGCATGAGCTGCATATATTAAACTACAACCAGAGCTGCAAGTATTCCGTGACTTCGGTGCATAATTTATTATATTAGTCTATTTGTCTTTCCCTTCTGAAAGCAAGTTAGGAAGTGGGATAATTTAATCTTATGTACAGATTTGTGCTTGAAAGTGAAGTCTTGTATACCTTCCCTGTCCAGGAGACAGCTGCTAGGGGCCAAGCTTGGGCAAGAAAAGAGAACTCTGCAAGTTCTACTTTGTTTACTGCCGCTGAATTGAGGAATCATCAGACATGAAAGGAAGACCTCACAGTTCCATGCAGAGTCCTGTGTCAAAGTGACAGTCTAATTTCTTTACACGCTTTTGGGCGGTTTTATATTTCCCCTCCTTAGTATCACAAAATATTTTATTCTGCAGTCATGGAACTAGCAAAAGATAATGATAGCAAGTATGCAGAGCTAAAAATTAGTCATACTTCTCTTTAAGTGTCGTGTCAGTGATTGAGACATGGACCCAGTCCGCCAGGGAAACTGTACGGTTTATTCAAAGAAACGAGCTGGTTTTATACACTTCTTCAAGACACAGTATTTCCTTACATGGTAATTCTCACTAAGAGACCTATCACACATTGCCATGTCAACAGTGCACTTTATAAATGTCCTTCTGTGGGGTTATCACGCACTATTCACCCATCTGTCAGCTCCTGGCAGGCTCCTCTCTGTAGGGGTCTGCAGTGTGACACCTCCTCCCCCCAGGGTCCCGCGGAGACAAGCCCCTCTGTGCCGCCACGTGCCCCTCTGTGCCGCCACGTGCCCCTCTGTGCCGCCATGTGCTTCTGCAGGCATGTCCCACAGCTTGTAACCCAATTCTATCTTATCTTTCCCACAGTGTGGGACTTAAAAGTGAGAGGGTGGATTCATCCAGCCAGAGATCAGCAACCCTGGCCACTAAAACAGCCTGCCTATGAGTAGACAAGGACTGATTTTTCACACAAGTTTTCCTGCAAATGAGCAAGGTCTCCTTCAGTTAAAACAGAAGTTAATCTCCATCTCTTCAGCTGTTGTTCACAGATCCTTGAGCAATGTGTCTATAGTATCTGTAAAAACATTGGGGACTGATAGGGTCCAGTCTCTATAGGCAGCTAAACTGGGGCTGAGACCATAAGGGACTCCAGAAAGGTCTTGACGGGCTCACCATTTCCTTCCTTCATACTTCTGGGTTTTCAGCTTGATGACAGTTTTATACTGACAACATAGAACCTTGAGGAGTGGGCAAACATTTACTTTCAGTATATCCCCTTACTCACTGTACAGAATCGTTCACCAATAAATTATCTTAATTAGTTTCACTATTTATTATAAAAACATACAAAGGAGAAAGCAAACTACAATGCAGAAAACTGTCATATTCAAATGAGTGAAATTAATTCAGTAATATGTAAAGAGAGTTTTTGAACTGGTCTGTAAAACCTTCAGGCATTGTCCAAATGTCTGAACTAATTTTAGATTATGTATAAAATCAGCTGTATGAATACATACAGTGTCCTGCACAGGGTAGGTCTGTGTGATTTTTATTTTTTCCCCCACTTGAACACTACACTATGTCAAATGTCAACTGCAATGTCAAATACTGTGCAGTAAAATCTGCTATGTCAATCCTTCAAGGTATCATTAATTACCTTGGAAAGTGGGTTTCTTTCATTAAAAGAAACTATAAGAATTCTGGATGAATGAGATGAGGAAGCTTATTTCCATGTTCTGAGGTTAGTCATATGATTTTTATTGAGCTAGTTATGCCAAAGATTGCCAAGTTTACAGTCAGTTTGTATAGCATTGCAATTACCAAAATGTGTCTATCAATGAAAATAAATTCGTAGTCGTGGTAGTAATTCTTTGAGTGGTAGGCTTTTTCCTAAGTTTCTCTTAGGCAAGATTAAATAATTATTATTTGAACTTTCAAGTACAAGTGTCTTATGTCATTTTGCATTGACAAAACTGTGTCTGTATTCTTTTTATTATGACAATATAGTGGTAGATATGCTAATACAGACTTAAATTCTCAGAATCTGCAGTCCTTAGGTACATGGTGTCCCTCTGATATTCCAAGTTTCTCTTATAACCTATGAAGAGCTTGCATGCAATAATACTTCTTAATTTGAATACAGAAAGCAGTTTTTAAAAGATTAATTACATTATTGATGTAAATACTGACTAGGCAACTAATGCGCTGTGACTGCTGCTCATTATATCAAACTCAATCATTTCATTGCTGCCTTGTCCTCCTCCTCATTCGTTTCATCTCCATCTGCTCACTCTCATATACTTGCACTGCATCCTATGAGGTGCCCAAGCTTACTGGGGCAAAATGTTGTCTTCTATGAAAAATAGGATCCAGCTCTACATAATACTGCAACACAAATACAGTGGTAATGCTTATGCTGCTACTAATTTGACCTTTTTCTCCCTGTTTGACTCTTGAAAAGTGTAGCTCCTATTTTGGAGCTAGTTTATCTGTGTGTAAGTGAAAGTTAAGAGTAGAATTGATGACATCTCGCTACAACCCTTTAAAGGAAGGGTGCTAGTCTAAGGCAGTCATCAAAGCTTGTGTCAACCCTTGCAAGTGGTGTCATTAGAGGCTGGTATTTCTAAGGATGTAATGAGTGACATTTTCAGAGGATGATTCATCCTGCCCTAATGTAGTAGAGCTTAGTCACCTAATAGAGTTGTCTCCCTCTGTGAACTACATACTAAGACCATAGGAAAAGCTTGTATTTGGTGCCTAACTTGTTTGAATCGCACTGCAAGTGTTCTGGGCAAGCCCCCATTTCTCATTCTGTGCTGATGCTGCTCCAGCTGTAGGAAATTATTTTTGTCTTGCATTATCATGGTCCTACAAGCATAAATTTTAGCAGTGAATGTCCTGTTTTAGGGCTTATATCGCAGCATATCATCAAACAATTTACTTTATCAATTAAAGTTATCTTTTAACTTATCTGTTATCTTTTACAATATCTGTAGAGATTATAGTTCATTCTGTCTCTTTCCTACTGCTATGCCATCAACACAGATGCAATATTCCTCTCAGAAAGGGCTGGGTTAGTGTATTAGTGTAGCAGTGTGGAGATGTAACAGTGAAACAGTCATGGGGCTTCACGCAGCTGACACTCTGATAAAGCATGAAAGAGGTAAACAGGAAAGATAAAAAAAGTGGGATGATTTGATATAAATTCTTATTTTCCTTCCCATTGAGAAGGCTTTATTGGGTTGGCTCTGTTTCTTTACTGCCATTTGCCAGAGCAATGTTTTATAACTAGAAAATACAATAAGCAATGGTGATGTAAGCACATGAAAGGTTAGTGAATTTGGTTTGGAATTGGAAATATCTCTTTTTAATAAAGGTCATGATTTCAAAGTATTGCAAAATAGTGTGTTTAAGGTTTCTCTTTGTCTGCCCTGCTCTACATTGTCTCCTGAGCTGAAATTTCACTTAAAATTTGGTAGAAAATGAAAAGAACAAGATAAAACCTGTGAGGAGTATGAGGGGAACTCTTGCTCTAAGATCAGTGGTTCTGTTCCCAAGGAAGTTAATTTCAAAACAAGTCTGTCAGTTATCTGAGTTTCAGCTGACAATTTTACGTATGAATAGCCTTCTGAAATAAAAACTGTGAGTTCTGGACTTTTCTCTGCCATTCTTCTGTTGTGCATATCTGCGGTTGCAGAATATATTTAGCTGGTTGCATTAGTCACTGGGGATTGTGCTCTTATGCTTCTATATGTTTGATTTAATGTATGTTTGCATATTGAACTGTGCAGGCAATGAACATCATGTTCATTATAATAAAAAGCTGTCTCTGCTTTTACTTGATTAGCTAACTGTGAAGGCAGGCCACTGGTGTGTAGGTCATGCTTATAAAGTACATCTGCAGCAACAAGAATGTGTTTATGAATATTAAAATAAAGCAATATTTGGTATTATTGCCTAGGTTTGTAATATTCCAAGCATCTTGTGGAGCTTGGACCTGCCTTACCCATGCCTTCCAATCCTTATACCAAATAGCAGTCCATATGTTACAGCAGTCAACCTCTGTGAAGAGAACAGTAGCAAGCTTCAAGTGCATGTATGTTTTTCAACTGGTGCAAGTTAGACAGAATCTGATCCAGATTTTAACTTAACTTTATCAGCTGCAATAAAACAAACCTTTCAGACTTATTCTAAGGGAAAAGAAATCTTTTAAATAGGAGAAGGGTTCACAGTGTGAGAGCAGGCCTTACCTGTATAAAAATAAATACACAGTTCATCATTATTTTCAGAAACCGCCATAAATTTAGAGAACTCTCAAAGAAAAAAATTCATTGAAGTTTTTACATGCCTTTTGCTTTAAATTTTTATATTTGAGCCCCTTGCTATTCAATAAAGAGATCCTTATGGAGATTCTTTCCAAATTCCTTTAGGGATTTTGATAGTAGCTGCAAAACTGTTTTGTAAAAACAAGACTTTTTATGTTCTCTAATTGCTGTATGCAATATCTTCATTGGTACATCTATGAACAGAATTTGGTTTGTGATAGCAAATGCAGGACTATTTTATCAGCCGGTTTCTGGAAAAAGATTGATTTTCTTCAACGCCAGTTTTTGAAAGAAATATGCCACCAGCATTTCTATGAGGCATGCACTCAAATAGAACTGAAGAGCTGAGTCTTGTGCTCATTGCTCCAGCTGTTGACTTTGGTCTTTGGGCCAGGCCGTATATCCTAACAATGAGGGTGCCTGTATGCAATTTCCAGGAATAAGATCTTTATGTGTATGGTAATGTATATTAGACTGTGCTAAAGAAATGGGGAAAATAAAATTTGTGCGGGGCAGAATTCACCACAAGATGTCTCATGTCTCACTACAGATTTTTCACAAAGGTAGGGAGCTATCCAGCTAAGTCTGGTGAGTGCAGTGTGAATGACACGATTTAGATTCTTCTGGAGAGTGTGTTAAAAGCACATAAAAATAGACTGAATGTGGAATCCAGGCACGAAGAGTGTGTTCTTCAAGGGCTGATTAAAAATAAATGCACGGAGACTAACATCACTGAATATGGAAAAAATTCTCAAGAAAGGGAGGAAAATGAACAGTTAAAGCCCAAGTACAACACCAGGAGAATGAGTACTCATTATAGAACAGGGTGATCAAACCTCATTTGTTATTTCTCACAGTCTTTACTCTGGAAGATAAGCGGACTCTATGGCTAAAGTGTCCATTTTAAGACTGTTTCCCACCCTTGTAACATTTGCGGTGGGGTGTGTACCTTTAAGTAACTATTTATCTGTTGGCTCTGGGAATCCAGACTAGAGCCCACACATGCGTGAATCTATACAAGCCTTGAGCACAGTTGTCTATTCTTAAGTGTATGTGCTGTACATGTATTTTTAAATATAATTCTTTTGTGTTCCTATGTGTATGACTTCTCTCAGCACTGCTGCAGACTCTCCTCTTACTCTAGGATGTTACTTGAGCGAGGATAGATTAATGGCCAGCCACCAATTTTCTTTATAGCTGTTAAATAAAAGCTTCACGTGTTAATTGCTTTCATAGCCATCCATATACAAAAGAGTATGTATTTCCATTCCCAGTTTTGGAAGGATTGGGGGGTCAGAGTGGATAGTTGTGGGACTGTGGGAAACTTCTGCTAGGGCCAGAAATGAGCCAGAAGCACAAGTTAATTGCAAAAGTCAAATGTATTTCACATATCTGATGACCCAAACAAGTAGATATGCTCAGGATAAGTGTTACGTATTGATAGGATTTTTATAATATGCAGATACACTAAAGTTGTTGGGTTGGGGGTTTGTCACAGAATATCTAATTTTGAACTTTATGATGGACTCTTTTATTAACATGTAACTACAATGTATCTTTAAAAATGCTTCCATAAAAATGTCTGGCAAACCATAGAGCAAAAATGAAGAATGATTTTCCTGTAAAATCACAGAATCACACATAGGTTGGACTCAATGACCTCAGAGGTCTTTTCCAACCTAATTGATGTTGTTCCTCTGTGATTCCATGTTGAGATCTTTACCACCCCGGCCAATAGTGGCGATCCGTGTGCCCGCCCGGGCCCGTCCGAGCTGTGGCTGTTGGCGGTGTCGGGGCCGCTTCCCGCCGGTTTCGTGAGGGACGGCACGGCACGGCACGGCACGGCGTGCACCTGCGGCAGCTCCCCGGCGCTGTGCACGCCCGTCGTACAGGTGTATGTGTCCGTGCAGAGAGGGACCCACGGTGACCCCCGCCCCGCAGGAGGCGGGGGGGAAAGCGCGGAGGGTTTCCTTACTAATCACGGCCGCGGGGCTGTGCCGTGGGAGCCGTCCGGGGGTCGGCAATTCCCTTCACCGCCGGGTCCCGGGA